>OY720344.1:23829311-24368434 GCA_963082975.1 Labia minor
GTATTGTGCAGCTGTATCTCTATACTTAATAAAACACATGTTTTATGGAAATTGAATATTTATTAAAAATTTTTTAAAAATTAACCTATCTAATTGATTCAATACCATAAACCCATAAACATCTTTTTTTTTACAAATGAGAGAGAGAGTTTAACATTTTATTTAAATAAATGTTATAAATATTTATTTAGGAATAAATAATTGCTGCTACTAGTTTAATGCAAAATTTCAATAAATTAATAATAAATTTCTTAATTTATATTATTTACTTATATAATATATAATATTATAAGCTATATTCCTGAGATATGTTGCATTTCTCCACCTAGAAGCTAAGTTTTTTAAAAGGATAATTTGATCAACTGAAAGCAGAAAATGATTCTTTGTTTGGTGTTGATCGTATTTATATTTGTTAAATCCAAAGAGTTCTTGAAATGGAAATTGGGTCGATGAAGGACAGCACAAAGTTAATTAATTATATTTTTATTTATTCAAATAAAGCATAAATTGTATTATTGTATTTGCCGTATAAATCATATAAAATGTATTATTATTATTTGTTGTATAAAATATATTATTATTTTAGTATAAAGACAAATATGAGAATTGGGGGTTATTTGAGTGTTCGTTTTAACGTCGGGACTACACTAACATGCCGACCCGTTTTGGGAGGTGATGAACTTGACCACAATGGTTCATCAGGAGAAGAATGATCTCTGCTAGGTAGCTATTAGCAGTGTGCCGATCACCTTAAGATACGGAATCAATACCCTAGGCAGGCACTAGTAGATACGGACGCGTACGGGGGTTAAAAGAAGGTATTATACCTCGATGAGAAGATATTGTAGCGGGAGTTGAGTGAGTGAGTCGCCGATATAGCCGGATGTATTATATTTATTTATTTATTAACTCAGCATTTTAACAGGATCTAACTTATATATATATATATATATATATATTTACAATATTTATGTATATTTGTAATATATGCATACAATATATAATGATTATTCGGTAAGAGAATCGAGAAAAAAATAATACTATCTTTTGAATTGATGGCACCTAGTTTTGAATTTTCCACTGAGACATTTTAAAAAAATTTCGTTAGAAATTAAGAGAAAAAAAATTTTTTTAATAAATTTTAGTTTTGAAGAAAGATTAAGAAGAAAAATAAATTTATGCAGAGTTAGAGTTAAGTCATACTATACTTGAAATTCTCCATTTCACTTAATATCTAGAGCTGTTATAATGCCGTGATTATCAGAGATTTAAAAGTACTTTTAAGACAAGCTTTCTATCTGAACAACTGTAATTGCTTTTGAGTAGAAATCTACCACATTTATCACCAAGTGGCAAAAATAAGTAAAACTCAATCAACTTTCTCCATCTTTCGAGTTTCAAATACAATTAAGATATTTTTTATAAGACCAAAGGAGTTTAACGAAGAAGCTTTAATTTGAAGAGGCACTGCGAATATTTACATAGTTCATTTCCCAAATTTTTAGTTTAACTTAAATACAAACTTTATATAAATCACTCAATCTGAAAATGAAATATTCATTCAAACAAAAAAAAAACAAAAAAAAGTCATGAAAATATTGAATTCATTCTAAGTATGTAACTATTATAAACTAAATTAAATGTTGGGTAAAATCTTTATTAAAAAATATTATATTTAATGATATATATGTCGTAGGCAAATGACAATTTTAGGAAAATAGTATTTGCCTGACCAGCTTCAACTATTATTTCATTTCAATTTGACTAGGATAATAGCATTTGCCTAGACAAAAGTCATTTGGCTAAACCTTTGTTGGGCATATAAAATTATATAATTAAAATACAGAAATATCACTTAAATAATGAAATATTTACTTACTTGTTAAATCACCTTACTGTACAATAGCTTTAACTATTACAGTAGACAATTACGAGATTATTCAAAAAAATTTTTGTTCTTTAATGAATATGTATTTATTTAACTTGCGATATCTTCTGTACAGTTTTGAGTTCTAAATTAATGTAAACGTCAAATTAAAAATCCGTTTGATATAAATAAAATACTTAATAAATTATAAAAATTTAATATTTGACAGTAAGGCGATTTTACAAGTAAATATTTCATTATTTATGTGATATTTCCGTATTTTAATTATAGAATTTTATATTAAGAAATTTGCCCAACAAAGGTTTAGCCAAATGACTTTTGTCTAGGCAAATGCTATTTTCCTAAAATTGCCATTTGCCTACGACATAAGTATATATAGTAAAAATATTTACATCATGGGGCGAATTTCGGAGGACTTGAAGAACAAAGGACTGGGGCATGCATCCCTTAGGCTGATCAGTCACCATTATTTACAATAGAAACAGATTAACATGATAGTGTCGTTTTATTGGCTCATCCTTATCAAACAACAATTATTAGTTATCCTTTCTCAAAAATTTCTAATTATATATGCATATATCAGTTATTTTACTAAATTATTTTAACTCAAGTTGCATTTTTACCGACCGACGATAGTAAGGGAGGTATTGTTTTCACACCACATTTCACATGTGGAGATTTTTACATATAAGGGAAGGGTTATTTTCACACCAAATTTCACATGAGGAGATTTTTTACATATCACCACGAATCATGCACTTTGTGTTGGTTTTATCCTCGAGAAAAATCATATTTATTAGTTTTTTCTTGATTTAAAATTATATGACGTCATCCAGCCATTCATGACGTCACAGCCTGGTCTTGCATATATATTATAAATAAAATAAAATTAAAAATGTTTATATTTATTATTTATGTATCCATATCTGTTTTTTTATTACATTAATAGATATATTAAAATTATTCTATTTATACTTAAATTCATGAAGAGATATTATTAAAAAAAATATGTTCTTAAATATATTAAATAGTAATAAAAGAAATAAATGAAAAAAATTTATTAAAATAATAATTTAATTAAAAATATTAATATATATATAATAATTTTCATCTTATATGATATTTATTACATGTTAGAAAAAATTGCAATTGTCCAATTTGAGTATTAGTGTTTCCATTTTATTTTGAATTACTAATATAAATAAATATTAAAACTCCTTTTCAAATAAACATATATATTATAATAGCTACAAAAAATTTAAAAAATTTAAATTGATTTTTTGAAGTATAATGAGAGCAGCGAATAACATTAAATAGTTAGTATTATTTTACATAAAATGAAAAAAAAACAATATATATAAATTAAATTTTAAATAAATGAAAGTGTTTAAAATATAATCAAAGTATCATTTATTTATAAAATTAAAAATAAATGGTGTTGTTAATTAGTAATTGAAAATTGAACATACAATATAGTAATATATATATTTTAAAACATTACTTGGCCCTCAAAAGGTTAGTTTATTAAAATTTTAAAGATATCAATTTTTAATCACGAAAATTTTCTATGTTGAGATTTTGATGTTTTTATACGTTTTGAAGGTTCCTGAATCATTTTCACTAAGATTGAGAAAAATGTCTGTATGTGTGTGTGTGTATGTGTTTGTGTGTGTGTGCTTACGTAGACAAGATTACGCGAAAACGGTTTGAGCTAGAATGATGAAATTTGGTACATGGGCATTATTCAAAATTTGTAGTTTTCTATCAACTTTTGAGAAATGTAGCTCAACCGGAAGAGGGTCATTGACTACGTTTTGATTTTTTTTCCTTTAAAGTTACCGTAAAAATAAAGATTTATATTTGATAGTTTTTCACATGATTAAAAAGTGTATAAAACCTCTTTATATAGGATTTCAGCTTGATTGAATCGCTGAAAGTACCGGAATTAATTTTTTAAATTTTTCAACACGTTGACTGCCAATCACGCGTCAGCACGTGACGTGGTGTCATCAACAAAGAACCAAACACTCTCTGGTTTAATAAATATAATTTATAATTAATTAAATTGAATTTAAATATAATATATTATGTTATTTAATCCAATTCAAATTTGCGAGATAGTCGAATGGAGACACTCCAGCTTATTTTTTTGTGAAATGATCACATTGACTCGCTGACCTGATTTCAATAATTACATTATTTTATAGGATTTTTATTTAAGGAATATATAAAAATATATTTAAGTAAAATAACAATAGTATTAAATATTTATATTAAATGAAGAGAACTGATTTCGGATACTGGTTTATGAAGAGATGGGAGAGGGATTATTTTCTTTTGTCAGTGAATAAATTGTGAAAGGATAGGTTGGTTGTTGTAATAGGAGTCCTCTTGATATTAAAGTGATTTCTTAAAAAGACGAAGAGGAGTAAAAAGAAAAACAAGATGAAGGTATTAAGTTAAGCTCAACTTTGTAAAAGGGCTTTCCTCTCTAAACATCGATAAGCACTTAAATGTTTTGGTAATGTTGGAGGAAGATTAAATCTACAGATACAATTATCGTGGGTGCTCTTAAAAAGAAAATCCTCCCCATCCCCTCGCCCACAACGGTGCTTTTGATATGAGATAGAGATAAATAAAATATAAAATGATATTGGGCAAAAACATTTAATTACTCAACTTAATCATTTTAAATAGAGGTAACTGGTCATCAAAATTTAATATGTGTAATTTCATATTACGAAAAGTGTTATAACCAATTAACTTCACGGTGGCAATACACCTCAAAATTGAATCACTTATTCCAACAAATAGAAATGAAATATATGCTATTTATTTAATTTAAGTTTATTTTTGGTAATTATAACTATACAGAAATATTAAATTTATTCCTATTTACTAATAGCTTATTATTTTACCAATTAATCAGTTATTATATAATTTATTCCTTTTGTTTCCTTATTTTCATTTAAATTTCAATTTATTTTAATAGAATTTTTAACTTAGAAAAAAAATATTTTTATTATTTTCATAATTCACTTCTATTCTAATATATAAATCTTTTATAAAATGTTTTTTTCGAATTCTTGATTCAATTTTACATCCAAAAATTTTTACTTTCACTTGCCTAAACAAAAAAATGAGAATTTTTAATAATACACAAACCTGAATGCAGAAGGTATTATTAAACTCATTTACATAATAACTACATAAAATAATTAAATATATAAATATTTGTTTGATATCTAAAACCAATTGGGAGTGTAACATAATAGAAAATCAATTATTTAAGAATAGGCAGAGCATTTATTAAAGAAAATAATGGAATGGTAATTATATATATTAAAAAAATAAATAAACAATTATTTCTTTTTATTTTTTTATTTTATATATAAATATATATTTGAAGGCGCCACTGGGCGAGAGGCTAGCGTCGCTGTCTCACATTCAATTGCATTGATCAAGTCGCATATTATACTCACTATTATACTTTTAAGTTAAATAAAGATTTTCCCGTGTTATTCAGAAGGAGAATTACAATATGTGATTCATCAATTTTGGAACTCTCTTGAGCAAATTTATAAATATGTGTATATGTTCATATATATATGTATGTATATATCTCTGACTTTCTACCATATGAATGATTTATTTAATAATTAAAAAAAAATTCGTTATAATTAGAGAGTGTATTAAATTGTAATAATTTATTTTCCATGCAATTTATATTATTGAGGCTATACGATTGTAAATATGAAATAAACAAAATTAAACAATAATTTATTCAAGAAATATGAAAGTGAATTAGAAGCTTAATTTAATTATCGTAGTATTACATTTCCTATCACCTTTTTTAAAAGTTCCACATAAAATTCTTCTCGTTTTCTTTTTTTCAAATAAAAGAAAATTCTCATTAAATAAAAGATGAAAATATATTATCTATATAAATTGAATGTCATAAAAACAAAGTTTGGATTGATTGAAACATCAATAATATTCCAATTTTAGAATCATGAATAAATCAAGCTTTGCTTTACTCTTAATCTTGAAAAAAGAACAACTTTTTTAATTAAAATATTTTCACAATTGTCTAAGTTAAATGAACCAGATAAAAATTGAAAGTTATGAAAAAGAGTCGATTTCAAGTCAAGTAGTGAAGAGATGGATGATTATGATGATTTATCTCTTGACGAATAGTTCGTTTCAAACGTCAAGGTTGGCAAGCTTGAACTCAAATAAAAGGGAATTGCCCTAAATGTTAATAAGAGCTTTCATCAAATGGGCGGATCAGGCAGCCCTTTTGTTCCTTCCCTTCTATAATCATGATTAAATGAGTCTCCGAAGAAAAGGAGCTCTATTATACGCCTTTTAAACAATTTAAAATACTCTACAATCGAATTAAAAAGAATCGAGATATGCTACCTCTTTTATAACTAATTGTGTCTAATGGTGCATCGCCAGGGATTGGACTCTTTTCACAATCAAATTTATATTCAAGGGTGAACTAATTTAAAATACCACCATATGTAAACTAAACTTATCTTTGAAAATAAGTAAAAGAATTAGCTCGTTATCTAGTAACTTCTATGAAAAAAAAAAACTATTCGTTTTAGGGTTAGGACGGGAAGCTCGAGCTAAACGAAGCATAAACTTTTTAAATCTAAACTGGGAGTGGATATTTACTATACAGTAGCTTGGAAAATAATGGAGACTAAGGGTCAATCTCATTATTCATGTTGAACAAAAGCCACAAATCTCTTTTCTCTGTTATCAATCGAAACTTTTGAAATTTATTTAAGTTGATATAATTAAAAGGAACAAATACCTGAAAAGAATGAAATCTCTTGACAAAGGAAATAATTTAACATAATAATTAAAAGAATATTAAGAAAAATTTGCAAAGACAATATAAAAACAACCAAATTAAAAAAAAAAAAATATATTTTAAAAAAATGAAGTAATGATTTCAAAAATTTACAAGAACAATAAAATAAACACCGGACTTTTGTACATTCTATAAAATGGTAGCGCTAGCAAAAAACAGCTTAAGTTGGGGGTAAATGTGTTGTATAATCAGTACAACGGATCACCCTAACTTATATCTTCATTTACTGGATCGGAGGCGATACTTTTTATTTCATCATGTTTTTCAGTTTTGACCACTGGCTGTATCTGGTCCCTTAGACTTTAGTTTGAGAGAAATTCCCTTGCCAGGCTTGGTACTTAAACCTGGGTCTTACGAACAAGCGTATTGTCACCCTAATAGTGTGACGTCGTTAAACAAGATCAATGGAACACTTGTAGATTAATTAATTAACAATAACTTTTATTTTCAAAACATTTTAATAATAATTTTATCCTTTTTTTTTACGATTATCATGTTCATGCGAGAGTCTCGTTTTTTATACCTACGACCAGGTTTTCGAAAGAAAGTGACCTCTAGTCCTCGAGAACCTAATAGCGTCGGGCCGGAAGAATATTTGGTCAAGAGAAACCAGAAGGAAAGTATGTATAAAGAAAGGAGATTAACACAATGTCAGTTTCAGCTAGGGTACCTCGTGGTCGCCATCCACGTACTCACAAGTAGTGAGTCCCTGAGGGTAACTATAATTTTAAAATAAGAAGAATTGATACTGGTATTAGTTTATGTTTTTTTGAAAGGAAGGAAGATGCTTAAATTCACTTTAAAATATTATTAATCAAGCACCGGAATTTATTATTATTTTTATAAAATAATTTTAATTATCAAAACAAAAAGAAAAATACATTTTTTACAATCGAAATTGTTTAGGAGGAAGACTTCAGATACAAATTTCGTAATATAATTATACTAATATCTTTTAATATAACCACGGTATTAATTAACATTACAGAACTCTTTTATTATTTTATCAACACCTTAATAATTTTATTTTGATGAAAAATGAAATTTGAAAAGATTTGAATTTGCATATAATCTCTTAACAATTGCATTATTATTAATACACATAGTAGATATCAAGTTATGAAAAGAGAAATTGGATAACAAATTCCAATAACCATTTGAACAATACAAACAAGTTAAAATCGAATGTGTTTTCAATTTCCGATAAAGCCATAATTAAGTTTTCTAATTGTCTACCACCCAATTCAGAGTTGGTTGGATATTTAGTGTTCAAATAAATAATGTTAATATCCTTCTGAAATCATCCTTAATGTTATACAATTCCAAATAACTTTCATATTAATATTAATTTGCAAATAATATGAATTTCAATTTAATTTTAAGTTGATGCTATTACTTAGTTTTTATAAAAACCTTATTCGGTTTTTTCTTTACATTTATATCTAAATTTTTTTGATTCTTTCAAATTTTTCAAATAAAATTGAATAGTAAACTTTTAGATGTTATATGTTTCTTGTCAGAACTTGTTCGGATATTATTTTGGTGAATATGTTTATCAAAATTGTTGTCCAATGTTGACAAACAAATTATTGAAAAAGATTCAAACAATCCTATATTAATATAAATGTTCTTATATTTCATTTTATGTTGAATGTATTATAAACTGTATCATGAAATGTAGCATTTGTAAGTGATATTAATTCATTTATTTTATTCTAAACGAATGCAATATATTTGTGTTCGTATAGGATGATTTATCGTTGATAATATCAATTTTCAGTAAAATTAAATATATTAGTTAACTATGATCTTGAAATAATAAACAAAACTCGCCTTTCAATTCTTTCTCAAATAGTCTTTCAATAATCAATCAAACCTATCATGCCAAAAGTTAAAACAAAATTAATTTACTTCCTTAATACACAAAAATTATTAATCATAAAAAGCCATTATTACTATCTCGCCAGAGATAGTAGTGCGATCACGAAAATTTTCGATGTTGAGATTTTGAAGTTTTTATACGTTTTGAAGGTTCCTGAATCATTTTCACTAAGATTGAGAAAAATGTCTCTCTCTGTGTGTGTGTGTGTGTGTAACCAAGATTACGCAAAAACGGTTTGAGCTAGAATCATGAAATTTGGTACATGAGCAGAGGCGGATTAAACGTCGGGCGGCCGCCCGGGGCCCACCAGCCCGATGGGGGCCCACCCAAACCTAAATAAAAATATTTCCTTAAAAAAAATTTAAAAAAACTGTTGAGTTTATGGATAATCGGAGTTTAAATAAAACAAGTTATACAGATCTTTATTGAACAACAGATCTTTATTCGGTCGTGTTTGAACCCCGACTAACTTAAAAAAAAATAATCAATTTTGGGTCTCGGCGACCACAGTAAAAATTATGTATTTTTACATAAGTACTATATATGTAAGTATAAAACAGCCTAAATTATAATATAAACAAAATTTGTCTTTCAATTATAATTGTAAATAACAGAGGGCCCATTTCAATTTTACCGCCCGGGGCCCCCAATCAACTTAATCCGCCATGGGCATTATTCAAAATTCGTAGTTTTCTATCAACTTTTGAGAAATGTAGCTCAACCGGAAGAGGGTCATTACCTACCACGTTTTGATTTTTTTTTCCTTTAAAGTGACAGTAAAAATAAAGATATATGTTTGATATTTTTTCACATGATTAAAAATTGTATAAAACCTCTTTATATAGAATTTCAGCTTGATTGAATCGCTGAAAGTACCGGAATTAATTTTTTAACAGTGCAAATCTCACGCGCCAACATGAGACGTGGTGCCATCAACAAAGAGCCGAGCATGCGCTGATTTAATAAATATTATTTATTAATTTTAATTTATAATTTAATTAATTTAATTTAATTTAAATTAATATATGTTATTTAATCCAATTCAAATTTGCGAGATAGTCGAGTGGAGACACTCCAGATGTGTTTTTTGATTCTCAAATTAAATTAAATTTCTGTTTTCTTTTTTTTTTTAAATAAACAAACTATCTTATTGCTTTCGAATTAGTTCAGTAAACTCAATATTTAGATAGATGTTTAATAAGATAAGTGATTTGTTTTTAAAATTTGTCCACAACATTTGTACAGTTAATTAAATGAAAGGAAAGAGCAAATGTTTATTGATTATTTACAGTTGAACCTGAAACTCTAAAGCCTTTGATTTTTGATGAATCTCTAAAACTAGGAGATTGATTTGTAACTTAACTAATCACTTATATATATTTAAACCAAATAAACAAATTAAACAAAAATCATTTTATTTATTTTTTTTTTTTGTTTAATTCAAGTCACTAAAAATTGTTTGAATATAGAAGTTTTTTAATTAACAAACATTAATAAATATATTTATAAATATGTATAAAACTTTAGTAAAATATATATAATTTAGATTATCAATATTAAATATGCAATTAAAAGAGTAAAATACCAATCCCTCATGAAATTCTCGCTCTTTACATAAATACTACACCACTACCTACTACTAATAAAAATATTTAATATACATTTGGTTTTTGTAATAATAGTTGATTTTCCTGATTATTCCAGATGTTCAAGTCTTTAATAGAAAATAATTGACATGAAGGGGGAGAGAAACAAATTTAAATATATTTTGATCATATATTTAAATTTCGGAAGAATACTTAATATAATAAGATTAGTAGTAGTAGGTTCTACGACTTTCTGCTTGTTATACTAAAGAACAGCAAATCGGCCCATAGCGATTTTAAATTTAGTGAAATTACAGTAAAAGGGTCGCAACATCGGTGTAAGAAAAAAAAGGGAGAATTGAAACACCCTTCGCACCCCAAATAAGGAAAATGTATTCATATTACAATTTAAAGTAGAACTATTTAAAATACTCTTTCTTTCTGGAATATTAATTGTTAGATTTTTAATAATGGAAATTAAATAAAAAAAAAACATTTTATTATTGATTAAATTAAGAAAATGAAAAAAGTAATTAATTTTTATTGTTTAGTTTGGCTAAAAATGATCTCTATTTAAAATTTGGAATCTATAATTTGAAACTTTGGTTAAAATCGATAAATTTGAAGATATATAAAATAAAAACGCACATGGTAATATTAAAAAGTATTTTTAGTTAAAAATAATTCAAGGATAATTAATCACAATTTAATTATAAGTATACCTATATCCTATATGTTAAATCTTCTCAAGTTAAAAATATTTAGAAGAGTTAATAAATTTAATTAATCAGATAGTAAATTTAACATCCAACCTAACTTAGAAATGGAAAGAATATTTATATAGGAAATAGCTATTTGAAACGTTATGA
Organism: Labia minor; assembly: GCA_963082975.1. Classification (NCBI taxonomy): domain Eukaryota; kingdom Metazoa; phylum Arthropoda; class Insecta; order Dermaptera; family Spongiphoridae; genus Labia; species Labia minor. Next base: position 23,840,422 of record OY720344.1, read on the forward strand.
ATTTCCGAATTTCTTAAAAAAAAAAAAATTTAGTGTATGAAAATTAGACAATACACCTATCCCCCGATTTACACGGTACTTGTTTTACACGTTTTCGCCTTTACACGGTTTTCCAAATAAGTTTTTTTTTTGTTTTTATCGCACTTTACTAAATGCTACTGTTTACACATCTCATGGGGAATCCCGAGCTTATGTGCTGACTTGCTGCACAGGCACACTGTGTCTGTATTTCTTCGCAGAAAATTAAAGTTTTATCTACGGAAAATTGTATTTGAGTGAAAGTTTCCCAGTTTCAGAAAGATTTAATTTTCCATATTCCAACCTTCGATTCCGAAAAAAAGAATGAGAGTAATTTCTGATAGTGATGAAGGATAATAAAACACCTTTGGTTTTATTTTTTGTTCTTCTGTTTAATGTATTGTAATTAAATAAAAAAACAGTGTTTCCGTAATATATTACATATTTTAACCTGTCAATGCATTTTATTTTTATTACTGTGTACACCTAAAAATATTGAAAAAAATCACAACTGTTAAATAGCAAAATTATGCATTTTCTGCAATCTTTTCGATTTACACGATTTTGTCTTGAAAATTTTCAATTTTCGATTTACACGTTTTTCTCAGGAACGTATCTACCGTGTAAATCGGGGGATAGGTGTATATATTTCTAATTCAATTATTAATATTATATTTGATTATTATTAATTTTATTGTTTCTAGGGAGTTATTATTTATATTTAATTTTTAAGTTGGTAATCATATTTAGATTAATATAATTTTATATAATTTGTTAAAGTATAAAATATTACTATTAATAAAATATTTTGATATTAATGAAATATAAATGAATAATTTGTAAATCTTTAAATGTGAGATAAAAGGTCTTATATATTCTTTTCATTTAAAGGTAAGATTATTAATATTATTATTGTATATATTGTAAAAAATTTTGTTAATAAAGTTTTAGCTAATTGAATGAATTATAATCTATTTAAAGACAGTTAAAGAAAAGTTATGTAAATAATATATAATAATAAATATGCTTAAGCAATATGTGATGTGTGCAATGGTAAAGAAAGTGAGGGGTTTTTAGTGGGTGGGAGTCCGACACTACCACCTAAGTGCCCCTAAAGGGTTTTCCTCATTCAAAAAAAAAAATATTATATTAATATATAATATTATTTTAATCATTTGAATCAAATAAAATTATATTTTAAATCAAATGAAAAAAAATAATATTTTTAATTAAAAAAAATAAAAAATAAAAATTAATTTATTAAGAGAAAAAAAAATCATAAAAAAAAAAACCTAAATCTGAATTTTATTTTTCAAATTCTTACGTATAAATAAATTAAATGACGAAGTTGATTGGCAATCATTATAAAATCTATTATTTTCTATTAAATATTCGGCTTACTCTCTATAAACAATTCAATGTGGTTGAATATTTACTAGACAATATCAAATGAACGAGGGAGAAAATGAGATTACTCTATTTGTAAATCAATATACAATATAATAACTATAAAACATTTCAATAATTTAGTTGCATTTATACCAAAGCTATAGTGGCAATCAATAAAGGAAATACAATGCAAATAAAATTTAATGGTTCATGGTTTAATGACAACAACACACACACATATATGTATATATATATATATATATATATATATATATATATACCTACATGAATCTCTTTCCTTCTCTCTCTCTCTCTTTAATTATATATAGGTATAAGTGTATATATGTTACGGTAAAAGTAGATATTGTGGCAAATGTACACATTTTCCGGTAAATGTGCACATTAGCCTCCTCATTTGGGTAATGTGCATTCAACTAACATTTACAATTTCAAATAAGGGAAATGTACATTGAATTCACAATGACCATGTCGTTTTGGTAAATGTGAGCATAGATTACTAATTAATGCCATAGTATACTGATATAATTTAAGATATTTAGAGAAATAAGACTCAGGTAAGTTAAAATTTTAATTTTTCTACAAAAAATTATTTTTTAGTTAGAATTTTTGAAAAACAATGGAACAAAAAGAAAAATTTAAAAACCAACTAGAACAGATTGTATCACAAAAAACAAAAATATTGTATATGTACATATACATTATATTCAGTTCACATATACCTAACTTTTTGGGAAATGTACACATTTTCCGGTAAATGTGTACATTTCCCAAGAGTGTACATTTTTAATTCTTAAAAAAATAAGGAAAAACATTAAACACAATACTAAATCAATATAAAATAAGTTGACCTGTGGCCAGGTCCGAACCGACCGACGGTTTGAAATAAATTAATTTCCAGCTACAGAAACAATTTCAAATAATTTTCATATATCTATTAATGTAATAAAAAACAGATATGGATACATAAATAATAAATATAAACATTTTTAATTTTATTTTATTTATAATATATATGCAAGACCAGGCTGTGACGTCATGCATGGCTGGATGACGTCATATAATTTTAAATCAAGAAAAAACTAATAAATATGATTTTTTTCGAGGATAAAACCAATACAAAATGCATCATTCGTGGTGATATATAAAAAAATCTCCTTTGGTGTGAAAATAACTCTTTCCTTCCTATCGTCGATCGCTAATACTACCACTTCCGGTTTCCGGAATTGCACCAAAAGTTGATCAATTCATCCCACTGATGCATTAAGTAAATATACCAAATTTCATCAAAATCGGTTGAGCCGTTCAGGCTGTACACATCTATACGGACGGACAGACGGACGGACAGACGGACGGACGGACGGACAGACGGACAGACATCATGCTAAAAATACTTTTTTCTGTTTAGAAAATGCATGATTCGTGGAGATATGTAAAAATCTCCACATGTGAAATTTGATGTGAAAACAATACCTCCCTTACTATCGTCGGTCGGTAAAAAAAACTAATAAAAACATGTCATGTAAAATTTATTTATATAATATAATAATAAATATATTATATATAATAATACAAATATTTACAATAAAAAAAACAAATTTCTTTTTCTAAATATGGAAACGCCTAGAAGTACTGAGTTAAATTGAACATTGAAAGGAAACGGAAGAGCCAGAAATGAAAAATAAAAACCTAAATGAAGTGTAAAAGGTAATAGAAGAAAAAATAATTGACAGTTATTGAAGACAAGTAATGAACAGAAATACGAAAGAAAGAAAGGAAAAAAAGAAACAAGTATGTGAGAAAATAAAAATAACCGTAGATAACTTAATTTTTTGTCATTTTGAACACAAAGGGGGGAAAATAATTATATTTTGTAGTAACAATTTTGAGGTTGAGTCGGGTAATTAATTACATAAGTCAATAAGTTATTTGTAAAACATTTTTATATATATCTATTTTTTTATTTAATGGTTTAGATATTACAATGCGTAATTTAAATTAATTTTTAATTATTAGTAATTCAACTAGTTTTAATATAGGAGAAAGACTGGTTTAAAATTAATTTTATTATTTATTTCAATTTTAAAAATAAACTTTTTTATATAAAATATATAAGTAAATATAGTACGAGGTCTGTTCAAAAGTAAAAGTAAATTTTGAATTTTCGCGAGCTGGGTACATTCGATTATCGAATTTTTTTTGTTATATTGGTACACATATGTTTCTCATATGTTGAGATTATCAGCTATTTTAGATTAAGAGTTTGTGTTTTTGACATCAGAAAAAGTTAGTCACGTTTCTGTGTGTTCTTCGATTTTTTAAAGAATCTGTTAGAATTTTGCTTTAAATATGGAATAAAGTGCTCCAAAGTTATGCAACGTTTGCATGAAGCAATACAGCTCAAATGATCGTGATTGTGGAAAAACAAATCATGGATAATGCATCACGATAATGCACCAGCTTACACATCATTGCTTGTTCGTGATTTTTTGGTCAAAAACAACACCGTAATCATGCCTCAACCACCATATTCACCAGATATGGCTCCCTGCGACATTTTCCTATTGCCAAAACTGAAGAGTCCAATGAAAGGAAAGCGTTTTGCCACAATTGATGAAATAAAGTCGGAATCGAAGAACAAGCTGATGGCCATACCGAAAAGTGCATTTCAGATGTGCTTCGACGATTGGAAGAAGCGCTTATATAAGTGCATTATCTCTGAGGGGAATTACTTTGAAGAGGACAAAATTGATATTAGTGAATAAATAAATACTTTTCGAAATAATTCAAAATTCACCTTTTGAACAAACCTCGTATATTGCATGAGCAAACATTCAAAACTATTTAATAATATACAGGTACGTGGTCGTACAAGCATTGAAGATGATCCACGTAGTGGTTGTCCAAAAACTGCAACCACACCAGAAATCATTGAGCAAGTAAATAATATGCTATACACAATATCTTCCCAAAGTTTTGTTCATTTGAAAGTCCCTGCACTCCACATTGATGAATATTGCAATATCTAGTGCAATAGACTTGAGCATTTAGAAATTTATTCATTGCTATTAAAAAATACAGTTTTTCCTGTCTAATTGGTAATCCAAAACGATTTAAAAAGTTTGGAAACAAAACGCTACTTGTACTTCTGCATTAAAATGTTCATTAATGAATTTTAATCATGTAAATATTATTTTTCTCATCTAAAGGATTTTAAATTTATGAAGTTTAGATAAATATTTTTTTTTCTTTTTGTTGTTGCTGTATTTATCATTTTATAAATGCAAAATATGATAAAATAAACACACAAAAAAAATGCAAACGGTTTATTTTTTAGTGATTTGAATCTATGTAAAAATTTAACATAGATAATATGTATATAAATTTAAAAGTTTTTTTTAATCCTAAATAAAATAATATTATTAATTTAAGTATGGATTTGTTTTTAAATCTCAATCATTATATTTATACAAAATTTAAATTAATTAAAAAAATAAGATATATAAAAACAGGTATTTGCTAGCCACAAAAAAAAGGTTATTTTAAATATTTAAAAAAAATATTAAATTATAGAAAGTAATCTAATAATTTATATCATTTAAAAAATTGCGTTTTTGTTAAATAAGCCTAAATGTAAATTCAACTAGGGAAAGATAAAAGAACACCAAAATATTACTAAACTTTATATTTATGGATTTTTATTTTTATTTATTTATTTGTTACTTTTTTCCATTTTACTTTTTTTTGTTTGTTTTTGTTTCAAAGATAATTAAGTTACGTTTTGAAAAAATAAACATATGCACTCATTTTTTTACTTATTTATTTTTTTTTTTTTTTGTTCATTATAATTTTTCTGGGTATTAAAGCTATAAAAGAATGCAAGACTTGAGAGATAAATTATGAGATTTTTTACTAGTAAATAGAAAGGCAACTTAGATAGTAAATTTATAAAACCGGAAATTAAATCTTATCCGATTCTCAAAGATTAAAAAGATTATCTATTACAATTGATAAAAGTAAAAAAAATCATTAGCTGATCATTTTTTTTAAGAAAAATATGTAATAATTATTAAAGGAATAAAATAATAGACAGTTTCTGGGGGGAGGGGCTCGTATATTTAAATATAATATACTTAGCTATTAATGATATTAAACAAGTTCGATTTGTTTAATTAAGGTTAAAAAATTTTATTGTTCTACACCACCAATATTTATAAAAGATAACTGTTTGAGGGACATTATACTTCCTTTCCTTAATGTCAAATCTATAGATTTTATAAAAGCATAAAGATTTTATTTATAAAATTGTATATCATATCTTTATAATACCTGCAATCTGGATTCATAACATTTTATTTTCATTTGGTTAAATATCTAATAGAGAATAGGAGAAAGCACTGTTTTTATTTACAAATGGTACATTGGTAGGCAAAACAAAAGGATGTTGGTAATGGAATGTTGCTGCAATGAGTGACAATGATTTTTCTCAATACCTTGGCTGATTTAAAAATATATAAAAACCTAATTGAAAAACAGTTTTATTTCTAATTGAATGATGATTAGGTTTGAATTCTGACCTTTTAAAAAAATATTTTTAAAAGTTTACTTGTGACTCATTTTACAAATTTCTATATGTGAAGTTAATATATATTAAGTGATAGCTCTAATTGAATTAACACATACAGACCATTTACTTTCAAGAACTTTGTTAATTTATAAAAGAATATTCATTGAAGTATTAATAAAAATGACATAAATTTTTAATAAAAAAATATTATCTATTATTAAATATGTATTATATGCGATGAATGTTTAGTAATTAAATTGAATAATTATAATTGATCTGAAATTGTAATCCCAAGATTAATATAAATAATTATTCTCATATCCGCGATATGTTGATGATTTTATTTATTAGATGTGAGCTCTTTCCTCTTTCCCACTCGATCCTCATACAATTTATTATCAAATATGGAAGTTGGTATTCTCATTTTCAAGCAGCCTGGATCCAGTAAGATAATAGCTAGAGGATGTTTATTTGATGGGTATTTTCTGACATTTCTGGGAGATTCTAGATAGTAGGTTAACCCCTTAAATTCCTTGTCCCCTTCATGTCTAATAATCTCTCTAAGAATGCTTATCTAGGGTATTTTTAACCTCTTCCAACTTAAAACTAGACATTACGAAATAAATACCATATACTCATACCATTTGCTCATTTTATTTATTTTTCTATAGTCAGAAATATATATATATATATATATATTTCTGACATGTGATATGTGAATTTACTTGTAAATGTTTATTAAACATATCCATTGCAGTAGAGTGGCCTATATAAACAAATCGATAGATACAAAATAAATATCGAAATAATAAACATTCAGGAAATTTTATACAACTGAGCAAATAAAACATTTACCATACAGGATCATGGCGAAAATTTTAATTCGTTTTAATTATTTTATTCAAAGAGTGACCTAACAAAAAAGGTAAATTAAAAATTATCAAATATCAATAAAGAGTATAATTAAAAAAAAAATAAAAAATAAAATTGACTTAGCCAAGTAACTAAAAATTCAATTATATTATATTAAATTCAACAAAAATATTATATTATTTAATAAGTAAATTTATAATTAATATTCCTCATATAATATTTATTAAATTTTATACAAGATATAGAAAATATTCAACATAAAAGCATTTTTGTTCAAATATTCTTCTATCTCAAAAAAAAATATATATAGGTATAAATGAAAATAATAAAATTCTCATGTCCAATGAGACAATAATAATACTTAGTATTGAAAAAATAAAATTCTCTAAAAATATTTTATTCATAAAAAAAAGACTTCGATTGCATATCGAGGAATTTCTTTTTATTTGTAGTAATCTAAAATGTCACAGTAGAAGATAAAAATTTTCAGAAAAGAGTATTTAAGAGCAAAAGACCATTGACTATTAACAATATACCATTAACTATTGACCATTGATTATTGACAATATAAAGAAAAATAAATGATAATTTTGTAAAAATGATAGAAAAGTTGTAGTTTAATAAAGATATATTTGTTGTTATTTTTATTATTTTATATCTGTAGTTATATAAAGTAAAAATTCAAAGACGTAGTTAGTTGAACATAATTTTTACTTAAACACATTTTTTATAAAAAAAACTTAAAAAAACCTCTTCGATGACACGATATGTAAATTATTAAAGTTCATCACATAAACTTCAATATTTTGAGATTTTATCTGTAATAAAATATATTTATATATACATTATATAAATAATATAATATATATATATATAACGAATAATATATATTAATTCAATCGATAGAATATTTATTTATTAAATTTTCTTTGAAAATCTTTATTCAATTATACATTTGAAAGATTCAATAGAAATGAAGTCCATTGATTGAATCAACCACTCCATTTGGTCTATTTGTGTCTTATTAAGTTTGCTGGTGAGAGTGTGTCTCATTTTTGGAAATGATTGGACATGCCTATTTAGATGTCCAACTACTTTTATTATAAAAGCTGTCCGTACAAATATCTATAAAAGTAAGCAATTTTCTTGCTATTTAAGGGTGAGTGAGATATATATAGAGATGTTTGAAGGGACTGATGCTGAGTCATCAACCACTAGAGGAGATCATACAAAAGACCCTTAAGTCCAATGTAAGCTATAGAAAAATTGTATTGTTCTGATGATAAACGGCATTGATCGGACAAGGATTAATCGGGAAATCCGAATTTAAGAGTTATTGCTAATTCATAAGGAGGGTGGATGACGCGCAGAAAGAGTTTTTTTTTAAAAAAAAATAATAACTAATGTAATATTATGCAACCACAAAATAAAAAAAAAATAATATAATAGTTTAACCCTTTGGATTTAAAGAAACAAACCAATTTGACGTTAATATAAATTACAAAACAAGTAATGGTATATATTAATTATCTAAAAATAATATTTTTTATAAATTTTAATCTTAATTTTATGTTTGTTTAATTTAACTAATTAATTGACAAACAAATCATTTTACAAATTTATGTGTCGGTTAATTTTAGAAAAGAAAAGTTTTCAACTTTTGAATTAAATTAATTAATTATTTAACTTAAAAAAAAAATATTTCTATTTTACTTATGAATTATTAACGTTTAAATATATACATTTGTTTTATAACTATGTATTAATATAGTATAAATGAAACAAAAATGTTAAACAATATTAAAACCATTTCTAAAGTTAATTTGAAGAAATTTGAAACAAAAGGATAATTAAGTTATATTTATATATATTTTAAAAGTAAAAAACCTTTTATAAAATTATTTTTGTGAAAATTATTTATTCTCAAAAAAAAACTTATTCCAACACAGACATTTTTAAAAGAATTCAATATTTCGAACGAAGATTAGAATTGCAAAGAGATTTTAACAATTTATAGAGGGTGAGGGGAGTCGGGGGTTAAATTGCTTAACCACATCAAATGGCTTTTGTAATTGGAAATTAAGTTAATTAAGTGCATGAGATCAGCTGAGAATTTAATTAAAAAAAAAAATAAAATAATACAATAAAATAAAAATATCATGACTTTTTAACCATACAGTGGAAATTAATTTCTTTTATTCATTTTCAGATCTTTCACCTGTAAACAAATTTGTTTGTTAAAGAAAGTGATAGACGCTCATTATCTCAATCCTATACAAGTGATAATTGAAGATTTCCATTTAGCGATAATTCTGGCGCATTATGCTATTTCAAATAAAATTGGTTACGGGTTTGCTCAAAAGGAGCTTTCACAAAGCAGAGCACTTTAGAGGATTTAAGTGACGAGGATTATTAATTTATTCATTATATCTTCAATAAAATATTAATTATTATTTCACATCTTAGAGGAGTATTAGATTCGCTATAACTTCAGATAAAATTGAAAAATCTTTTATAGGCAATCAGCCGGAAATCTCATTTTATCTAAAATGCCTATATATATATGAAATTCACCTAAGGAATGGTTTATTCCCTTTAAATTGACTTACGTTATGGGAATGGAAATCCGTCCAACCCTCTAGCGAATGAAAAAAAAATTCCATAACAGATGTAGGGAAGGTTAGCTCCAAGCGTACAGTTCAGTGATAGTATTGTGATATGCATGAATCAATAAAATCGTAAATTTCTATAACAGCATGTAAGGATCATATCAAAGGAGAGTGAATATTAAAAAAATCCATTTTTTTATCATATATATGTAATGTCAAATCTTAACGCTTTTATAATGTACTTTTATTCATTGGGGAAAATGAAGAAAAAATAAAATGAAAATTTTAAGATTCTAGTCGACTAAATTTGGAATCAGGTGACTTTTTAAGTGAATGGTGGATTATAAGAGAAAATAGTGTGTATATCTTCAACAGCTATTCGTAGGAAAAAGCGCAGGATGTTGGCAATAGAATGTTACTGAAAGAAGGAGAGACAATGCAATTTCTCAATATCTGGGACTGATTTAAAAAACTTTAAACAACAGTATAGTGGAAAATCTTCCAGGAACAAATCAGTTTTTCCATCCATACACTACTTAATTGATATATATATATAATCATGCTGGTTTCTTGCCTACCAGTGACGTCACGAGGTGTTCTCCTATATTAAATGAAAATGATTGAATATTTGATAAAACAATTCTTTATTAATAAATCCATAAATATTTATTCATTGAAAGAATTCTTTACCTATAAAAAAGCGAGTCTAATCCTTTGGAAATTAATAAAAATATGAATATTCGCCAAAATAATTTAATTTGTTTATTTTTAATATTTACAAAAAAATAAACTTGCTAAAAGAGAATTGAACAATGAAATAAATCAATATTGTAATAAATTTCGAACATAATATATAATTCATTGTAGAAGTTATAGAATCTTATATAGATCGTCTTAGTTTTAGATTAACTTTAAACAAAATTTATAACTAGTACTAAGAAATTTTATTAAATTTGTCTAATATTTACCTAAATATTTATCCACATTTGAAATCAAATTTTATATTTTTTTTAAAAAAAAAAGCTTTTTACATATTTGATGTTTAAACATTTGATGTTATCATTAATCTTTCATATTTAAGTCAAAAATTAACAAAGGGAAAAATATTACACATAAATTGTATTTTGAATTTAATTCAATTCCCAAAGAACCCTTTTATATGTATGAGAATATTAAAATCTATATTTCTGTATTGAATGTCTTTTCATTCCATATGACCGTCTATGTTTTAAAAGTGTATTTTATTATTTAATTAAATTTTAATATTCATATTTTTTTTGTTACTTATCGAAATTTCATTTGTAACATTTTAAATACTAACACTAGAGTATTTCTTCATTTCATATCTAATATATATATGATTTAAATTTAATTTAAATTAATTATATTTAATTGAAAATTGTTATAAACTTGTGCTTTCTAATGAATAATCTTGGTATATTATTCTTAATATTTTTACTGATATATATATATATATATATATATATATCAGTAAAAAAAAAGTTTAATTATTTAATTCAAATATATATATATATATATATTTGAATTAAATAATTAAACAAAAAATCTGGAGTGTCTCCATTCGACTATCTCGCAAATTTGAATTAGATTAATTAACATATATTATATATATAAATGAAATTAATTTATAAATTAAAATTAATAAATAATATTTATTAAACCAGTGCGTGTTTAGTTCTTTGTTGATGGCGCCACGTCACCTACTGGCGCGTGATTACCAGTCAATGTGTTAAAAAATATAGAAAAATTAATTTCTATATTTTCAGCGACTCAATCAAGCTTACATTCTATATATAGCAGTTTTATACAAATTTTAATAATGTGAAAAATATCAAACATAAATTTTTACGGTTAGTTTAGAGGAAAAAAAATCAAAACGTGGTAGGCAATGACCCTCGTCCTGAAGAGCTACATTTCTCAAAAGTTGATAGAAAACTATGAATTTTGGATAATGACTGTGTACCAAACTACATTATTCTAGCTCAAACTGTTTTTGCTTAATCTTGTCTACATACATACATACACACACACATACACACCCATTTTTTTTCAACCTTAGGAACAATCAAATCGTATAAAAACATCAAAATCTCTACATCGAAAATTTTCGTAATCTTTTCATGATCTGGCGAGATAGAAAAAAAAGTAATTATTTTTAAAATTATTGAGATTAAATGAATATTTTATAATTATTATTTTATTTGATATACGATATAGGAAACTGTTCCTTTAAAGTGCAATTATCTTACATTTCCTGGTCAACCTGAGATTTTAACGGTGACATCTCCATCACCACATGTTTCCTGAGATGGGGAGTGCAGACACTCGGATATAAATTGCCGAACTATGCATTGCTAGTCCCATTAAATGTGTCTGGGAAAGGGAAACCGTGTAGTTGTCTAGGAGTGTATGTAGATATGGATGTAGATAGGAGAAGAAAAAGAGAGTGAAAAAAAATGAGGGAGGTGGGGGGGGGGAGAATGAGAATGGAATGAGAACGGAATAGAATCGATGTTCATACAAAATTGAATAAAAAATAATTACCCTTCAAGCTTTGAAAAACTGATTTGTTTTTCCCTTTTTTTTTATATTGATAAAAATATAAATTATATAGAAATTAATAATATTATCAAACAAATACATATAACTATAAATATATATTTTTAAAAATAAATTAAAATAAAATATATATATATATATATGGAAACTCAAATGTTTATTTAAGTATATATATGTGTGTAATTTATATAAAGCAAAAAAGAAAAATATGTAAAATTTAAAACAGTTTTCTCTTACTAGTCTCATATTGAGGCAGTGTTATCTTTAAAGGGAGATGGAACAAAATCGCATTTGGTAAAATCAATACAGGTTCAGGGGCATATATATGAATTTATTCTGAATCAGAATCTTTAAAACCAGAAATTACATATTCACGATTAAATTATCAATTATATATAATTATAATATTTATATTATATTAGTTTAAATTTTTGAAATATTCTAATTTATTGAAAAATTTAAATCTATTTAAAAAAAAAATCATAATAACTTAAACAATTCTTCTTTATGCTGTATGGACATAGCTACATTATATAGATAAATCGTTCCATTAATCTATTTATTTTATTTTTTCAACCAATGAAATTCAGACAATTTATGTAAACAATTGTAATATCTCCGCCTGGCACCTCATTCTTTATTTACAATTTCATGTTGGTGATTACCATTAAAAAAAAAGATATTTTTAAACATTTCCAATCACACTCTATGAATTGAAAATTCTGAGAATTCTTTTTAAACTAGATATATAATAAAAAAAAAAAAATTCTTTGAAACGACTTGTTTGAGAAGTTTCACGTAATACGATAGCTTCTTAAACTTGATTTGGTGATTAAATTTTTTAAACTTTTCTATAAGTTTCCTTTTTTTCAAATAAAAATGGCGAACGAATAACCAAATATACAAACATCTAATAATATCTCTGAAAATTCTTTTATATAGTTGACCGATATTAAAAAACTTTTCGACATTTTTTTTTTTTTTTTGTTAAAAATTTAGAGCGACTCCTCGAAACTAGAGAAATTTTCAAAAATTATTCATTCTTTGATTTCAAATAAAACTAAACAAAAATATATATACCTAGATATATAATATATAAAATTTGGCATATAAGATGAGGAGAAAATAGCCTTTTTGTAAAATTAATAAATAATTTTTACTATATTTTTGTCTTTATTAAATTTATATATTATTTTTTTCAAATAGTCTAATCAGTTCACAAATATTATGTTAAGTAAATATAAATGTATAAACATTATAATTATAATATTTATATAAGAAAATTTAAATATTAAAAAAATATTCTTTATAGATATGTGTTTATATTATTTAATATAAAATTATTATTTATATATTAACTATATTAATTGAATTTAAAAAAAAATAATTTTAAATTAATAATCTTCTATATCTGAAATTTTTAACCATTATGAATAGCGATTTTTAGTATATACCTTATATGTAAAAAATTTCCTTCTTTTAAATTTGTGTAAACTTCTACAAAAAAAAACAAAAAAAATAATAAATTAAAAATATTAGATAATTTTAATATAGGGAAACAAGAGTTATAATATATATTATAAAATGTACATATAAATGTATATTATTAATAATATAGATGTAAAAAAAAAAGTCTCAAATACCATAGATTGAAAAATTAAATTTTATTCTTTTTATTAGTTAAAATATCTATTAAATGATGATTTATAACGTTAGTGTTATTTTAATATGGGTTGATTTGCATCTATTTTAAATTAATTTTATTACAAATTTAAATGATTGTATTAACTATCACAAAAGGTATCGGATAGACAGTAAAATTTACCAACTCTTAATCTAAAACCAAATGCTTTTAACTATGTAGTATAGTAGGGAAGTTCAATGGTTTGTATATTGAATTTAAGGTTATTTTACTTTATAAGTAAATTTTGGTATTTCTCTAGAATACGCCTTTCTAATCAAATGATTTTCTAATTAGATAATCTTGTAAAAGAGGTTAATGAAGTTAAATTAAAAGGATGCTCCATTCTATTAAAATATAAGAAATTAACTAATTTTGTTCTCGAATAATTTCAAAGTATTTCTATTAATTATGCTTGTAGATATATACTTCGAATATATTCTTAATAGGACTTTAAATTGTACATTCTTAAAGCTAATATTATAAATATCTTCAATCATACATTAATTAATGAGAATCAGAATTATAATTTTAATAAAACATCTGAAAATAGTGAGAGACCTTTCTAAAAGGATGAATTAATTACTAAATGTAATATCTCTTTATAATGTAGAATTTAAATGTAAAAGGAAAAAAAAATTCTACTAATATTTCAAAGTATCGTGTTAATCAATGCTTTGGAACATTATTAAAAAAACCACATATGAGATTTGATATATAGCCTTTTAGGATTGTTATTAAAAGTTCATGATCTATTTTTAATGAAGAGTCATCGTTTAAAAAGAAATAGATCATATTTTAGGACAAAAAAAAAAATTAATAGATAAAGGAGAATATTTATGATCTCGAAAATGACTACAAATTGTTTTAAGTTTCTAAAGTGAATAAAAAACAAAAATTATAATTACATAATGAAATATGATATTTTGTAATTTTGTAGCAAATTAATCTCCATCCGTTTTAAATATTAGAAATTATTTTTTTTTGGTTAATGATTTATTATCTATCTTAGTCATTTTTACTTCTAATTAAATAATATTATTTATTATTTATTAAATTATTAGATTATCTGGCCGGAATTTGGTTTTAGATTCAACAAATAATTCCAGGTTGATGCCATTTTTCAATAAACTAGAAATCAAATCAAAATGGCGAATCAATTTAACGCTTGTTGAATTCAATAATAGAAAAAATGATTGATCATATGTACCTTTTTGGGATCGCTTCAAAATGTATAATATAGTTTAATTAGGCGAACCCGTTGCAAACGGTGTTTGCAATTTCAGTTTAAAATTAATTTATGGTGATTTGCAGCAATTGATTAAATAGTTTTTTTAAAACAATTTTTTCGTAAACCAATTATCATTTTTTAGTAACAACAGTTTCTGTCTCAAGCTTTCTCCAATATACTCGACACGTTTCAATCTTTTCTCATTTGGGTCCGTTTTTTGTAGATTTAAATATTTAACGTATATTATTACGTTAAACCAGAAGTTCCCAATCTTTTCTGGTTTGCGGCTCCCTAAATAATCGATTTTTTTTCCTAGGCTCCCTTAATACATCCGATTTTTATATAAATTTTTACTCTCTCGAAAAATTGGAAAAAAATCGAAAATGTTTCAGAGCATCGCAAAATCATCATCATTAGCAGCTCACAGTTTGGGAATCTCTGTGTTAAACAAAATAATAATAATAATAATAATAATAATTTATAGTAATTTTTTTTTCAAATACTTTCAAAATAATACAATGTTTAAATTAAAAATTATTAACTTTATTAAAATCGTCGAAATAATTTTTTTTATTTAATTTATTTGACACTTATTTAATTTAACAAAACAAAATTTTAAAAAAATGAAGTTAGTTATAAATTAATTGACATTGACATTGTAACTAACTTCATAATGTTACAGACATCACATACATACGACGGAAATTATCATTATAGATGGTTCATTATAAAAGAAGTAAAAAAAAAAATAATATAATAAAAAATTAAATTGTTTTATATTTTTTAAAATATTTCTTTATTTTTAGAAGTAAGTAAACAACAAATTCCTTTTCTATTAAAAATTTGTCCAAAAAACATGCAATGAAGTCTCTTCAAGTCATTCCTATTGAACTACATATTTAGTTTATTGCAAATATCCATTCTTTCTAAGATTATTGTTTAGAAATTCGATTGTCTCAAACAGTCTATTATAGTAAACGATAGTAAAGACTTATTTTTATCACTCCAACTCTCTTTCATTCCAAGACTTTATTTCCTATCCGAAATGGATTCTCTGATTCATTTGATTTTTTTTTATATTTTAGAGAAGAATAATAGAAAACAAAAATAAAAAAAATAAAAATAAAATAAGGATCGAGAGTGGAAAAAAAAGAAAAAATATCAATTTTATATATCGAAACTTACTTGTAAGATGATTTCAAAAAATGATCTAATATTAAGATTGATATATCTTTGTATTTTTATTATAAGCACAAATATTTACTCATTTAAAATATTCATGATTTATATATATATATATATATAAATTCCAAGATATAGTTTATTCATATCGTATGCAAATATAAAACAAAGGATATAAATAAATAAATAAATAAATATAGAAACAGGAAATGTTTGGTGATGGTGATTGTGGTGGTGGAATAAAAGTGATATAAATAACAGCAAAAATATATGAAAAAGAAATATAGGGAGAGTTCGAAAGGTTTCCGTGAAAAGATATTTATTCTTTCCTTTTAAATGAAATAATAAGAAATTATGACTTTAGGTCACTGTAATTTTTTTTTCATTTGTTTTAATAAAATTATGACCAGACGATCATAAAAAAAAATTCCAACAAAAAGTAAAGAAACCAGAACGACTACAAAGAAATCATAAAGAATACGCGGTCAGAATCCTTGCTCATATATTTTTTAACTCAACTTAAAGGTCTACTTTTAAGGGCACACTATATGGTATTCCCTATATGAAAGCTAATTAAAGATTAAAGAAAGTTTCTTATTATTCATTAAAATCAAAAGTGTAGCCATGATCCGGCTTGTTACGATGTAAAAGTCGACCTCATGGAAGAAATGACTTTACAAAAGTTAATGAAACAAAATCAGATTGTGAATAACAGATGAAATTTAGAAGTTGGTTTTCGAAATGCTACCCAATTAGAATGGAATGATAAATCAGGAACATATCAAATTAACTGAAACTTTACTTTAAGATTATTTATATAAATTTTGTTACATGATAATAAAAATGTTTAATACAAATCCATTCCAATTTGAAGTCAGTTTGCAGGAATTTTATTATTTTCATATTTGAATACACAAGTTTATAATTTTGGCTAATTAAATAAAAACAAACCTCTGTGTTTTTAACATCTTATAAAAGGGCCACGCGGGTAGGCACCCAAGCGTGGTAGATGTGTTGTGTGATCAGTACAACGGTTCCTCTCAACGTGATATACATTTTGTTCGGGTAAGTGTCGTCATATAAAAATTGAAATTAGTCTCATTAATAATCCCTAATTAAAACGTTATATATTATAATTAATATATTTTTTATATTTTAAAAATAAATTTAAATTTTTTTATTCTAAAATAAGAATAATTGAATATAATACATATTTGTTATATATTAATAAGTAATTATAAATACCATCAGAGTTTCATATTCCTAACAAGGTAGTTAATTACCTCCTCTCCACTTATGTGATATATGTATATTAATAATATTATTGTTTCTGTATAAGTATGCATCCTATTTATTAAAATTTCTAACCGTATATCAACAATTTTTTTTAAATTGATCAGAATGATCATTACAACAAAATTTAAATATATGATATGTATTCTATGTAAAGAGTAAGATATTTACAAAAATAAGAATTTCAGACAAAATACTAATATTCAAAAGTTGTACATAAATATAATATAATTTTAAATTTTCACACTGTCTTTGGAGGCTCAATTACTACTCAAATATTTATAAGTATTCATTATTGTGATTCGAAGTTAAAGCCCTTAAATTTCGAAAATCTGAGTAGAACTTTTCCCTCCTCTATCTATCTATCTATCTATATATATATATATATATATATATAAAGCGATAGAGAGAAAGTGAGAGCATTTATGAGCAAGTCGCTATATTTGAATTGTACTGATTAGAGATTCAAGAAATTATCTAATGATAGACATTTGTATTGAGGGCTTTAACTTCGAATTGTATTTAAATTCCGCTCAGTAAAAGTGGGTAATAATATAAGCTTATGGTGTGTCTGATATATAATTGAATGATTTTTAATATGAATTAATTATTAAAATGCATATTTAAAAATTTTTGATATATCAAAATATTTGTAATATTGTTAGAATGTGAATTACATTTTCTAAACAAGAAGAAAAGTTAAATATAACATTGCGGTAATTGGAAATGATAGTTGGTGAAAGTTAAAAAAAAAAAAAAATAAGTTTAACTTTCAAAAAACAAAGTTGTAGCTTCTAAATTTAGTCCCTTATCGTGAAATACACTCAAACTATTTCTAAATGAGATTTATTCTTTGACTTGCTATATAAAGTCTCTTTGTAAAGATTTATTTTTATTTTTACGCATTCTAAATTTGCATTCCAAGATGCAATTAAATCTAATAGCAATGTTTTTTTAAGTTAGATAACGATTTTACTTAGTCAACCATAATATAAAAAAATACAGTTTTACTTTTCCCAAACAATAATATCATTTTATTTTATTTAATATTATTTACATTATTCTACATTTACAGAAGTTGTTAAAGAGACAATACTTGATCACGGCTATTATAAATATAATAATTATATTCAATAAGTTGACCTGTGGCCAGGTCCGAACCGACCGACGGTTTGAAATAAATTAATTTCCAGCTACAGAAACAATTTCAAATAATTTTAATATATCTATTAATGTAATAAAAAACAGATATGGATACATAAATAATAAATATAAACATTTTTAATTTTATTTTATTTATAATATATATGCAAGACCAGACTGTGACGTCATGAATGGCTGGATGACGTCATATAATTTTAAATCAAGAGAAAACTAATAAATCGAGGATAAAACCAATACAAAGTGCATGATTCGTGGTGATATATAAAAAAATCTCCTTTGGTGTGAAAATAACCCTTTCCTTCCTATCGTCGATCGCTAATACTACCACTTCCGGTTTCCGGAATTGCACCAAAAGTTGATCAATTCATCCCACTGATGCATTAAGTAAATATACCAAATTTCATCAAAATCCGTTCAGCCGTTCAGGCTGTACACATCTATACGGACGGACAGACGGACGGACAGACATCATGCTAAAAATACTTTTCTGTTTAGAAAATGCATGATTCGTGGAGATATGTAAAAATCTCCACATGTGAAATTTGGTGTGAAAACAATACCTCCCTTACTATCGTCGGTCGGTAAAAATAAATATGAATATAAATAAAACAAATATTAAATTTAAATTATGAAATTTTGATTGGAAAATATTTAAATATAAATTTAATTTATAATCAAATCATGATTATAGAGTATCAGAATGTTCATGAAAAAAAATATATATAAATAAAAAAAAAACGAATTTTCCTTTATATTTCAATTAATCAAGGTGATTTTTTTTAACAAGACTGGGTTTGTTTTCAGAGTAAAAGAGCTCGTTTTTCAATATAGATTAATTACAAAAAAATTCAATCGGCTGGCTATAGCATGGTGGTAAAGGGTAGAAGAAGAAAATAATACTACCTATTTATTCAAAATTAAAATGTTAAACGAGGCAAAAACTAATTTGAAAATTGGTCTATGCTAGTATGCATAGAGCAACTGAAAGTTGTATGAAACACAAATGTTATAATTAAAACGTCAAATTATAATATACCCGATCGTCAAATAAATTTAATATTTTTTTTTTCAAATCAATTTAGACTGAATCAGAAATCCAGAAAATATAAATAAAATAAATAATAATAATAATAATAATAATAAATTCGAAATTGAAAGCCATATGTTTGAAAATTGAAACGGATATCCAATATTAATTTAATATTTTACGATTGAAAAAATAAAATTATAATAAATCAACAATAGTATTATATATTTTATCCAGTCATGTGTATAAATGGCATATTTTTATTACATAGTTATCAAATTCTAAGTTTATGATACATAGCTTTTATAAATAAATTTTTGCAATATCAAAGTTTAAAATAACGTTTTTTTTTTCAACAATTAGATTCAAATATGGGATTTATGGGACGGAGTCAGTTAACAACAAGGCTCCGGGATCAACATTGGGAAGCTACTTGATAAAAAGTAGCGCCTCCGATCAAGAAAATCAAGGTAAAGGTTGAGAGGTCTCTTTCTACTGATCAGAGAGGAGACCTAGTTGATATAACCGACTTGAGAGGCGTAGGACGTACAAAAGTCAGAGGTTTTTTTTTATAATATTCAAAATATTAACATGATTCTTTATGAATTTATCAAACAAATTAATAAATTTTTACAATTACTTTTTTTTCAAGTTTATTGAGAAAAAGAGTAATAAAAAATTGGAAAAAAAGTCAAAAAATATTATAGTTATTTTTCTTTTTTGTTAGAACTCACGAAAAGTAAAGTATATACTATTAGAGTAATTTTGAAAAAAATCAAATAAAAAAAAAAAAAAAAAAAAGAAAATGAAAGTTCACAATTGTCAATTTATTGAGTTATTTAATTTACCGGACTATTTATTTTTATAAAGTTTGTATGATGAACAAATTTTAATATCAAGTTTTTAAGTTATGTAGGAAATATTTAAAAATCGATATTCAATTTGCAGACTTGCATTCCATGTTATTGGCAACGATTTTATGAGAAGGAAGGTTTGATATCCACTTAAACTTGGTAGATATAATGGCTTTAGGAGAGCTTATATAAATTCAAAATGAAACAAATGCCTACAGTTTCCTTGTGCTTATTTATGATAAGTTAATAATATGACTCAGCGATGTTCTTAGTTTGGGAGAGAAATTTCCGAGATTTCAAATTTGGAACAGTGGCAAATTCGACAATGAAGGGCAAAAGATGACAAAGTAGCCAAAATAAAGAGATAAAAAAAAAAAATAGAAGAGTCTCGAAGCCAGATGTTTTCAATAGAAATAAATGAAGAAAAAAAAGACTGTAAGCAAAAAGACAACGAAAAGAAATAACGCAACCATCTTTTTATATGTATTTATACTTATATTATAACTTAATATTTGTTTTAGGACATTTGGGACATTAAAACAGTTGATTATCATCTATATAAAAATTTTAATGTATTTTAAAAATCATTTTCAAGAAAGTAGAGAGATAAAATTTATGTATATATATATATAGGATATGATCAAATGTATTTTTTCTAAAGCTGACAAACGAAACTTTACATAGAAATCATCCAGTTATCAAAAATTCCAATTTTATATAAGTAAATAGTAATAAAAAAAAAGAATATTAAAACGGTTTAATGTTTGAAATGGCCTTAGAATCCAGTAGCAATTAAAAAAATACTTAGGGGATTGCCTAAGCATCAGGCGCTATCCATTCAATTTGTAAAATAATATAAAATTTATCTATCCTCTTTTAAATTTGATTAAATAGGATTTTGTTAAATAAAACAAAAATAATAAAATGAAACAAATAAAAAGTCGTAGACATCAAAGGGCTCATTTTAATCAAGTTTATTTCTAATTGTTCTCTTTCACAAATATATCTAATTCAAAAAAAAAAAAAATAAATAAATAAAAAAATAAAAAGAATGAAACTTTTGTTGAACACTGAGATAAAAAAAAAGATGCAAAATGAAATCATAATCCAAAATAATTAAAAAATATTAAAACATTTCAAGATTCCTAAATAAATACTAAAAATAAAACATACAAAGAAAATCAATTTTAATTTTTTTTTTTTATTTATTTATTTTACTTATTTAGAGTTTCCTGAACTTGGATTTTTTGTAAATATTATTTTAATGATATAATAAACGTGTCTTTTATCCTTTAACTTTTTTATCTCATCTGAGTAATGAGTTTTCCAATCCTCTGATTTATTATGATTATAATGTATAACCCATATATCTATATACGTATATATCTTGATCAATTTTTTATTAGATTCTGCCTCTTTTTTTTATCAATTAATTAAAAGTGAAAAGAAGTTTTGTCAAACATTAAAAGCACCAACCTAAATATGTATGAATGGTATTGTATTCATTATTCATCAATCATCGGCAAATTAATTATGATACAAAATAAACATAATATTGTTTGATAAAAAAAAATTAATTAGATCAATGGACACTCAATTTTGACATATATAAATTATAAATAGATTTTTGATTGGCTAACAGATAGATATTAACATCTACTGTGAACGAATGCATATATATTTTTAATTTACATTTAATCTTATATCAACACCGAAAGTTTATATATTTTTAAATTGAAAATTAATATTTATCGAAAAATTAAATCAGTTATTAGTTAAATTTGGAATTTATGAATGTAATTTTATAACGAAAAGTGACAAAAAAGTAACACAGAAAATTATCTAATTTAAAAAAAAAATTATTTTTGAGAAAAAACATGTTAAGAAATTTTAATATTAAATATATAATTGAAATCTTATATATATATAAACAGTTTCGTTCTAGTATATTTTTTTTTGTTTTTAATTAAAAATGATTATATAAATATTTGTTTTTTATTAAAAATGCTGAATTATCTTTATGTCAGACCGTAAACGTAAAAATAGAAGAAAATAAGTTTGAAATATTTAACTTGTAAATTTATTTTCAGCATTAATAATAATCTTAAGAAAAATTAATATAAAAGTCTTTAATTTATAGTTTATATATAATATTATACAATTTTATATAATAATATATTATCTATCTCTCTAATACTTCTGAATTTTAAAAGTTTTTTGTTGCAGCAACCACAATTCCACCAACCATCCATCTCCTAATCCACGTTCATTTAATTCATATATTTTCCCAATTTCCATATAATTTCTACTCTCTCTGTAAGTACATCGAGTGAAACATTTGTTTCCCAATTGGTTATCATATAATCAAACTTCTCCCTAGCCTTTTTTGCGATGCATAGAAGTCATGTATTTATTTTGCAGATATGTAAACTTTGCAATTCCCATGTGATTTCATAAATTTGAATATTAATGAATAAAATAAAATTCACTTGAATAAATAAATTTAAATACGAGGTGTGTTCGAAAAGTGAGGTGACTTTGTATTTTTAAGAAAAAATATTTATTTATTTATCAATATTTATGTTGTCCCCTTCAAAGTAATCCCCCTCAGATACAATACGCATATGCCAACGGTTTTTCCAATCCTCAAAGCACTTCTCATAAACACTTTTCGGTATAGCCTTGAGCTCTTCCAGCGATGCAGTCTTTATCTCCTCAATCGTTGCAAATCTCCGTCCTTTCGTAGGTCTCTTTAGTTTTGAGAATAAGAAAAAGTCACATGTGGCCAAATCCGGTGAATATGGTGGTTGAGGCATGATTGTTTTTGGCCAAAAAATCTCTCACAAGCAAAGATGATTGAGCAGGGGCATTATCGTGATGCAAAAGCCATGAATTGTTTTTCCACAATTCTGAACGTTTTCTTCGCATTGCGTAAACGGCGCATAACTTCAAGATAATGCAGTTTATTGACCGTACGACCATATGGTAAGACCTCCTGTTGAATCACGCCATGGTAATCGAAGAAAACAGTGAGCAAAAGCGTCCAGAGCGTCGTCATTGGCATCTTCCCGGCCATCTTGGAAGAGTTTGTACCACTTGTAAATATTTTTTTTACTCATAACAGTTTCACCGTATGCCACTGTCAACATTTCAAGTGTTTTGAAGCACTTTATTTTATTTTTTACACAAAATTTTATGCAAATTCTTTGATCGATATTTTTCGATAGCAAAAAATCGCCGAGCACGCAAAACATTTAAAACCTTTACGCCTCTCACAACCAAACAAAAAATGCTATACATTTGAAACTTGGTACAGATGTTCGGGGAGAGTGTACCAACATAAAAAAAATAAAAAAATCGATAATCGAAAGTACGCGAAATTTGACAAGTCACCTTACTTTTCGAACACACCTCGTATTATTAAGATAAAATTATATATATTGTATTTACTTATGTAGTTATATAAACAAAAAAAAAATAAATAAAAAAATAATTAAAAATAGTGAAAGCTTATACCCTTTATTATATATTATAATTAATTTTTATATCAGCGGATCATACTTACATTTATCAATTATTTATGTTATATAGTATGGGTTTTTATCTTAACAGGCTTGGGTTATAAATGTAATAAATAAAAAAAAAAATTCTGTATCTTTCATTTCCCTCAACTTTCTCTCTCTCACCAGTAGTTCCCCTTCGTTTGTTTTTCGATTGAATGTCTCAAGAGAATTTAGTGTAGAGGCAGGCTCGATATTTTTTTTTTTTTGAAAACAATATTCTATCATCGTATGTTCATGAAGCAGAAACTTTATTAAAAAAATGACAAATTATAATCCAATATGGGAATAAATTGAGATTCTATTATCTGAATGGAAATTGCATTTCCGGACAACATGAATTAGCAGATTGTAAAAAGATAATTGCAAAAAGCGGAAGTGATAGGTCAGTCTTTCAAATTAATCCGATTGGGATTAAAATAATTAATTAATCTGTCTCGGATTTAGACAAACAATTCAAATAGTAATTGCAAACAACGCTATTATAAAAACCGAGTGTATTATAAATAAACCGAAACGATAATCATCAATGAGACAAGAATCTTGAATAGATCGAAAAATTTACCAGATCAATAGAGATGGGTTCAATCGAACCGAAGTCGTGTTTTGCTTTGCCATTTGGTGTTGGGGAGAAATGCAAGGGGAGAGCAGATGGGGAGCAGTTCTCCCCTTTTGGATGTTCCAAGCACACGTTTTTATCTCATTTACTAGACTCCATAGTGTAAGTAGACTAACATGATGTGACCCTCGTCAGACATAGCCCTCCCTCTTTCAGGGTGGATAAGACATTCCGGATCTTCCAAGGTTTTGATCCAATGTTGATGACACGAAAAGTTGATGGGAGACGCTTTATCAGAGGCTATAGCCAAGGTATCTATCGATCTATACCTATACTTAGCGTTACTCCTGAGCCACCCTAGTTAGCTACCTTAGCCATGGCTGGCTGAATTCAGAATGATAAATCATCCTATAATATGCCTTAAGAAATGAGAGGAGGAGAAGCAGGAGAAGAAATTCAACCCGGAAAATATGAGATATAAAATGTCATGTTATATTAAGTTTTTTGATTTAACTTTTTAATAAAATAGCAAATCGATTCAATATCAAATAAAATCGTTTAATTATTCTTAAATAAATGCCTACTCTTATGAATTTTGGATTTTATTTTAAAAATTTTATATTAATTTTAAATATATTTCAAATAAGAGGAAATAAATTAAAATTTTCTTGTTATTTTCTTTATCCAAATTCTATTTGAGATAGTAATCAAAATTAGAATTTTAAATTTTTCATCATTAAAGATAAAAAATAATATTATTTATTATTAATTATTTATTAGCATCTATATCAATATAAAACAACCTTATTAAAAAAAAATCATCTGATGTTTATATAATATATGGAAAAAATGAGATCACTTGAGGGGGTGGTAAAAACTAAAATAAATATCCTAATCAATTGAATGATGAATTTACTTATTCATCAACTCTTTCTCAATAATTAATAAAGTTTCAAAATATGAGAGTATATTATTTAATTTCTACAATTTCAATTTTAAGACCAAGAATGTATGTGTTTGTCAAATATTAGGTTAGATTTAAATATAATAGGAGACTAGATAAACTCGATTGAAGATGCGATAAAAAATGGAAAAAGTGGGCTTGTAATTTTATAGTGTTAAAGCAAAATAGGACAAAGAAATAACTCAGAAAATCTTAACATTCGACAATGTAGTAAAATTTAAATACGTAGGTACTAGAGACAGACAGATAATAATATTCACACACACACACACACACACAAAAAGTAACGCCTGTTATCATGAAGTAAATGGGCTTATCTCGTCAAAATTATTATCCAAGGGAATAAAAATTGAAGCATATAAAACAATTATTTTTCTGGGTGTGAGGCATGGTCTATGACTTTAGGAGGCGAGAGTAGATTTAGAATATTGGGAAAGGATTTATAAAATATATTTGTGAGAAGACGAAGGACGCGGTGGGTGGACAATGTAGAAAAGGACGTTAGTGAGTCGGGAGAAAATAGGAATTGGATGTGTGTAGCTCAGAATAGAGTTACTTGGAGGAATGTGTTTAAAATTACTTAAATAATCCCACTTTCCAAATTTCTTTATATTTTATTGTTAATTAATAAGTTAATTTTAATTGAAAAGAAAAAAATACTCGTATATTACATAAAGCAAGAAATGATAATCTTAAAGTAATTATTAATTTCTATAAGATTGATATTAATTATCAAGTAATAATAAAACAATTAGTTCTCTGTCACAATTAGAAATGTCATGCGTGGATTGCTCATCAATAACAAGCAATTCAGCAGGTTCTCTACTATTATTTATTGAATGTGCAACAGTTGTTTTCCTATGAGATATGCTGTGCGTGCACAACATGTCCTTTGATATCATGAAAGATTGGGTCTTCATTTATTTATAAAGACTATCAATTCAGATGTAATTCAAATTGTAAGATTAAAAGACAAATAAGTATGAAATAAGAAAAAAAAATAGAAAATTAAATAAAAATAGATGATAGATAGATAATTATCCATTTATTTCCTGTCATCATTCAAGTACTTACTTACTCCTGTCTCAACAAGATCAGCAAGATAAACTATTAATAAAAAAAAATAATAATAAATCAATAATAATAATAATAAATGAGATAGAAAATTTTATTATTTTTTGTTTTAATAATTTTATTAAAAAAATAACAAAGGATATTATTATCCTTATTAATAAAATTATGTAGCTATAAAAAATAATATTTCATTTTTAATTATTTCTTTATGTAATTTATTGGTACAAGAATTTGAATATTTCTATGTTATTTTTTTTTTAATTATTAAATATATAAGGTATGCAATTTAAGAGAGTGGATATATTTAACATATAATCTCCCCAATTTTTCATTATATAATAAATTGATAATTAAAAAAATTATGTTTCAATATTGAATTTATAATACAAATTTATCTTGTAAAATTTTATTTAAAGATACGTTTGATTACTCCCGATCGTAGAACACAAAAGAAATGTTCTTTATAAACTTATTATAAAATTCTTGTTACACTTTAATTGATTCTTGATAATAAAATAGAAATTAAAAATTAATCATTTCTTTAGCTAAAATTAAAATGAATAAAGATAGATGAAAATTAATCAACACATATTCCTTTTTCTATCTTTATATTAAAAAGACACAATTTTAAGAATAATTTCATCATTTTAGAAAATTTAAATAAAATATCAAGAAAATTAGTAAACAAATTTTAATTATATCTTTTGACAGTTGAGGTCATTTTCATAAATTAATTTATTGTATTTTTCTCTGAATATAATAATTTAACATAATATAATAATAAAACATTTTCAAATTCAAATTATCTAATATTATAAGTATATTGATGGAAAAAAAGAACACTAGTCTAGCGCAGCGCTTTTCTTAACAGCATGATTATGTGAATGAAAATTAAAGAAATTAATTTTTATTATCATAAAAACATAAAACTGTCAATCATTTAAAATTAAATTGATATTAAAAATTAATTTCTTTAATTTTAATTTATATATTAATGCTGTTGAAAGACGCTGCACTAGATAGAGAGATGTTCTCTTCCTCCTGGTACTTTATAGTAAACGGAATAAGTTGACCTGTGGCCAGGTCCGAACCGACCGACGGTTTGAAGTAAATTAATTAGCAGCTACAGAAACAATTTCAAATAATTTTAATATATCTATTAATGTAATAAAAAAACAGATATGGATACATAAATAATAAATATAAACATTTTTAATTTTATTTTATTTATAATATATATGCAAGACCAGGCTGTGACGTCATGAATGGCTGGATGACGTCATATAATTTTAAATTGAGAAAAAACTAATAAAAATGATTTTCTCGAGGATAAAACGAATACAAAGTGCATGATTTTCGTGGTGATATATAAAAAAAATCTCCTCATGTGAAATTTGGTGTGAAAATAACCCTTCCCTTCCTATCGTCGATCGCTAATACTACCACTTCCGGTTTCCGGATTTGCACCAAAAGTTAATCAATTCATCCCACTGATGCATTAAGTAAATATACCAAATTTCATCAAAATCGGTTGAGCCGTTCAGGCTGTACACATCTATACGGACGGACGGACGGACGGACGGACAGACATCATGCTAAAAATAATTTTTTCTGTTAAGAAAATGCATGATTCGTGGAGATATGTAAAAATCTCCACATGTGAAATTTGGTGTGAAAACAATACCTCCCTTACTATCGTCGGTCGGTAAAAATGTTATCGCCATGAGGGCGCTGTTGTTGGGCAATCAATCAAAGATCATAGAGCCAACATGGCGATAACATATTTCCGTTACTATTCTAATTGATTTATTATAAAAACATTTTAAGAAAATTACAAATTGAATAAATAGTCGTATATTTAAAAATAAATATTTTTAATTATTTTAAAATCACTTACTTAAATAATAGAAGAAAAAAATAGAAAGTAATTTTAATTAAGATGAAAATTTATCTTAGTTTTTCATTTATTTTCAAATATTAAGATGTTTATTTTAAAGAATTATAATAAGAATAGAGAATACAAGAAAATTATTTAATGTAGAATATAATAGCAATTATACAAATAAAAATAATTGGGTAAACAAGAAAATCTCCTAGCTGGCTGGTTATGAGCTCTATATTCATAAAGGAGCCAGGGGATATGCTTAAGAACAAGTCGTCTTGCTAACATCTATATGGAAATGAGGAAATATATTGTCGACGGAATGGAACTCGCCTACTCAGAATAGGTTGAGAAAAAGTTTTCTCCTAAGATAAGTCTCTGCGCCGTTTTTTCATGTAAACGCCATTAGTTGCCACCTCTTATTACATATAATTCGCTTCTTAAGTCTCATTCAGGGATATAAAAAGATCCTTTCGATTGTAATCCGAGAATTACTTGAAATCTGATACAACTATTAAACAATTAAACAAGTTTTTCAGTTATTGGATTCATTAACATATCATGTTGCTTTGCAAGTGGCTATTATTATATTACAATTTAAAAATAGTTTGAAATGGCATCGCGAACCAAAAGTTGATTAAGAAGATGATGAAAATGGTTAACAAATAACCCCATCCAAGGGGCTCATTACTATTCTTTAGGTATAATAAATCACTTTCATGAAAAGATAAACTTTAAAAATATAATTGTGATCGAAGAAAAAAATGTGTAATGTTTGTACTAACAAATAATATAAATAAAAAAAATTTAATTTTTTATCGCATTATAATCTGAAGAAGGTTTTGGATTAAAGCAAGTTAAAAAAATTCAATTTCTACTTGTTGATCGATTTCAATCATTATTTCCAATAACATCGTAGGCCATAAAGAGAAATGGAATGGCTATTAAATGGTGTAAAACGTTTTAACAGAATTGATGTCATTAAAATCGATATTAGTCTTTGAAATATAATTAAAACTATAATAATAGATTGAAGTATTATATTAAAAATTTTAAATAAAAATATATATGAATATTTCAGAAAAAACTAGTTCGCCAATTTTTTTTTTAAATTATAAATTGGTTAAACTAACTAAATACGTGATAACTACTAGTACCATATGCCTATATTCTATTTTATATTATTAATAATAAATATATATACCAGTATTTATTAGAAAAATCATTTTATTTTTAAAAAGATTGTAAAAAATTATTCAAAATATCTGAACCAAAGCTAAAATTACTTGCCGATCCCTTTATAAAGTCACGTTAGGGACATTATATTTATTTTAAATTCAACTCCTTTCTTAAACTTTTAATATCTCTTGAAATCTATGATAGTTATATCAACAAAATGAAATGAAATAATAAAATTCATTAATTAAAAACCAAAATCGATTATTTTTCAATTCGAAACAAAAAACCACATTATTAGAATTTCATTGCATTTTATTAATCAATCTTTAATTTATTTTAATGTAGTCGTTATTGAATTATATATCAAATAAGCAATATATATCAAAAGGTTAGAAAAAACTGGAAATGTCTTTTGTTGGTTTATTTATATACATATATAAATATACAAAAAAAGTTTGTTGAATCATTTATCTAATAAATGTATCAACTAAATGTTCCACGTCACTTTTGGGATGGCATTGTATCTATAAATAAGGTATTGTTAAAGTTTGTGAACAATGAAAAAATTTAACCATAAAGGGAGGAAATGTAAATATAAAAACATTCTGAAATATTTCCATATAAAGAAGTCGACAACAAATGATGAAATGATTGAAAAATAGGAAAAAAGTTCACCCTTTCAGAATTAAAAAATATCAAATGCAAGCGTTTCATCATAACAACAGTGGTAGGCAAGAAACCACATTCTTATCAATTATATAACGTATTATTGTGAAATATCTCTATCTATCTCTGTGGCTCTACGGAACTCGAAAGTTTTTGGCCGCAGTAACCACATTCCTCCAAGCATCCCTATCCTGAGCTACAACCATCTAACTTCTTTTTTCTCCCATCTCTTTCATGTCCCTTCCTACATTGTCCACCCACCGCGTCCTTGTTTTCACCAGACGTTTCCCTATTGGTCTCCCAATTGGTCTCCCTATAAATATATTTTCACTCATTCTTGCTACGTGTCCTGCCCATCGTAACCTTTTAGATTTTATTCCTCTAAATGTGATATGTTAATAAATAAAAGTTATAATAGATATAATATTATGTTTATCAATTTTCAAAAGGTTTAGTAAATTTATTTAAAATAAACTGAAGTATAGGATTTTAATTAGAATTAAAAGTCCTAGTAAAGATATATAAATTTTAGTCTATTTTTTTTAATCAATTAATCAAATGATTTATTTCTTATTAAAGAAATATATTGAATAAAAATATGTTTATTCACTTATTTTCAAAAAAATAAATAACAGCTTATAATTTTCAAAATTGGTTAGGTATTGTTTTATATGAAATATCCTCAATTTAATTCAATTGCTATTCGTGAATTTTTATATTATAAAAAAAAACTATTTATTTAACAAATTTAATTCTTCCTATCATTTGTCCATTGCGGGGTCTGGTGCTTTGGACAGCCTCCAAGGGTGCTGTCCATCTGAGTCTGACGTCAGAATGAAGGGGGGATATGTGAAGGATTTTTAATATGAATTGATGGAATTTGGGATTTGATTAGGGTTTGGGACGCGACTTCCTCAATTGAAGGCGAGTCGTGGTTTGTCTGAGCAGGGTTGCTTCCATGAAGTGGACCTATCTCTATCGGGATCATAGAGTGTCCACCCGCTACTCCTAGGGCTGGAGAACAATTTTTCTTTAAATTAATTTTATTGAAAATTTTGTTAATTTGAATGCGCTACTAGTTAAGCTATTCAACTCACCTAATATAAAAAAATTAAATTAGTTATTAAAAAATTAATGTATTCAAATTTTTTTATTAAAGTCATTTTTGTTGTTTATCTTTTTGGAATTGAAAAGTTTGTTTTTTTAAATTCATATAGACAATTTTTTGTAAAATAATTTTTTTTTATTTCAAATATTCCTTCCATCTATTATTTTATCTTTTTTTTGAGGATTAGGAATTTAATATATGAAAAAAATAAACGTACCTATATATATATATAATTTTCGGTATTCTCGATTTGAACTTTTCTTTTAACTAGTAATACTTTGGGAAAAAAACACTGGTGGATGATGACAATAGATTCACACTTCTAGTTATTCTACATCAACTTTAGAGAAAGTTATTTTTTTATTTTATTTTATTTTTATCTTTGACATGGAAAATCCTTAAGATTTGTGAATTGGTATTTTTTCTTGAAAAAATTTGTATTGATCGAATTTGGTTAGTCGAGAAGTAAAAAAAAATAATTGAAAAATGATGAAAAAAAAAAAAAGAAAATATTACTAAACTATGAAAAATTGAATACCTTTAATTGTATTTCATTTCTATTCACTTTTTATCATTTTATATTATAATGATTATTTTATCCAATGTTGATTATATATATATATATATAATTACTAATTTACTAATGGTCTAAAATGTATAGTGAGAGCTTGCTTTGAGAATAAACGGAACTCTTTATGAGTTGCAGAGAAGGGATGACTACTACATCAGTTATCTGCTTTCCCAATCGTAGTTTAACTAGTCATGTGTGTATAGAATATGTATGTAAATTAATCAAGGGTTCGGTAATCAAATCCTTATATACCTACCTATATTATATATAATACATATAATAATATACTCTGATAAATCAAATAATTGACTAAATATAAATAATATTATATATTATTTTTATTTTAAAAGATTTATAAAACGTTTACTTTTTACTGAATTAAATTTAATAAATCAGAAAAAAATTGTGTTTATTCATGTACTTATTTTATAAACAAAATTTCAAATTTGATGATTATCATTTATATTAGAAAATAATTGATTAATTATTAAAAAAAAATAAAAAAGTTAAGTAGAAAATTGATCGATCGTATATCTCAGGTAATTTTTGTGACCATGTTCATTTCCCCTATATGTAATAAATTCTTTATGGGAATTGATTAATAATTAAATGAAATAAAAGAAAGAGTGAGAGAGAAAGTCTGTGTAAACGTGTATCAAGTGTTTCATGTAGGGAGAGAAACAACGTTTTTATTACATTTTGATGTTTTTCTGTGATCAAGAATTCCTTATCTCTTC
Source organism: Labia minor (assembly GCA_963082975.1). NCBI lineage: Eukaryota > Metazoa > Arthropoda > Insecta > Dermaptera > Spongiphoridae > Labia > Labia minor. The sequence continues at coordinate 23,873,208 of OY720344.1, forward strand.
ATTCTTAAGTATTTGTTTTTCATTTATTCCCTATTCTAATAGTTGTTTTATAATCTCGAGGTGAATGAAAGGTACTTTATATCTTATATTTCCTCAAATGCTGTTAAATTGAACTTAACCGATTGATGTTTAATTGAAGTTTGATGATCAATATGTTCTACAGTTAAATCCAATTTTATGGCAACAAAACATAGTTATACTAAAACACAAGTAAATAAATATATATCATTAAATAAATAATTATGAATTATTAAAGAGAAATTATTGCTTTGTTTAATAATAAAAAAAAATGAAAATTTATTAATGTTAGTAACAAAAGATAGACGGAGTGACAAATATTAATAGTTGACTATCAATATAGAATTTGGTGTTATTTTTGTAATTTGTTTGAAACAAGTTTGGCAAAGAGTTGGGGTTGCAGATGTTTAGGTTGTTTAACCTCCTGACAAACCAACAAACAAGTTAACAAGTATTATATTTCGAAAAGTAAAAGTTTAAAAAAAATATTTTTTATTAGGAATCATTTAATGGGTTTAATTTTGAATGACCTAACAATCAATATAAACGCCCAAAAATATGTTACCAGTTGATGGTTTATCTTTTCTTATTAAAAATACGAACTAGAGAAGAAAAAAAACGCATTAATTTTTAAATCATCAATAATTAATTTATGATATACAACGCTCAGGGCGGCAATCCTCAAGCAGGACACCAGAAAACACTGAACGTGTACGAGAGACGCTAACAAAAGATCGGCGATTGACTCTGCGACTAATAGCCGAAGAATTGGGGATTAGCAAAGACACAGTAAGTAGTGTTTTCTGGTGTCCTGTTTGTTCTCTAGTTCGTATTTTTAATAAGAAAAGACAAACCATCAACTGGTTACGTATTTTTGGGCGTTTATATTGATTGTTAGGTTAGTAACATCAAGAAAATCGGGGATTACAATGTGATTGACCACTCTATATATCTCGGGTCCATGATAACCAACAAAGGCTGCTGTGATGCTGAGATTAATAGGCGTATACAGATGGGGAGATCAGTAATAACGAAGCTAAAAAAAATGGCAGGACAAAAGCTTAACCACCAATACAAAAAAAAAGATTTAGTCGAATCGCTGGTTTTCCCTGTCATGCTATACGCATCAGAAACATGGACAGTGAAGCAAGTCAACCGCAGAAAAATAGATGCCTTCGAGCTATGGTGAGTCTCATGGACAGCGCGTCGAACCAACATCTAGATTCTTGGTGAGGTAGGGGCTGATCTGCGGCTATGGAGCATTGTGCTCACAAGGGTCTTGAGATATTTTGGCCATCTACGCGCGCCAATGATGGATTTGAACGGATCGTGATACAAGGAAAAGTAGAGGTTCACGAGGACGGGGCACAGTGACCAAAATTGGAAAGAAATAAAAAGTGCCCCCCTCCCCCGATCAAGAAAATTAAGATAAAAGTTGAGTTGTACTGATCATCAATACCTTCATTCTTGTCTTGATAGACGTGTCGTTTCATAAGATTAACAAAATTCAGAGGTTTTTTCTATGTCTAAAATGATTGCGAATAGAGTTATTATATTAATCTTGCCTAGGTAAACATAAATAGAAATGAAGAATTGAAAAATTTCGAAATCTTAGAATTTCAACTTTTTTAATTAAAATAATTAACGATAAGGCTCGTCATAAATAAACTACTGAACTATTGAACTTGAGGTCAAGAGTTCATGCACCATTAAATTCAGAAAAATTATAATATGGATTTAATTTTTTAAAGAGACACATTCTTAAAAAAAATAATAACTCATTTAAAATTATTAAATATGTAATTTAAAACAGAAAAAAATATTTTTTTGATGTGAAGAAGAAATTGAAAATTAAATTATTTGGTATCATTAAAGATCGTATTTAAATTTATAAAAATTATAATTAACCTAAATTGGATATCACTCAGACATTGATTCACACACACTGAGACATTACCATTAAAACATGAGAAATACTTACAATATTTTGAAAGGAGATTTATTTCAAGTGACTAAATGACCAAAAATATGTTATCGGCTGATGGTTTAATATTTTTTTATATATTTGATTAAGTATACCATTCGTAATTGCCTGAAAGTCCAAATGATAATATTAAAAAATTAATAGACTTAAAAATAAAATGATAAAAAATAAACTCAGTCGAAAGAAATTAAGATTATAATATTGCATCCTCCAACGTGTAAAGGTTATTATGGTTACATAATACATTCATTACAAATATAGTATATACTATATAGTAATAGTATATATAATTCTCGTCAAAGTATGTATAAGTCGAAAGAGTTCCACCAATATAAAGTATTAACTTTAGATGCCTCGTAGGGTGTTGGTTAACTGAGTTAACCCACATTCACGTGATAGAACCCGTTTACTGATCATAGGACACCTAATTTATATAACCATCTTGATAAGCCCTGTCCTTGTGTAGTGTGTACACACAAGTCAGAGTTTTTGTTTTATTTTATTTTCTATATTATACTGAACATGATTTTGCGTTCTATTTCTCTATTTTGAATTTCAAAAAGAATATTAAAAAAGAAGAGTGAGATTCTAATATAAAAAAATAAATATTTATTTTAAGCTTTTCTTTTTTCAGATTTCCTTTTTTTATTAATGATTAAAATTACGTTTTATAAAGAATTTTAATTAAAAAAATTCTTACTAGAGACTTTTCAAATTTCCGTTCATATATTTTTTAATTAATTAATTTTTTTTTATTTAACTTTGTTTCTTTATATAAAATAAAAATTATCTTCTATTTTGAATTTTAATTTATATCAATTTTACTAAACCAAGCAAGCAAATTCTTCCCTTGTATTTCACTATTTTTATCTCTTTTAAAATATTAGTACAAAACTTTTAATAAAAACAGAAATTAATTTCAATTAATATTACATACTAGTTCATATATAATTATCTTTGATATAATAATTTTATAATAATAATAATAATAAATTTCCTTTGAAATAATATTGTGTCAATATTTAGGTCAAAGTATTTTAAACTATGTATGTATGTATCTTCATTGTTATAATTTAATATAAAGTTTCTAGGTTAAGTAATAATTTTATTTCATGTAAAATATTATTAAATGTTTCTTATTTGAATAATTTTATAGAAAGGTAGGTTGATCCATAAGTAAATTATATCAATATCAGTGAGTAATTTCTTTCTTTATTCTTCAAAAGAAATTGATGTGTGGGAGTCAGCTTTGTTTTATTAGTCCAGTATGCTGACAAGTGTCAGCTACTTTCATAGTTTTAGTATTTATTTATTTTATTTATATTATTTAAATTTTTTATTTTCATCGTTGAAACTGATGACGATAAACAATCAATGAAGTCTGAGTTGGAGACATGCCCTTCATTTCTAAAATAAAAATACAATTGGAAATTGGAAAAACGGTGTACTCAGTGAAAATGGATAAACGGTGTAGACAGTGAACATGGATTTTTTGAACTTTATAACATAATAATTTTAAATATAAAGTAATGAAAAATAGCCTTTCATTAACTACATAAAAGAAAACTGGTTTTATACTTTTGAAATTTTTAAGGATTAAGATTAAACTTTTTTGATTATTTTCCAACTAAAAATTTTTTTTAAAAAAAGTGGCGCATTCTATATTCAATAAAATTTACCTAAAATTTTGGAGTATAATTCCTGTTAAATATCCTTATTATATGTTTCGGTGTGGCAATGAAATGAATACATTAAAAAAAAATGAAACGATTTTGAAGGTTAGTAGAATTGTCATAACTTCTACAAACTCTTCCAATATTTTTGAATATCACAGAGGCAAAATGAAAAAAAGGTAACCGTTTGATCGATTCTATATTCAGCAAATATTATAGATATTTGATATTACAGCTTTCTATTGAAAGTGATTCATCGAAAAGGATGAAATAAATCCGGTTTAATTTAAAATGTTGTAAAGAAGAAAAAAAAAACAACTTTGTTCAATTTCTAAAGAACAAAAACAGATTACAAAAAAATGTCCTTTATATATATTATATTATAAATTGTGGTATTAAAAAATAAAGTGAATACCATTTGGCTTCAAGTTTCCTTTCTTATGACATAAAAGGGCTTGAAATGACAAAACGGGCTTATTATATAAAATATGTTGCTGCTTCTATCTATCATGATTAATTTTTCGCAAGGTTGGAGATGAATGCGAAACAATTTCAAGAATAATTCCGAATATTATCTCATCCAAGGTAGGAAAAATAATTTAAAGGTGATGAAAAATTGCAAAAAATATTCGATTCACCTGATATGAAAATATAATATATCAAGGTAAAAAAAAAAACAAACAAACTAAAAACTAAAAAAAATTCACTCAACATTTCATAGGGATTAATTTCATATAGTAAAAGAAATGATCTGAATAAAAAATACGAATCGTTGGAAGGGATGAATTGAGATAAATAAAAAAGAAATAATAATAATAATAATAATAATAGCACACTAGTAGTTTCATAAACATAATAAGTAATTAATTAATTGAAACATATATTATTTTATTATATTATTGTTATTGAGAAATTATTAGCATATATTTTTGTATATATTTTCCATTATATTGTTTATAACATTAATAGGCAAAAGTAATTTATTTATTTTTATTTTTTTTTTTTTTTTTTGTTAATTTTACACTTATTATATTAAACGCTCTAATAACCTAAGATATATTTCTCTAAATGGTTTTAATATTGAACAAAGACCTGTTTAATGATTAGGGATGGGCTATACTTTAAATAATTAATTTGTTGACTTCTATGAACAATAAAGCCTCAATTTTCACAAAAAAACCTTATAAATTTATTTAAGATAGATCAAATAGTTAAGATATCAATTTAGGATTATTAGATCTTTTATTAGAGAGAGGATTCCTAAGGTGGTAAAATGATGAGGTTATTCTATGTCTTGGGTTCTGATAAAATATCGCTCAGAGGGGAAATAGAAAAACGACGAGAGCATTGGACTGGGATTCATTCGTTCTATAATACACATATCAAGAAAAATATAGGCCACATGGGAAATTCAATTAGTTTTCATACAAATTATAGAGCGAAAGGATGTTTTGATAGCGAAACGAAGTTTTTAATCTCCCTTTGAATGGAATTAATTTGTGAATTATTCTACGATGTTAACTGAATTTGTTATTTTCGTATGGGGGATCCTCAACCAGCAAGTGATTAATGCATTGCTATGTATTTTTAGCGGCTTTTGTAGCATTGCGGTAGTCAACGAGGGATTTTAGCTCTTCATAAGATTACAAAAAATAAAATAAAGGGAATATATTATTATATGATAATACATATATTTAGAAAAAAAAAATAATACTTAAATATGCTTATTAAAAAAATATTTTCTTTGAAATATTAAATGATATTTAAAAAGTGTTTATGTAAAAATTTATCTAGTCATTTTTATTTTTTGCATAATTTAATTTATATTTACCCTCCAAAGATAAGGGGTTAGAGCTGATAAATCAATCCGTTGGTCTAACCTATGGGTCATCATTTTTTATTTTTTTATCTTAATAAAAGTAAAATATTTGTCAAAAGGTTATATCATTAAGTTGTATAATCAATAATATTTATAAATAATTTAAAAAACTAATATATTATAATTTTTAATAGTAAAACTCATAAATAGCTTAAAAACTCTAATAAGAAAATTCACACAAGAAAGTAATAATATTTAACTAATTATTTAATAATAATAATTTTTAATCATCAACTATTAATAATAATAATTAAAATTTATGTTTATTATTTTATAATAATAAATTTATTTAATTGCTCTTTTATCAAGTAATTATATTTTATATATAATAATTTCTCTAATATATTAAATATGAAGTGTAGCTATATAATTCAATAACATATAACTAATATCTAAATATACTTCTATATTTTTTAATTTCAATTAAAATTTAAAATCAATATGACAAGTGACAATGCTACAAGTGGATTTTAAATACTTAAATACTCCTAATAGAGAAAAAATGTCCAAATATCCTAATTGTTTTCAAAGAAAGTGGGTTTTATAAAATATATGTGTTAATTTTAATAAAAAAATTCACTCACTGGTTGGATTGACAGTACAACGTATAAGCGGAGCCACCTCCTCCATTCATGCTGGCACACTCACTTAACAACATCGACTGACTGACGGAACGCCAGTCGACCCCAGAGCCCCTGCCATATAGGCAACCTGATATACTCAAGCTCTAAATTTAAACTTTTATTACTTTAATTCATACATACATACATAGAAGTAATAAATTCTTATTTTACGAATATCAATACTCTGTTCATATATATATATATATATATTAATTAAATGTAATATTAGTTAATCTTATTTCTTCAAATTTACCAATATTATATATTTTCGATTCTTTAAGATTTGAAAAAATGATTAAAAAAGCAAAAAAAAAAAAAAATTAAATTATCATATAGTATCATGTCAATTAAAAAAAATATCTATTAGTTCTAGTCCGTATTATATTGAATTCTTCTCACGGGATGATAACTAAATATTATAATTATATATTTTTTTAATGTTAATAAAAATAACCAATATAAAGAACTATTGTTTATAAAAGATCTAATATTTCAATATTTAATAATAAGTTAATTTAATTTTAATATATTTATAAAATTTAATAATGATATTTTATACTTTTTTTTGAATTACATATTTTGCTGAATTAATCGAAAATTTAAACTAAAACAATGCAATGCAATTTATTAACTTTATCAAAAATTATAAACAATTATTAGAGACTGCTAGACAAAGTATTTTATTTTATTTTATACATGAAAATATTTTCATATTATTATTTTCCATTAATTTTTCTTTATATTTATTTTTTTATCTAAAAAGTAACTTAAATAAAAATTGGAAACCCCCTTGTTAATTTTTCATATCTATCCACGAACATTTTTTATTTATTCTACTAAAATCTTTTGTTCATTCTTTGGTTAACTTTGGACGGATATAAATATGAAACAGCAACTTCAAAGTTCTCATACATTACTTAAAGATAATAATACTATCCTTTAAAAAATCCCCTCCATGGCTTATTCAGGTATTTTAATCTGAAACAAAGATAAATACGGTTGAGTGAAGTTATTCCCTTAAATAAATATCGATACCAAGAAACGAATTGGAATTCTTGCAGCTGGGATGTTGCTCTGCTGATTAATAAGCCCTTTTTTTCTTCTAATGCTTTGTTATTTTTCTTTTGCATTATCTTGAAACTACTCATCTCCCCTGATACGGTTCATCCCCTCGATTCCAAGTTTGAGACGGTTTTCCCCCCATGAGAAATGAAAGCCCTTCGCTCATCGTTCATCCGTGAAATATTAAAAAAATTGTTATCTTTCCCTTAAGAAATGTAATTGTCTTTTCAAAAAGTCGAATGAAAAGAAATTCAAAATTCTATCAAAAAGTTTATAAAATTTTTATTTATCGATCCGGTCGAAAATTAAAGTTTTTTGAAAAAATACATAGAACTGAATATTATATATCTACATATTAAATATGTACAACCTATGTAATATTCTAGAATCATTGTTTATAACCTGAAGTAAATAAATAACAAGTAAATTAGGTAATTAAATATTTTGATAGTAGTTTTGAAATATTTTTATTGAAAATTATTTATTTATCTTTTGAAATATAACTAGAAAGTGCCTAATGCGTTCATTTATAATTAAATGATCACTCTCCTTAAAGAGGATAATCTCTGTAAACTTTAACTTAAGCTAGGACTTAAGAAAAGTAATCCTTAAGGTAAAATTACTGATGTAGTTAAACTACTACCTCCAAAATCATTAACTTTCATTACATATTGAAATTCAAATAAAAATTTTATTTGAAAAAATAATGGCGAAAATTAATTATAATACTTAAATAACTAACTAAAAATAAAATTACTATTTTTTCTTTAAAAAAAATTACTCATTAATTTAAATTTTGAAGTACAATATAATATATATTAAAAATAAAAAACCATCGAATGATTTCTATAAATTCTTGAACATAATGTTATTTAGAAAATTGAGGAATCTACTAAAGACTTGGATAGGTAAAAAAAGCAAAATGAAAAGTTTGTAGGGAAACCATCATTTAAAAAACTAACTATTATTAAATAATGCCACAAAGTCAAAAAGATATATATAATAATTTAAACGTAATCGACTAGCAGGTTGGTCCGATTGGGGTGAAATTTTATACGAAAATTATAAATTTCTAAAAATAACGCTCACTAATGGTCCATTTATAGAATTGTTATTTCTAAAAGCAGTTGTTAATTTAAATTAATGAATTCCTCATTAAAATTAACTGAGTTTTTTGTCATTATAAATCTAATTTTATCATTTTGAATTCAGAATTCCATTTTTAGAAAAAGTATCCATCATGGAAATAATAGTATACCTATATATTTTCCGCCCGATTATTTAATTAAAAATATAATGAGTCAGAAAGTGATGGGTTAATGTAAAATATATTTCAGTTAATATTAAGTAACCAAATCTAATCTTTGGACCCCGTTTAAATTTAGATTGATAGAAAATCTAGATAGTCATTTAAAAATGAATTCGGTGATGGGCATATAAAAAAATTGATAATCCAATAATTATATATTCAAAATGATTAAATGTCCTTTCAAGTATGATATAAATAGAGTTGTCAGTAAGGAAGAGTTGCATAATTGGAATTGGCATGCCATTCCACACCCCTGTTCTTAAAAGGGTCGGGATATGGGGTACGTGAGTCCACTTTCAATGAACTTTCTATTCCATTAATATGATAATAGATTTTTCGTTTACACATCACCTTTCGTAGTGTCTTAATTATATATATTTTAGATTTTTTTTAGAAAAATTAAGTAGCTTTCAACAGATAAATTAAAATTGATTAGTTTTTTTGTCTCAGCGCACCCCTTTGTTATTAATAATTAGATTTTCATTGTCATTTAAATAAAATATAGATTTTTATAAAATAACGTAAAGAATTATTCATATTTTAATATTTATTATATAGATATTAATATTATTGTTTGGGCGAAATTAAACCTCCTGCAATTTAGTTAATTAAAATTTTGAAAAACATTAGGAGCGAAATGGGCAAGCACAGTCATGTGACATGGAAATGAGAATTTTCAATATTTTTATTTGCCTTCTCGTTTTTCATCCTTTTGGTTAGAAGATCTTTTCCAACAATAACTTGGCACATTCGGTCTATTATTAATATTAGTAATTTATTCAAAATTAATTTGTTTTGTATTATGTCTAAATTGTAATTTGAATATTGATTATTTGAGGTCCATTGATTAAGATTTTCATTGGTGTATATTAAACGACCTCAAATTTAGTTTTATGATTTAGATTTATTATTAATTAATTTGTTTGTTGTTAAAATTATCTTTTTGTTTTATTTGTGTAATTTTTTTGTATTTTATTATATAAATAAATCAAAAAACCGATTTAAATTTGTTTTTGTTTAACATAAATATTTATTTTTGTTTCATTGGAAAACGCGGGTGAGTTGGATTAATTAGATTTTGGAGAATTTTGTCAGTGTTTTCTTTAAGATTTGTGCAAGAATAAAAACCATGTGTCTGCAATCGACGGGTCACCTGGCGACGATTCACTTGTAATCATTGATCGCTAATGAGTAGGTTGATGATAAGTTTGAATTGAAAAGTTAAGCAAATCTCCTTTAAAACGATTGTTGGTGGTAGTGAATTACCACTATTTCTATAATTATAAAATAGTATAAGCAATTAGGGTATTTAAGCTTGATTAATAATAAATTTGCAGATTAATGTTTGTGATAGGATTAAATTTATAAACCCTTTTGCTTAAACAGTTATTTATTTTTATATCATGGTAGTACAAGTAATTTTTGTCACCACAAAAACAATATTCACTGGTTTTATAACCAATATCCTATAACTTTGGTATTAATATGAATATTAAATTTTTCACTATTTACTTTAAACTATTTAACTCACACAAAGGACTTGAAATTGTATGCTTATCATAAATGATAACCTTAATTTTTTAATATTCTTTATAAGCAATGATTTTTTTAAAATATTAAAATCAATATTAATAGATTAATGATACAATAATAAAATAATCAAATTATGTAGGTTAAAGCAATTAGGTTTAAAGTACACAGATAGAGACACTCAATGATAACTTCATCTAAATGGAATTCACTACACAGCCATGATTGGATTTAATAGACATAAGATAAGTCTTTAACTTAATATGGATAATAACCCAGCTATGAACTTACGAGTATTTGATAGTACTAAATTGGAATAGATAGATTAATCAATTTATCTTTAGTATTGATCGTTTCAAAATATTTAATTATATTCATTAACGTTTACCTTTTTCTAATTTTAAATCAATTATTTTTAAATTCATATGTCTGGAAAAATATGTAATTAATTAATATTAAATATTTTTTTTAATAATATAATATAAAGATAAGTGTTTTACGAAGGTATTAATTTATTATATCACTCGTATATGCATAAATATAATAATAAATTGGATATACGAATAAAATCGATAAATTAAAATTGATGTATTTGAATTGCTAAATACAATTATAATGCTAAATGCATTTAATTATAAAAAAAAAATAAATTCCCTTTTCCTCTCTTGTGAATGAATAAATAGTAATATTTAGATAATGATTAAATTGGGGCAGGTCTTCCCCAACATTTTATATTTTCATATTAAATATTTATTAAAAAAAAACAAACTACCTTTAATTAATTAATTATACAACAGAGTTTTAATTAATGTTTATATTACATTTCCAATTTTGATAACAATTTGATGCAAATTAAGTTTATTTTTATTTATATGAAAATAAATAAATGTATAGTTTTTGAAAAACAATTATACGAATTTGGAATATATATATATATATGTATATATGTATATAGGGCCGATTGTAGGGTTTCGAGCACCCTGGGAGAAATAAAATTATCTTTTAATGAATGTAAAAAAATATTTTATTTTTATATCGGCGCCCCTAAAAATTTGGCGCCCCAAGCAATCGCCCGGCTTGCCTGGCCCTTTATCCGGCAAAGTATTTAAATAGAAAAAAGAGGTAATAAAAATAAAATTATTAAATAAAAAAGAGAACATACTTACTAGTAGAAGAAAGAAAAATAAAAAAAAACTACTATCGAGGCTCACCTGAAACAAACAGAAAGAAAAAATATATTAGTTTAAAAAATAAAATATTAGTTCTTGGGCTAAGTTTATTATTAAAAGTTTACATAAGGTATACATAGTAAATAGGTAAATAAATATTTTTTTAATATTTAAATATTCAGTAGACGTTGACAAAATTAAACTTTGATCTCTTTTCCGGTTTCCGTCATAATAAGAATTAATAATAAAAAAAAAAATAATAATGTTTTCTATATAACTAACAATTAATGGTGGTTAAATCAAAATTTAGATTCTATATAAAATAATTAATTTTTTATGATTATTTAAATAATATCAAAAACATTAACAAATGTAGATATTCAGTGATATGCATGTTTTATGTTTATGAATCTTTTATAGTAATGCATAAAACTGAACTTTATCGTTTTCTTTTAACAGTATATCACCGTTGTATAACACTAAAAATATGACTCATAAAAATAAATATATATGGAGATAAAACTTATAAGTACAAAGCTTTATATATTTAGGAAGATTCAACTTAGAATATTATTTGACTAAACTACTTACTATGTTCATAATTATAATAGAAGTTACTAAAAAGTGTTTGAGAACAAAAATATTCTTTGGTTGCAGTTAACTAAATAACTAATAATATCAACGTACATTTAACATTTTTTTCCCCATCATTTGACAATATTAAAGATGGGGAGTAAGACGCTTGACTGCGAACTTCTGGGTTCAAGTCCCATGATTGGCAAGAAATTTTCTCTCTAGCTGGAGTCTTTAGGAACGAGGTTCACCCAGCCTACGTGATCAAAATTGAGAAGCAACGGTAAAAAAAGAAGTAACGACTCCAATCAAGAGAAGATTCGTTGAACTGATCATACAACACTTTTATCCTGATTAGACGGTAACCGACTTGATAGGCGCTGATCTTTTATAGAATGTACAAAAGTCGGAGGTTCATTTCTTAATAGACAATAATCAAATTCTATTATCGATATTTAAAATGAATAATACATATTAAATGAATATGTATAAATGAAAAAAATTGCAAATAATTTTATTAAAATAAAAAGTGAAAAATTTAAAATTTCTCAGATACTTATTTGTTGTTTGTTTCAAAAAATAAAATGATTGATGATACTTTCATGATAAAATTAAAAATGTTTATAAATAGAAATTTGAAGACTAGAGTTGAAGTCACGTATCTTTTAGAATATGACATTCAAAAACTGTCAAAGTAATGAAAAAAGTTACAGCACCCTTGCATCGACTTTAGTTTGAGGGTTGAGAGAACATTTAGGTTTGGTTGAAATAAAACTTTCCTTTATTAAGCAATTTACGAAAAATGAAATAATAAAAAACATTTCAGGAGTAAAGTAATGTCTTTGACAAAACCACGGATAAAAGAAAGAGAGAGAGAGAGAGAGAGAAGATTGCAAGTACACAGTATGGAAGTGTCGGTTTCTTGGAAATTAGGAAATAACAAGCATCAAATAAAAATACTAATTTACTCTGGAGCAGAGGGAGAAAATGAGAAGGATGTTCCTAATTCGTTTGGAGTAAAAATTTTAATTGGTTACAAAAATAGGTAACTAAATATTAGTTTTAATATAAATATAAATCTTAATAAAAGAGTGAAATCTTGTTTATTAAGTCAGATTTTTATGATTTACTATAATTTAAAAAAAAGTTAAATCGATTCTATAAGAAAAATTAAATAAATTAAAAATACCACCCAACTTTTTGAGTTAATGACAGCTCAGTAGAAATTTAATATATTAAAATTTATTATCGTCTATTTATAGTTTTTTTAGATTAAAATTTTTCTTTTTTTTAATATATTTATTTAAATATATTTTTGACAAAACTTTTCTTTATTAGACTGGTCTCTTATTTGACTTCATTTCCCTCTTAACTTTTAATTAATCATTAGAAATAGTTTCGTTAAAAAATAACACTTCCAATTTAGATAAAGATTTAAAATTTCCTTAAAATATATGTAATTAAATGTTAGTATTGTAAAAAAAAAATGACAAAATTAGCATAAATTAAAAATACTTTCAAATTAATGCACTCTTATCAAATAATATTATTTATAAACAAATATAATGATTTAAATTTCGATTAATGAGGCATGATATTTGAAAATTAAATCGGTCTTTATTGGTGAAACTATAAATGTTAAAATTTGTAATTGTGTGGGTAATAATTTTGTAGGAAAATTTATCATGAAAAGTTACAATGTTGAGCAGGGTGTGAAGATTATTAAATTTTACTATTAGATAGAGTGCTCAGTTTTGGCTACGGAATATCATCTTAAGCAAAGATTGGTCCCTTTTGTGGATCAGAATTTGGATTTTGGAAGATAACAATCAATCCAACATGGCACCCATCAAATGGGAATAACAATGAATTTTACTCGATAATTTGACTAGAATATCTAGTAGTTTAACGGTATTAAAATGATTATTATAAAGGGGTTATATATTAAATCAAATGACATTTTGATAAATCGCGGATGAGTATATCTTCAAAATGATCAATTCAAACAGAACAATGATCGAATATGTAAAAGTATAAAACATATGCATCTCCTAGTGAAGCAATTTAATTTTCAAAATGAAAGGATATAAAAAGAAAATAAAAAATAAAAATAATTAAACTATTTCTAATGAACTTTAATTAAGAAACTCAAAACATTATTAATATTTCAATTCAATACAACCACATAATATATTTGAAAACAAAAACAGACTTTATTTTTGTTTAGAAAATGTTATGCATTGATAATTGAATCTAAATAATAATTTAAATTATATCATAGAAATATAAAGTAAATTAAAAAAATTAATTTTTCATACTTTAGATAAAAATTGTATAACATTATAACCAAAAACTATTTTATATTATTATTTCAATAGACTAATTTGAAAATAAATTACAATAAATATGTTGAAATGATTCAAGATTAACTTTTCTTTTAAAAACAAAAAACCTGTGTAAATACACTAAGAAAAACATGAATGAATGTTGAAATTAGGTCAGAATATAATTAACAATTTCAAAGAAAAGATTTTAGATGTATATATATATATACATAGATTTATAAATCTTTATTGGAATCAGTACATTTGCTGAAAAAAATTCTGTTAATTAAAAGCTTTAAAAGGGCATTCGTCAACATTATAGGTATTTAACAGCCTATTGGTGGTGAGTGACCCGAAGGGCGTATTGGGCTCCACTACCAGTCGTCCAGATGGTAAATTGCATTGGCAGACAAATGGCTACTCTACTCGGCAGCCACTTAAAAGCAAGCTGGCTTAATCCCAGGGATTGACATTTAATTTATATAGAAAATCCAAAAGAGCACTGCATACATTCATACATATTGTGCCATCCCCTCCGCCTCATTTACTTTATTGAATTTATCTATTGGGAAACATCTATTTAATCCTCTTAAAAGAGGGTGGAACAAATTTGGGCATAAGATATTGAATTAAATTGATCAGAATTTATTAATGGTATTGACACACAAAATAATTTCTATCAAATAACAAAAGAATAATTTAAATTAAAATCTAAATTTTATTTATTTTTTAGGTTAAAATAATGTTTAAATAAATCCAATACTTGTCGAATACACTTTGTATACTTGGGTGTAAGACTATTAAAACTAAAAATTATTTCAATATTATTATAGAGAGAGAAAGAGAGAGAACAAATTTTCTATATATATTTATTTATTCATGTCATTTGAGTATTTAATTCTATTTATTATAAGAATCATAATTCTATATTTCTTTATTTACTTCTTTTTTTGGTTATCAATATATTCCATCCAAGAAATCTTCTTTTGCAAATTGTGGATAGAGTTTATTTATTGTTTGGATGGCAATGCCCCGTAGAAGAAGGTATGATACTCTCTAAAAGGATTTTCGGATGAGAGAAAAATTTAATAGTGATGGATGATTGATATTTTTTCGTATGGATTTTCTTTTGCAAGTGATTAAGTTGCTAAGGGTCAATTCCTTTTGTGGGATTAAATATTCGGGGTAAAGTAGAGCGATCAATCAAGCGTCCGATAACAAAGGCTGATCTTGACATAAGAAACAACACGTGCCCTTTTGAAAATACATATTAAGCTTTGGTTCACATTAATTTTTTTCTTTTTGTTTTATTTTAGATGAAACATCAAAAATTATATATTTACAAAAAATAAATATAGGATATTTCCAGCAATGAATTTAATATAAGGAAAAATGTATTTTAAATGAATAAATAAATGAATGATTAAATCAATTAATGATTTAGATAGATAGTATGTTTAATTAGTTAATTTTAAAGGATGATATTTTATCTGACATAAAACAAATCATTAGAGTAAGGTATATCCTGGAAACTCATGTTTCTTTAATTTAAATATATTTTTTCACAAAATTTGTTTACACTGAAATAAATACTTTTGAAACTTGATTTTTTTTGTGGTAGGGGGAATTCATTTATCAAATATAGTTTATAATTACAAAAAAATTCATAAAAATTTTTTGGTTGTCTTTCTAAAAGTTTATAAATTCTCCTCTACTAATATAAATGTAGTTGTAATTTAAATATGTTATAATAATATATTAAGGTTTATTACTTTAAAATATTATATGATGATCCAACCTAGCAAATCGCCATCTGTCAGGTAATATTAATCTGCAACTAAATAATCTCATTTCAATAATTTCAATTTTTTATTTTTCTTATGGTACCTCAACCTCATGTTTGAAAATGGTATTGACATGTGATATATAAAAATTTCCCATTAAAATTAATTTCGAGCGTAATTAAATAGAGTAGGTAATCGAGAGAAAGGGTAATGTGGCAATAAACGACTTCTCACTTATATTTAATTAAAGTTAATTAATCAAAAACTGGATCTATATAAGTTATATTTGGAGTTATGCAATAGTCAAGGTCCGAATGGCATTAAATCTTTCATCCTTTAACTCATCATTAACTCATTACAGAGAAGTACTAAACACGCACACGGTTGCATTTAACCCGGGGATTAGATTTGAGCTGAGGTCTAGCCTCTAGGGATATGTCCAGGGAATAACAGAATTATTTATTAAACAAAAACAAAGAAAATCTCAGGAGAGATCGAAAAAGACATGATGAGTAAAGAGACAGTAATGAATATTACAAATCGAGTTCATATTTCAAATTTATGAAAAAATACATATTTTAAATAAAATAAAAAAAAAACGAAAAGAGTAAATAATTCCCTTGTTGAAAAGTCAAAAAATGGATGTTCTTTTCTAAACCAAATATTACATGTATAATAATAATACTTACATAGAAATAAAATATAAAATTAGTATTAATATTTATACAATGTATAATAATATATGTATATGTCGGTCAATAAGTCCGTGACTTTTGGAATTTCCCATCTCTTAGATGAAATGGCAATTCTGCTCCTTTCAGCACACAACTATCAGCTGACAAGCTGGGTCTTTTAGTTTTTGTTTAACATCCATTAAAAGCAAACAACCTCGTGATTTGAGAAGAAAATGAAAAAGAAGTGAAAATCCATGAATTGGGATACGAATTGCTCTCTCATCCGCCCTATTTTCCGGATTTAGTTCCAACTATTTCTTGTTTCCTAATCTGAAGAAATGGTTTGACTAAAAGATTTGACTTCAACGATGAAATCATCTAACAAATAAATCTATTTTGTTGTCCTCGACAAATCTTATTTTTTGGAAGGGAAAAAAATTGGAGAAACATTGGACGAAGTCTATAGAACTCAAAGGAGACTATATTGAAAAATAAAATATTTCTTTTATCTAAAAACCTGTGTTTTATTCAAAAAATAACGGACTTAAAAAATTTAATGGTTTATTAATTATAATTTCTAGTTAAAAATTTTGAATAAAGTTTTAAAATTTTGTTCTCCACTTTAATTTGCTCAAATTGAATTATAGCTGTACTTAAAGTGTTAATACACTGTAGTTGAAAAAATTAATGACCAATAATAAATAATTTTGTATGATGATATAATATTTGAAAATAATGATTATTTAGTTGATCTGGCATCTTGTTATAATAAATATTTAATGTATTTAAATTTAAAAAAAAATTATATAAAAATAAAAGATATTACAAATACATATTTATACGATTTGCTAACTTTTCTATAGAAAAATTGCTTATTTTTCAAATATTAAAAATTTTTTGTCATATATTATGTATGGAATTGAATTAATCACGATTTAAATTAAAATTTTAGAACTATTTTTTTATCTCGCAGAACAAAATTTTAATATTTTACATGATACCTTCATTGTATTTACAATTAAAAATAAATAAATTGATTAAATAAAACAAAAATTGAAATCAAAATAAATACATATTTCAGATGAATCCTGCTAGTTTCATTAAAGTCAATAAAGCAATCAGGTTATTTTAAAGATGTATATTAAGTATAGGAGAAAAGGGTATACTATATGTACTACACATATACTATATATACTATATTTGATTAAACTGGAGAAATATTTAATTATACATCTCGAGATATCTTCTAGAGTATAGACTTACAAAATTAAATAAGTTACCTCCAAATGGAGGAAATCTAATAAGAGAAGATCGATTAAATAAATATTGACCGGTGTTATTATTTATTTAATTTATTATCCAAACACACATATTTACTTTATTTATTTGAATTCAATAGTACATAAGTACTCTTATTTAGAGAAATATTTTATAAATTTAATTATATTATTATTTTAAAATTAAGAATATAATTGATCAATCAATAATAAATGTTTTAATTGAGAAAATAAATTTAAAATTGATAAATAAATATATTAATAATTTTCTTTTTAGATTTGCTTACTGAAACATGAAAACTAATCGAATAACTAAACTAAAAATTAACTTAAATCTAAAGTTTCGGTGCGATACATGTAATAACGTAACTACCTGCAACTGTTAAAGATGACAAGTCTTGATTTACCCTGGAATATTCTCAAGCAAACATTTTAAATCTCCAATGATGCCTAAATCATGGATTGTTTTAATTTTAATTTTAATTTTTTAAATAGCTTTTCAATATTAACAGTCAATAGTGGCTACTCTGAAACTTTGAATTTATTTTAATTAAATATGGAGGTTAAATTTAAGTATTGACATTTGAGCTAGATCATATTAGTTATTTAAAAGGCAACCCTTATACAATACATAATAGAATAAGAGGTTAATAATGTTAATTATCATATTTCTTTCAATCATGAATATAAATTTTCAATATACAAACAGATCCAAATTATTTTTTTGTTATACACTTTACTCAATGTATATATTTATATTTAAAAACAAACAAGCTTTATTAAAATAATAAACATTTTACTTTTATAGAAGACACTACGAATAAGATTTATTAATGATTCAATGATTTATATATATATGTATATATAATTGGTTGTCAAACTTTGAAAACTAACAGTGTTATTTAAATAAACGAAAGTTTGAATTAAAAAAAAAATAATATTATCGAATATCAAGATTTATGCTCTTTTAGCCAATAAAAATTTAGACTATATATTTAATTTTTGTGTAGTTGGTGAGGTGTGTTTTCGTTCTCAAACTTGGTAAACAAGACTTATAGTTTCGAAATAAGCTTGTCATAAAGTGAATGAAAATAAACAAATGAATATATTATTTTTTTTTCAAAAATAAGAAAAAACACATTTTGAAAAAAAAATATAATAAAAGTAGATGAATTTTAAAAATAATAAAATTTTAATAAAAATGGAAGAGACTAATTAAAATATAAATATTATAATTGTGAAATGCAATTATTTATGCATTGTATTAAAGATAAGGGGATTTGTATAACAAGAGATGGATCGTGTATGTTTATAACCTAATCCCTTTCATGTTTATTAGCTGTACAGGCATTATACATATTGCCTTTAGTCTCCTATAGGATACAACATTGTTATAGGTAGAAAGAAAAACAATTAGCTTTTGGATGTTTAAATAAAAAAAACAAAAAACGGGGGATGTCTATACAATAACTCAGGAGTAGAGAAAATAGAGAGCAATTAATTGAACTGGTGCAAAGGGTAGACTCACTTAGTCTTTGTATCCCCATCACCGAGGGCTACACGTCTGTTTATTTCACTGCTTCTAAATTGTCACATTAATAATGCAAACTGAATGATCGGGTGAAATATAAATAACTCTCGCACCCCTCTAATGTTAGCTTTTGGGGTGTATGAATATTACGGACCCGTGGGGCAGAGAAAGTGTCACTCCTAAAGATACATAGATGTTTAAACACTTCCTAAAAGAATATATTGTTATTTTATTTCACAAAGCAAAAAACTTATCCAAATAAGAATTCGTTTAGTTTTCTAATTAGAAATTAAAATAACATAACATTATACTTAAATAATATATCACTTAGTAAGAATAATTTTTAAATAAATACTCCGGTATATATTTGCTTTTTGCTTGAGTTGAGTTGAAAAGAAAAAAAAACTTGCGGAAATGCGCATAAAGTAAATATATCAATAAACTTGAAATTTCACCAAGTGTTTAATTAAAAATTATTCTTATGAAGTGGTATATTACATATTTAAGTTTCATTTTGGTTTACTTAACTTATTAAAATGTTTAAAATAGAACTTATGGTGAAATGAATCTATTAATGTCATAAAATCCGCTTGGAAGTGGGTGGACAATGTAGGAAGTGACGTGAGATGGGAGAAAATAGGAGTTAGATGGGGTGTAGCACAGAATAGAGGTACTTGGAAGAATGTGGTTGCTACGGCCAAGAACTTTCGTGTTTCGTAAAGCCACAGAGATCGATAGATAGAATGTCATAAATAAATAATTATAAACTAATTTCAAAATTATATATACCTATTAATTATCTGAAAACTTTTTTTTTAATTTTATTTGCTTTTGGGATTTATACCCTTTTAGGAAGTTTTTTTTTCATTTCATTTACAATAAATGATTAATTTTTAAGTCTAATTGAACGAAGTTGGCGAAGTTCGATTCCTCGATCTGAAGTTTCAAGGATTATAATAAAAATAACCCTCTGACTTTTGTACCTCCTACACAAGGATAACGCCTATCAAGTAGGTCAGAACAACGGGTCCTATCAACCTTTTTACTTTGGTTTTCTTTATCGGAGACGCTATTTCTTATCAAGTAGCTTAATTTTGATCCCGGCGGCTGGGTTGACTCCGTCCCATAGACTCCAGGCCAGGCCCGGCCCGGGACCTCGAGAATGTCAACTAACTATGTTTACCAACACTCTCCGCTCAGGATTATAACCACAATTTTTTTTCAATTTAAAAAGTATGTTTATTAGCCAATATTTACAATAGTTTGTTTTATCAGAACAAATAAAAGATGAAAGTTACAATATTTACAAGTTGAAATTGTTTATTTTGAGATCAACTACTGATTCGCTATTTTACTTAATTAATATTTTATTTCCATTTTGTTTTTTGTTTTTTTGTTTTTTTAACTTAAGCATATTTCAAGTTTAATATACTGTCAGCTTTCGAGGAAAAGCGAAATTACTTTACATCCAGGATTATCTGAAACTTTAAAATACTCACCCCAAAACCATCATCAACTGTTCCCCAACAGAAAAAGATCCCTTAGATCAATAGCATAAAATAGTACTCCCATACGTTTTTACGTAGGTATCACGGACAAAATTGGGCGAATTCTTTCCAGTATTGAGATCAAACCCATTTTGAAGACCCACATGAAACTCTCCAACCTAATCCGAACTTCCAAAGACATAGTTCCCAATGAGTGTCTGGGTGTCAATGAGATTCTCTGCTCAGACTGCCCGAGATCATACAAAGGACAGACGAACAGGAGAATACAAAATAGAATTTATGAGCATGAGCTGTCTCTAAGGAGATTAGATCCGGCCTCAGCTTTAACCAATCACCACAATGAGACCGGTCACAACATCAATTTCTCCGAAACCAAAACCTTAGTTCCCATTCAGCTCAAATATTCGAGAGTCCTGCGTGAAGCAATTGAAATTGAAAAACGTCCAAATTGCCTAAACCCAAGGGAACCTCCCTTCGTCTTGAAAATTAGCTCTGAAATCACACTCCCAACCTCCCGTCAAACTCAAACCCAATCAACCTCATCTCCAACCATTAATTCACAAACTCCTAAAAAACTTGCCACTAATAAAGTTGATCGCACAAACAGCTGGAATTCCCGCCTCAGATCAAGAATCAATATAAATCCCGCCATAAAGTTAAGCTCCGCCCACCAGAGTACACAAAAGCCCACTGTGCATACGCAGGTAGCAAGCTCAGGTAGAATCCAAATGGTAAGGTCCCAGTTAGCCTCGGGCTATTGTCCACGGACGTGTGCCAGTCCCAGGATTGCCCAGGATTCTTCAGAGCTCTACAGCAATGCAGTGAGTACAAAACCATCCAACCTATCAACCCAAAATTCCGATATTAACCCTTGGTCACACAGACTAAGACCCTTCATAAAATTGCAAAAAAATTGAATGGATAGATTCATTGTCGCTAAATGTATTCATATTTATTAATTAAATTTATAGATTTCTGAAAAATTATATATTAAAAAGCAAAATGTGCAGCATCGTACACGTGGCGGAAGTGAAACTTCTTACAATCTAGAGAATAAGATAAATTTTAGTTGAGAGTGTGAGTGAGAGAGAAATAGAGAAAAATAAACCACACTGCCCTCTCCTACAAAGAATATTTCCAAGCACATACAATTAACAAGTCCACCCTTGCAATTTTCAATTGAATGACTCTCGCCAAGTGTTTTACCTGCTAAATGCTAAGAACCTTAATTTTAAGAGGTTGATTGATACATTGCAAATTATGTCGAATCATAAACTTACTATTTCAATTGTAATGTTCACATGTGGAAGTGTGAACGTGACAAACATAACTTACTTATTCTTAATTGTAATGGACACATGTGGGAGCTTGACATTATAAGCCTTTCTGGGAAATTGCAAAATGTGTTTATTTTTTTATATAAATAATGATCATGCAAATTACACTAAAAATTAAAAAATTATTAGCTATAATAAACTCTTATTGGCTATAAATTAATTATAATTAATTAAATTAATAAAAATAATTTAAAGATACAACTCGTTGAGAAATGAACTTATAATTAACATTTCCTTTAAAACTGTTTAAAACCCCAGAGTGGACGCTGACAATTTGGGTTTTTCCTGGTAAGACTGTCCCCCCCCTGGTTTTTCCCAATAACAAAGTGAAAGAAAATTCCCTTATGTTGCCTCCCCTTCCGACCCCCTAAGAGGGGTTATTTTAAAGGAACAATCGGAAAATAATTTTAAATGAATGAATAAATGAAAATTCAAATTTTATATATAGTTTTTTATATATGTTTATTTATTCACAAAAAATTAATTAAATTGTAATTTAAATTCTTATAGTTTTATTAAATAAATCATTTTTAGTTATAATTTTATATAAGCATTTTTTAATTGAACCTATTCAATCTTGTCATTCCCTAATCAGCATACGCGGTTTCAATAACCCTTTTAATTATTCTAAATTCAATCTTTAATTAAATCTAATTTAACACACAACAATTCCGTCTCATTATTGTAATACAAAGTTAGAAATATTAAGTTAATATAATTAATATTATTTATTTATTAATACCAATTAATAATATTAATTACTTATAAATAATTCATAATAATAATAAATTGTGATACCAACTTATAGGAATATTAAAATAATATAATTATTATTTTACATATATATGAATATAATATAAATATTTTTAATTTTATTTTAAGAATAGATATATATCTAAAAGGCGGTAACTGTGAGGTCACATACTAATTTTTATTCTTTGACCCAGCAGAGGCTGAGAAATATTATTCCGCGTCAACGTACTAGCGCGCATGCGCGCCGTGGACTTTGGACCTAGCGAGAGGGTATTAGAACGAAAGACAGCACAAAACGAAGACGCAGATAGCCTCTTTCCCAAGAACGAAGACCGGACAAAAGAAAGACGCAGATAGCAAGAACGAAACACCGCACAAAAGAGAGACGGAGATAGAGGCTATCTCATTCTCACTCGTTATATCTATATCTTTTTTCTCTCTTGCGTTACGAATGCGTTACGAAATTTCAATTTTTCAATTCACTCTCCATTCTCAACCAAATGTCAGGACGCCGCTAAAGAAGTTTCACTTCAAAAATTTCGATATAATATTATGAAAATAAGAACAAAGTGTTTTTTATCTAATATATATTTATGTACTTACTAAAAGAACTTCGATAACTTATCTACTATGATTTATTAGTATGTTTATTGTTTTTTTTTTTGAATTTTCCGATATATCAGATCGATGTCAAATGAGCTCATCCATCTTTAAGAAGCCCTAATGATAAGTTGAAGGGTCTTGTAGGAATTGATCTCACCCATACACTTGGAAGGAATCATGTTGACTGCAAGCACACACAATGGAGTTTTTAGATGGGCAGACTTTCCCCATATCCCATATACCCCCAAATCTGCCCAATATTAACCCATGGCCTTTGGATGTCGAGTCATCTCCAACACAAAGCATCAGTATCTGTTCAGGTGTGTTAGTAAATTTCTTATCACCTCTTGCAATAACTATGATGGGTCTGCAAGTCGTTTTCTATCTATTTCACAAAGATACTTGAGAATGACAGTTGGCTCCCGCCCTTTTCTCGGGTGTAAACTTTACAAAAGAAACCGCAGCCTTTGAATTGTTTCAAGTTCAACAATCACTTGGTTTTATTATTATCAAAACAAGTGTAATTCACCTTTTTGAAAAATATTATCTCGTGTAATATCAACTTTTGAAACCACATTTGATTAATTAAATTTAGTAATTATTTTTATTTAAATTCCTTCTTCGGTATTCTTATAGAATTCAACTCTCTTTAATTTATTTATATTGAAATTAATCACCTACCTATAAAAATTTACATTTTTGTAACTGTTTCAATGAATTAACTTAAAATTAATTAAAATATTTTCATTAAAATAGCTGACTCAATGAATTTCTATTGCTTGAATTATAGTGTGAATTCATATTATTATTCGTTCAAATGAATTCAATCATAAACGTGTCGGTGACGTTATTTAATTTTCCACTGTTACACGAAATAATTTGTAATCATCAAATTAAATTCGGAACCTAAACTAAGCCGATATTCAACAACACACCTTAATATAAAGGTATATGACAGAGAGTTAAGGGCTTTGTAAATTGAAGTGTTTAGAATAACTCTGCGGTTTACTTATTTAATAATTAAATAAATTTAGATAATTATAATTAAATTAAAATTTAATAATGTAATGCTTAAATTTTATTTTTAATTTGAATAGAATAATTTGAAAAGAAATAGTACTCATCTTTTTTATTATACTATACTACTTTTTAAGAACTTTATTTTTTTTACCTAAATAATTTTATAATCTAATGAAAAATTTCAATTATTAGATTATTACATTCCTTTTAATAAATAATAATTAATGAAAAATTAAAATAAAAAGATTTATCAAATCATGTGTGTGATCAGCATTTTTTCAAAAATGGAATATATTTCCTTTTTCTCTCTTTCATCATTAAAATAGTATTTTAAAGAGAATAATGTATACTCAGAGAAACATGGAGAGAAAGAGAGGGAGAGAGAAAGTTCCAATCAATATTTGAGATTTATAAATATAGATTTTTCGGGATGTATTATAAAATATACATCAGATAAAAATAATGATGTTCTATCATTTATACTGTCAAATTTCTCAATGTAAAGAGAAAAAAATTTTATAAAAACAAAATTAATTTAATCAATATTATGTTGACAAAAAATGGGTTATTTATTTATATTAATAAAATCTATAAAAAAAAGTGCAATCTAAAAGAAAGTACAAATTCATCATAAATATTAGTCTATTATCTGAAAAACATATAAGCATTCTTTATTAGAGTATTTATCAATTTAATTATAGCTTATTTAGTTGATCAAAGAAAACTTAAAAAACAGATATTTATATATTATATAAATTCATTATTTAAATTAAAAATCAATAAAGTTAAAAGTAAAAAAAAAAAAAAAATAGTATACAGGAGAGCAAATTTTCAGGATTTCTATCCTGTACATATATATATATATATATATATATAGATTGCAGAATTTTTTTTTTAGAATTTTTAAAGCTAAAAATACTAAATAGATCACCATTAAAATTAAAATTAATATTTTTATTATTGAATGTTTTTATTCTTTTTATTTTTATTATATTTGATTTCTATAATTTAAGCACGTAGCTTATATATATATAGTTGTAATATATATATATATATAAATAGTGAACTATTAATCTTTTAATACAACATATTTAATATTTAATAATTTATAATAGGAAATGATTCACACAAATAAATTTATAAACTGAATAAAATGAATTTATGAATCCCAAAGATAAATTTAATTAATATTTATTAAATATTTATATAAGGTAATGGAACCTATAGATGACATGGCACCTATAGATGACACTTTTGAATTTAAACTAAAAAATTAAGCATATTTTAAAACATACGCGGAAATTTTTTTTTTAAATGATAGTTATGCTTTTCCACCACCAATACAACAATACAATAAGTCGCCCTATTTTTTTTTAACTTGAAAAGCAGACCGAATCGTCAACAATTGATTTTTTCAACAAATCTTAAAGATAACCTTAGGGTAACTAATGTTCTTAATTAGTATTTTATATTTTTATATTCATATTTATCAAGAATTTAATAACTCCATTATAAAATAGACTTAATATAGATATAAATCACTTCAATTTAAACACCTAATTTTTAAAAGTATCTTTTTTATCAACGGTGTTATCTATAGATGCCCCTAAAAATTGTTTTTCCTATAGATGACAGCAATGTCAGCTATAAGTAGGTTTTTAAAAAAATTGTCTATTATATTAATAGCTGTTAAGAGGAGATAATTTTATATAATTCCACCAAGTTGCATGTCTGAATTGATATAGGAACCTAAAGGTGACGCTGTGTTTCTCATTGTCAGAAAATTTTTTTCTGTTCCAGAACTTCATACACTATTTTTTTGAAATTTTTTTTAAATTACTCTGTTCTCAATGTGTAATTAAAAATGCATAATTAAAAAAAGATTTGTTTAAAATCAATTTTTTATTTTATTATAATAATCAGCTAAAAATAAAATCAATCCCAATAAATATATCTAATGTATCATTATATGAAACCTGATTTTTTTATTTTAATTAAAGTTAAATCAGCAACAAGGTGTTGGAAAGATGTTTTATTGTAAATAAATAAGTTGAAGATAAAGAGAGCAAGCGAAGTGAAAAAAAGTAGATGTCATCTTTGGGTTCCATAATTGTCATCATTAGGTTCCACCAAAATTTTTGGTGTCATCTATAGGTTCCATTTGATTACTTTGAAAAAAAATTATATTTCCTCTTAAACTCATATAAAAGTTTAAAATATTTATCCTTGTGATAAAAGGTAAGATAAGCTTTATAATAACCAAAAGATTTTTTTTGTGAGACGTATAGTTTCAGTTTTATAAAAGAAAATAGTGGCAAGAGCGCTTAAAATGTCATCTATTGGTGCCATTACCACATCACATATCACATTAAAAAATTATTTAAATTTTAAATCCTATTATATTTAATTAAAAAAAAAATTTATACAAATAAATATAATTTATTGATAAAAACAATTTTATATTTAATTTTTAATTTTGTATGATTTTGTTAATAATAAAGAATATTACTGATTAAATTATATAAGTTAAAAAGAAATGAAAAATAAAGAAATGAATATTCTGATTTGATTAAAGTAAATGTATTAGGGACAGAAACCGGTGTAAGTAGCTAGAATGATATAAATAATATACATGCGGATATTATCGAATTTTGTTATCTGCTTAATATAAGTCCTTTATGTAGCTAAATGAAAATAATTCTGATGGCTAAGTTAAGCAACTCCCAAATAGAAATGAAATTATTAGCAAAGAGCCCATTTACCATATAACTTAAATGTAATTATAGAAGATTACCAACACGTTGAGAGTATAACATTAAATCAGATTTTGTGGTGATTGATTAGGAATTTTCATAATAAATTAATTGAAATTATTGATAAATCAGACACCGGTAAAATTTAAATGAATATTATAAATAATTACTGAAAGTAAATATCTTATTAAACCAATGTTTTAATTTCAAAATTTTAACTTTTAATCCAGGAAAAAGTAACAGTCAGACCATATATTATTAATGATGAGATTAGGATTTAATATACTTTTTAAAAATAGTTTATACGTACTTATATAAAGAAGGAATCAAGAAAAGTTGAATATAATACATGAGAGGGCATGTCTAAATAAACTTTCTAATGAATTAATTTTAATATAATCTATAAATGTATAAAATAAAATAATAAAAGATACAATTGTTTTACTAATAACATATATAAAACTTTATATAAAATTTTTTTATCTTACAAAAATAGAAAAATTCAGTTTTTATTTTACAAAAAAATAATGAAATTTTATATATATATATATATATATATATATATATATATATATATATATATATGTTTTTAGATAATCGTTTTGCAATGTAAAAACAACTAAAAATAGACTACGTTTTTTGAGTGAAATATTTTTTTTTATTGGTACAAACTCTCAACGGAAAAGTTTCCAGGTAAACCGGCGAGGAAAATAAATGGCCTCCCCAGAGCATTACTTTATCCCTCAGTTTTTCGGTTACTCTCTTTTTTAAGCTTCGATTGTTTTTTTTTTATTCATCTCTCTTGTTTTCTTAATACATTCCAAAGACTCTCTCGTTATAAAATCTTCTTTATCAACGATATATAATTTTTAAAATTGAAAATAAAATTCTTGTGATTTAATAAATTTGAATTTTCATAAAAAATTACGATTTCTTATTATTATGATAATAAACATTTACATACATTGATATATATATATATATATATATATATATATATAAAAACATTTTCATCTATATTATATATGATTTAATTAATCCTAGGATAATATATTTTTAGATCTAATCTTTGAGATTAAAAAGGATATAGAAATTAATACAACAGTTCCAAAGTTCAAAGAAATTTAAAGAAATAAAAACAAAGGATAAATTATAGCTCGGAAAATAACAGACAAAGAAAGAGAAAAGAGTGAAGGATAAAAAAACCACTAATCTTTTAGATAGGACATTCGTATCATTTCACTTTTTTTTTATAATTAAAAATGAAAGATATCTGTGTTTTGATGTTGGGTAGAATTAACCATTAGGGAAAAAAAAATTTCAAAATTTAAAGAAAGGTTAAAATAAAAAGTTGCAGCAATATATTATTATATTAAATTTTTAAAAAGT
Source organism: Labia minor (assembly GCA_963082975.1). Lineage (NCBI taxonomy): Eukaryota > Metazoa > Arthropoda > Insecta > Dermaptera > Spongiphoridae > Labia > Labia minor. Next base: position 23,901,981 of record OY720344.1, read on the forward strand.
GTAATAAAAAAAACATAAATTCACAAAAAGTATATAACTTATATTAAAACAAAGATAAAAAATTATATTTTTAAAAAGGATCAAGGCATTTAATAAATAATTGGCTTAATTTCCGACTGTCATATATTATAATACGAAATATTTCAAGTAAATTAATTAAAAAAATTATATTATATAATTTTATTATAATGATTACAATAAAATCAAAAGAAAAAAATAATACATATAAACATAAAATAATTAAATATCTTTAAATTGAACGATTAGAAAATAGTTTCGAGGGGATTTGGAGACATTTATCTTAAAAATTTTCTGTTGGCAATTATAAACAATCATTAAATAATGATTTAATTTCACTAGAAAACATTGGAATATTCCACATTGTACTGGCTATCTAATTATGTAGTGTTTTGTTTAGGTGGTTGCATAAACTAAAGGAGATAAAACAATATTTTGGTATCACTCCCCTAAGAACTATAGGTCAACTGACATCTAATCAATGATAGTGTTTTTATCACCATTGATATGAGTAATAATAATAATAATAAATAATGTGAAGGTAAATTTAATTTTATATCTAAAAATATAAAACAAAATGTTAATATTAGATATTTTCAAAATACAATACTCGTATATATAAGTAATTATTATAATATTAAAAGACCTATTCCATTTATTATATTGTAGAAATTTCAAGAAGAATCGCCTAGATAATTGTAACGAGTAAAAAAAGTTTGTTTAAAAAAATAAAGAGAAAAGTTTGAAAGAGAATAAACTTTTATCTTCTAGGCAGCTGGAAATACTTAAAGTTCAAATAAATTTATGATAAACTTAGCAATGGTATTAGTCTACTAGTCCGATCTGTAGTAAGATTTTTAAACGATTTTAATTCATACGGTTCAACTCTTGTCAACAAAAACTAATTTGATAAAATGTTGATAATTAATATGAGAACATAGGTGTTGTCCTATTCGTTGTTTTTTTTAGAGTTATTTTTTAATATGAAATTAAAAATATTTAAATTTTTAATTGTTTTTTTTTTTAAATAAAAGAATATGCAATGTAAATTTATGAATCTCATCTTAATATATTATGTTCTGGGAATTGAAAATAAATATAATATGAATATTAAATAAATAAATTTGAATTGTTGTATGATATGGCTGGACTCGTCGTTGGCTAGGTTTAGGTTCCTCTCGAAATGGAGAAACGCAGAAGTGTCTCGCTAATGTAGAAAGTCCAACCATCTTCAATTAATTATAAATTGGGCGTCAGCAGATTTCTTGAGTCGAGATAATCCAAGAAAACTTGGAAAAGATTATAACTTGCCGGAGATGTCCTGGAGATCTGCGGTATGGCCAAGATAAATTGGCTATGAAGAGTGTTATTAAATGATGGAAAGTTATTAGTGTATTGATAGACGTAATTTTATTCTTTTATATGAAATAAATTACTTGTTTAGCTCAATTATACAGAGATATACACATAGAAGTGTTCCACGTGATGGGATCCAAAGATTATATATTTTATATAATAACTAAACAAACTAATTAATATATAAGTTAAAGTTAGTGGCCGAACTTTAACCTTTTTTAAAAAAAAACTTTTAGTTGAAATAAAGTAAAAATTACATTTCCGACTTTTATTTATTGTATTTTTAACAATATGGTGAAAAATATATTGGTGGAGAGACCGACTGGACGACCAAGGACGCGATGGGTGGATAATGTAGAAAGGGACGTGAGAGAGTTGGGAAAGGATAGGGATTGGAGGGTTGTGGTTCGTAATAGGGATATTTGGAGAAGTGTGGTTGCTGCGGCCAAGAACTTTAGAGTTCCATAGAACCACATAGATAGATAGAATAGATAGTATTTTTAACAATTAAGTACAATTATAATTATATAAAAGAATAGTTGTGATTGTTAGCACTGTAATGCAGCTAATCCGGCAAATGGATTGATGAGTAAAATAACAATATGAATGTAATCTCTTGTGTCACATATAGATTATATATATGTGATTGGATAGCAATTGCAGGTGATCGATTAACAATCCCTGGAGTGAGCTTATGCAAGTGGCAGAGCCTCCGGCTAAGATATGAGTTAGCAAAGAATTGGCTATAAGTGCGAGACGTCGTCCTTTGTAATTAATTCAATGATGAGATTGTAGAATTCATGACGTCAGTTTAAATTTATAATATATTTATGAAAATATTTATAATATTAAAATAATTTAAATTATGGTATATGGAACACATACAAGACTTTCTGAGCTGTTAAGTTATGTTATGACTAAGTAAATTAATTTTCTAATATTTTGAAAAATTCTTGAATAAATACATTTAAAAAGATTAGTTAATATTAATAAATTTTGATTTGTTTTCATCAAATCTATCAAATAAAATGCATCATCAAAAAATGTCAGATTTGGATTTCTTTGGGCGTTTTACCGTTAAAAAACTATCAAAATTTCATAAATTTCTATCGAAAGAAAATGGAAGATTCAATTAATGTGTGTTTATATTCTTTATAAGCCTTATTAATTTCTATTGAGTTGGAAAATTATTTTTTTTATATCAGCTTTGTTTTCACAAAAGAAAAAAAGAATAAATTCAAATAAAGAAGAAAAAAAGATAGCCGAATGTATTTTTATTACTTGTTGGAAAGCTCCGTTGAATCATCCATTGGTGGACGAATTCCAGAAGGCGATCCTTTACAGCATCCGGAATTACTTGATTCGGGTCCGGCAAGGAAGAAGACTTAAAAGAGGGATCATTAGCAGTCGAAGACAGTCTCAGCTGCCAAAAGCAGTACTCGCTTTTGTTTTCTACAGACAAAATTAAATCTTTCTCTTTCTGCTTCTTTTTTCAAAGAAGTCTTTTTTTATAAGTATAATAAGTTCTTTAGTTCTTTGAAAGAATAAACTATTGTTTTATAAACTCGGATTCAAAAAATAAAAGAATATTCTATATGTCGGATATCCTTTTTTATTTCAAAATCATTAAAAAAAATAAAAAATTGTATGATTATTATATCAAACTCTATGATTTATATCTTCTAACTTGGAATTGCAATTGATTCAATCTGAGTAATTTACAAATAATTTATGTTTATGTTTATGTACCATATATACAATACAAACGAGATTTGAATCTTTCCCAAATGATAATAATCTAGAATCTGTTCCATTGGTGAATGGAAAGACATTTTCTTGATATAGGAACAATATCCTATAATAATACATCATTGAATCAGGAATATTAATTCATTCAAAAAATAATATATATATATATATATATATAAATATATGGAAGTTGAAATTTTTAACTCTTTTATTTGTCAATGTATCTTTAGTTTAAAGTTAATAGAAAAGTTTACATAAATTAAATTTTGATAGATTTAAATAAAAGTGAAATAAAATAAAATGTAAACAGAAATCAGTTAAAATATTTTGAAATATGCACAATGATAGAATTATACTATAATAAAATCTGGAGTGTCTCCACTCGACTATCTCACAAATTTGAATTGGATAGTCAAGCTTTTTTCTATATTTGAAAATTAATTAGAATTTTATTCTATCCGATTATAGGATTTAAGGTTTTTGACATAATTTTCACTGATAACATTTTATTGAAATAAGAAAACTTTGGCTTAATACTATATACTAAACTAATACTATATACTAATGAGACCTTCAAAACGTATAAAAACATCAACATCTCGGCATCGAAAATGGCGAGATAGTAAAAAAAATGATTTATCAATAGTTAATCATCCACTGTGAAAAAGAAAGTTTTGGTGTTCTCAAAAAGAAGATTAAAAGATGTGAATAATAATAATATATTTTTTTTTAATAAAAAAGTCTTACTTTGATGATTTGATATCTTAATATTAGTATAATAATATTATCAGAGGAGGCAGCTAGCCGAGAGTGTAGCATAGCAATTTTCTACACAAGAAGTCGGCGTTCGATTCCAACTAAGAACAAATTTTTCTAATAAAATTCAATTTAACATCAGCTGCCTCCAGCTCCAGGAACTGTCAGTTCCTGGTTCTATACATGCGGAAGGCAACGGGAAACCACCGCATTAACATTCCCAAGAAAAATCATCATGGCTGGGTGGCTTCCTAGTCATGATGATAGCCAAACTCCGAAAGGGAGACGGCACCTTAAGAAGAATATTATCAGGTTGTATTTAACGGCATAGTTTACTTATTGAATGGAGAGGGGGGCTAATTTGCTAACCTCCAATCATCTCACACAAGATGGTCATCATAAATGTTCTTTGATCAAATAAAAGGTTATCATTTATGGTCTATATGTCTAGAACTAAACCATTGACATAGTCTCTATGTTTTATCATAGTTATGTAATCATAATTACAACAAAACAATTCTATAAATTAAATATTTATTATTATCTTACAAAATAACTTTTTTACCTATCTAACAGTTACAAAATTATATATATTATTCATATTATTCATATGAGATTCATGATGCATTTCAATAAATTAATTATCTACTCAAAGATTGAGAGAGTAAGGAATGTAAATTCGAGATCAAATCTATATAACTAAGGATGATGTCATTTCAAATAATTGACATTCATTCTATAATCCCATGATATGGCCTGTCATCATAACAAGTAATTTTCGTTAATGTCTTAGCAAGATAATCGCTTTATATAATTCATGACAGATAGGAGGCCATTATTCTAGTAAAAGACAGCCGAGAGAAATTCAAGTTGAAATATCAATAACAAGATTCTTTGAAAATAATAAATGATTAATATAAAATACGTACATATTAGAGGATTATTTTTTGATCATGGATCGTTTGACTTTTGATCTAAAACAGTTGTAATTAATTAATAAAATTTTACGCAGAAGACATCTGTCTATCCATAGCAAAATTCTTTATGAAAACGACCACATAATGAATGACTAAACCCTTGTAAATTCCATATAAAAGGGTGAATGTCTATTATAAATTTCAAATATGTAAAATGGAATGTGATTAACGAATATAATAATTGGTTTTATGATCAAAGAGTGAAGATTTCATTTAGTTAATATAAAACCCAAATGAAAGGATGAAAAATATTCAATATACAGAAGAATAAATTAAGTTATGAAGAAATAGTATATATATATATATATATATATATATATGTAATTTTTTACATATATTATTTTAAAATAAACTAAACAAAATTTTCTATTATCAATTGTAAATACAAAATATTTTCCTTATTTTAAACTAATAAAAAAATAAAATAAAAAATAAAAAAAATATTAGATTGTAAAATATGAAAAATTGGTTTTTTGAATAAGTTTATTAAATTAAGTTTGTTTTTATTTAATTTTGGGTCATTTACAAATAAATTATCGTCAATAGCAAAAGAAAACGACACATTTTAAAAGTGAATAAGAAATTAGAGTATTTTTGTTCAGATATTCGTAAATTGTAAGTTATTCAAATTCCCTAAGGGGGAGTTTACGAATTTCATTTCCTTTGAAAAGTCCTTTCTACGTTTTCATTTCTACCACGATAAAATATTTAAAATTTCATTCTCGTGCAACAGAGTAAGGAGTGAGAGAAAAAGATATCCAGCCACCTGAAATTTTCCCATTTCCAATGCAAAAGAACTAAACTTAAATGAGTCTCGTTCTTTGCGCCAAACAAATCTTTGTTCATCTTCGTTCTTTGTTGACAAGCAGTAATAATTCAATTAGGTAAAAGCTTTATTGGCTTAGTTATCTATCAAAGAAGTGCTTCGTTGTTGTTGAGCATATTTGAACATCATCAAAGGAAGCTGCATATTTAATTACAACTTTTCAATGCTCTATTAAAAAGCGATAGGAGAATTATGCAAAAGAGATTTCAAGACGATTAGTCTTTAACCTTTTACCAATTTAAGTGATAAAATTTTTATCTTGATGAAGTAGCTGATGGTGGTATGAACATACATGGAATAAAGAAATAGGATATTAGTAGTACGAGATGGTATAAAAATATAAATATTTATTTAAAGAAAAATTAATAAATACCAAGAGTGGACATTCCAAAAATTTGATTTTTATAATATAATAGAATCAAAATATTTTAAATATAAATTAAATTAAGCTATCTACATATGTCTGAATATTCAGTAGTTATTAGTCCTCCAATTTCTCCAATCTACCCCACTAGGTAGTTGTTCTTTTCATCGACTTTTTCCCAATTGGTTTCTCTAGTAATTGATTTGCACGAATTAAATATGTTGAGAAAAAAATGTTAAGATTCTTAATAACTAAGTATATATATAATTCAAAGTATTCTCGGTAACAGGGTAATTTAGCAGTGACGAAGGGATTTAAATTATTTCAGTTGGTAACGACACTCCCTGAGAACATAACCTCAAAATTGCATTTATTTATCATTAGTACTAATCTAATTATCGTTGGTGTAAGAAGACCAGAATGACTGATGCGACAATGTTGAGAAAAATGCTTTGAAGAAATAAAGCATATACCTTACAGCCCAGACCTTGCCCCCAGTGATTACTTCTTGTTCCCCAACCTAGAAAAAAAGATCTTCGTGAAAAAAGTTTTTCTGACGATGAAAAGCTGAAGGTGGCAATTAACGCACATTTTGAGGACAAGGTGGAAAAATATTTTTTAGAGGGAATTCAAAAGTTAGTTTCCCGAGCAAACAAGTGTATTGAGGTTATGAGGGAGTACATTGAAAAATAAATTTTAGTTAGAAGTTTCTGCATTTTCCTTCATACCTATATCTACTTTTTTGCTAGTATAATAAGATTAGATTAGATTATTTCGATAGATAATGATTTTGATTATAAAAATAAATAAATAAAAATGAAAATGGAAGTAAATAGTCAATATATAATATAATTGAATGTTTTTTTTCTGTAGATTAATTAAATTTAAATTGAATATTAAATTGGTGGTGTGACAAAAAAAATCTCATAGAAATGGATAAGTGAATAAGCTGATCTCGAAATATTAAGAAATTCCATTAAATGCTATTAAAACGAGGGTTATTTTCTATCATTTCATACTAAGTACTTTGAAGTTTCTTAAAGCATTCATCGCTTTTCATATTTTAATTTCCAAATGGTTTAATTCATAAAAAAAAATACTTACAAAAAAAAAATATGGAATTTTTAGATCACATTTTAGGGAGAGATGAAATGGTATTGTAAAGCACAAATTGTATTCTTTAATTTAAAATTTAATTAAAAAAATAATTTTCCATATTATTTTTATAATTATAAAACTCATTTAATTAATTGTTTTAAATTAAATATACATATTTTATATAATCATACGAAAATTATTATTATTAATATTATGAATATTAATATTATTATTAATTTGGTTAAAATAATAATAAAACATAAGAAAAACATTGTGACAACCAATTTTGAAAAAGCGTAGTGGAGGTGTTATTTTATCAGCATAACGAATCCTCTCATCTATTTTTATAAATAATAAACAAATTTTATTATATTTACCAATAAATGGAATAAAATAGTTAATAATTACTTAATCAGCTTGAAGTCTTGTCATATTCACTGTTTAAAGATTCAATAGAATATTTTTTATTTCAGACAATTGACCAAGTGGCTTAAGAAAAAGGAAGGAGAAATTACCCGAATAGTGCTGACTATGCCTGCTATTTTTTGACAATAATAATTGTCATTTGACATAATTTGGTGATTTTTCAGAACAGTTCTCATGTCATGAATTAGGATAGAACTTTACCTGTGGGTTCCTTTTTTAATTCCAAAAAAACTCTTCTTATGCAATTTTTACGGGTCGCTTCTAGTTTACGAGATAAATAAAGATTTTTTAAGCTTGACAGATTAGCTGGTTATGAACCTCGAAATGTACCATTAAGTAATGTTTTATTAACTAATTCACTAATTATTCACTTATTCCTAATTTTCGGTTTTTTCAGTTCGGTTTGGATATAGAGAAATTATTTAATTAATTAATTTTTTAATTTTTCTATATCCAATCGAAACTAAAAAACACAAAAAAAACAAAATTATTGGAGCCACCTGCTGGCCAAATTAATAAAACATGGTAGTTAAATAGAATATCAATGGGTTTATATGTAAATTTTAATAATTTTTATCCAGTAAACTAGAAGAGATCGAGAAATATTGCATAAGGAAAGTTTTTTTTTGGAATTAACAAAGAATTCACTGGTAAAGTTTGATCCAAATCCATGACAAGAAAACTATTCTGAACAATTACCCATAATTTTATTAATAATATTTATTAATAATTTTATTATATATTAAATAAACAATAAACAAGAAGAAGAGATGAAAGAGATATCAATTAAATAAAATTATTTTAAAAATTAAAATAAATTAAATTAATTAATTTAAATTTAAAATATCTGAGAGATACTGACCTAGATTTATTTATTTATTTAATTTTTTAATGTGTTATAAACAAAATTAGATCCATTTTAATTTGAATCAATAATATGATGGAAAGTTAAATTGTTAAATTCCATAGCAAAATAATTATAATTCTCTTTAAATTGATGAGGGTATTTATGGATATTTCCAAAGGAAAGGTTTACCAATGGTTTAGTATAATTTTCATTTATTATGAGTCCCCAGAGGCACGCTTATATAAATTTCCAAGTTAAACTCAATCATTAATTAACCTGCATTATCTGTTAAATCCTTTAAATTGCTTTTAGCCACGAAGTAAAAAGTCCCAATCATCCCTTTCCAATCTCGAGATACATTCCCTTATAATATTTTTATTTAATTTCTTTCTTCTATATATTGTCACTTCTATGTATATCTTGGGCATATCATTATATTTAAAATTGTGAGTACATTAACAATGAAAAAATGCTTAAAATAAAAAATTTCTAACATGAAAAATTCCAGGATAAGAATCAATTTTACATTTTTAAGGTTGTAAGAAATATCGCTTAATTATTAAAATCCCCTTTCAAAAGATGTTAAATTTCAAAATTATCCTCTTTTCAAGCAAAATAAAAAAAATATTATCTTATGCTTTAAAGGAGATATCAGTTTTAATTTGATATTCAATTTGTTGTACCAGAGAGGATAATAACAATCGCTGGAAAATTCTCTCTCGAGTCCTTTTAAAATTCTTACTTATTACTCCAGGGTCATGTTTAACCTTGCTTTTTAAATAAAAAAAATATTAGGTATTATATTTTTTCAACAAAGATTATTTTCAAGTTTAAATATAATAAATAAAATCACATCATGATATATATTTAGTTTAAATTATGTTTTTTTTATTTCATTATGTCTATTTGTAAGCGAAATTTACTCTAATGATATATGTATTTAGCAATGAAACATTATATTACTCAAGTAATACACTTGTTTTCATCTGAAGTTTGACTTTTCCATCACCTGAACTTGTACCGAGTGGTTGTGCACAAATCTGTAAAATTTTCATTGTATTTTATTGAGAAAATAGATTATAGGCCAAAAGTGGTTAGAGTTCATAAAAAGATTAATAATAATTAGAATAAAATTTATTTAAAGTTATTAACTCGAGCAACCACATTCCTCCAACCATCCTTATCCTAACCTATCACCATTTACATATAAAAGTTTCTTATCTATCTATAAGTTATTTCTTTAAAATAATAAATAAATAATTTTTATAATATATAGAAAATATACACTTAATGAATGAATATGTTTGTTTTTTATTTACTGTTTTTGTTTTCTTCAAATAGGAATGCCATATTTCCATAAATTATGGTTTAAATCCCATTTAAATTTTAATTTTCCTTATATTTTATTGAGAAAATAGATTATAGGCCAAAAGTGGTTAGAGTTCATAAAAAGATTAATAATAATTAGAATAAAATTTATTTAAAGTTATTAACTCGAGCAACCACATTCCTCCAACCATCCTTATCCTAAGCTATCACCATTCGCATATAAAAGTTTCTTATCTATCTATAAGTTATTTCTTTAAAATAATAAATAAATAATTTTTATAATATATAGAAAATATACACTTAATGAATGAATATGTTTGTTTTTTATTCACTGTTTTTGTTTTCTTCAAATAGGAATGCCATATTTCCATAAATTATGGTTTAAATCCCATTTATTTATCTTAAAAATATTTATTATAGATCGTATATTATAAGCAAGCAGCAAATTATTTGATTCATTTTTGTTATAAATCACACCCTTTCATGTATATATATATATATATATAATAGATGGTTTTATTTGAATTAATAATGAAATATATGTTCTCTATAGGTTAAAGTTATGCTCGGTTTCTTGTGATATTACCATTGAAAGATATTTCTACCCTTTGAATAAGGGACTCCTTTTTTTTTTATACTTGTATATATATATTTACATTTTTATATTTTTTTATTTTTGCATTTATAAATATATATATATATATTCACATTGTAAATTTATTGTTTTAAAGAATTTTTAAAGAAATATATGTATCGATTATTAAAATTGTATAATTTTTTTTTCCAGAACAAGTAAAAAATTTGGCAAAAAAAAAAGAGATTCTAATAAACGGTGACTACTATTAAATATTTGAAAATCATTCTTTGACCATATTAGCTGGTCGCTGGTCACTTTGTGTCTTTTATTTGTCTTTTTTTTTTCTTTTATTACTTTTTTTCATTCTGAGATCTATCTATCTATCTCCAAGAGATGTGCCCGACATTTTTTATGTGACTTATGTGCAAAAGAAAGGGGGTACATTCTGAATGCATAACAACAGTCTGGGGCTTGCTTTTATTAGAGAAGAGTTCCGCGTGTTTTAGGGGAGCAATGACGTCACGTTTTCTACAGAATAATAGAATGGAACAGGAGAAAAAAAAAAATAAAAAAGACCGAGTGGATTCCTAAAGAAAGCGGGAATGGGAACCTACACGCAATTTTGATAATATTGAATTCAAATATGATAAACTAATATGAGCGACTATCACTTGACTTCATTTATAATAATTGGTGATATACTAATATCAATAAAGTACAACACAGATATACACAATAAATATATTTCTAAATATGAATACAAAAAATTCATTAAAAATATGTAAATGTAAATGTAAAGTCATCATTTTTTGAGACGATACCGAGTGGGAAGACTAGAAGTATGAATTGGGATAGAAAAAATTAATATATATGAATTAGATTGAACAGGAGCAATAGGATTATTTATTTTTATAAAATCCCACTCAAATTTAGTAATAATGAATTAATAATATATATTAACTAGTATATATATGTGTGTGTAAAATTGGATTTGGCACCACTTAATTTAGTTATTGTAATTAGTTCTAAAATAATATTAACTGTTAATCAAGAACGAGTAACAGCCATTTATTAATTATAAATAAGATTTACCTTATATTATATTTAATTATATTTATTAAAATAATATTAATAAAAGAATAGAAATTCAATTCTCTAAGTATGTGAAATATTATATAATTACTTGTATTTTATATTTTTATTAAATAATAAAATTCTCTAGAAAGCCTTGATTTATTCTTTTAAAAACTAAAATCATTATTTCATATATATAATAGAAAAAAAAATCTTTAAAAATTAATATGGATTATCATACTTACAGATAGAAGAAATATATAATATTATTCTTTAATAGATGAAATTACCTGGAAAAGAAAAAAATAATAATTATATTTTATTTTCATGATATAAATTATAATAAAAAATTAGATATTCTATTAAATAGTCTTGGGGTAGTATCACATATTTTCCTTTTCTTTAGTAAGAAATTATTCAAAAAGAACAAAGAAATGCTGGTAATTTTTTAATTATTATATTTAAAAAGATCACAAACACTAGTTATTAACATCATCTCGGTATTCTTACGTAAATTTGCTTCAGTGGTGTAGTAACTGTTCAGATTATTCATTTGAACCCAACTAAGTACTACTTCAACTAAAATAATATTTAGACATTTTCAGTAATAGATATAATTTTAAAATTATATAATAATTATATAATTAATTTATATTGAAAACATTTGATTTTGGTAGTATTATAGTTTAAGAATTGTTTTATAAATAATCTATTGGACTTTTTTTTTTATTAATTGATATGTAATTATTATACATCATTTCATAACTACTCTTTAAAAAAGCATAATAGTATCTAATGCTATTTTATAAAAAAAATCTTGCACGTATTATATTATTGAAATTAAAAAAAAACATTTTTTTATACTTATAAATCTGTGATTTAGATTTTAAGAATAAAGTGCATATATCACGCGCCAGTACGAGACGTGCCATCAACAAAGCTGGTTTAATAAATATTATTTATTAATTTTAATTTATAATTTAATTAATTTAATTTAAATTAAATTAATATATGTTATTTAATCCAATTCAAATTTGCGAGATAGTCGAGTGGAGACACTCCAGCTAATTTTATTTTATTTGAGAAATATTAAAATCATAAATGATAAATTATTATAAATATATACTTACAATCCTTTTTACTTTTTTAAGAAAAGTTTGAATTCTAATTTTATGTAGAAAATATTTAATAAAGAATATATTAATAATAATAATAATATTAATAATAATTCAATATAATTTCAATCATGATCAATATATGATCAAAAGGCTTAACATATTATATAATATAATATAACATACGATACAAAATAAATACATCTGTTATTCGCTATCAATTATCTGGCCGAGAAATTGATGTTTGTCTAATTCCAAATGTTATTGGTTCATTTCCAATTACTGATTAAGTATTATTCAGTAATTGCTGTGAGGAACGTGTGGCGTTAACCCCCACCCCCACCCCCACCCCACCCTTAAATCACTTTGATCCTTGTGACCCTATTCTCCCGTCCCATTTAATAGATAAGTCTCAACAGAGAGACATGGCGATTTGTCTCAAACTAAAGACCATCTGTCGCCATGTAAGCTGACTCGACCATCTGGCACATATGCCGTGCTTCACGTCCAGGTCTCATTACCATAGGCTTCATTCACCCCGGGTCACCTATTTCTGTAAAAGGTCTAACAATTTCACTCTAATCACAATGCAATCACCAAAACGAGATTCATGCTTTAGAAAAATTAAGAACCACACTTTGAATGGGAGCATGTGCAAATTCCTTTAAATATAAAAATGTTAAAAAAAAAGACACCGCTATTATAATGGCGCCAAAGGTATATAATTTATTCCTTTCAAAACACCCTTGCGATATTAAAAGGAAAAAAATATTAATAAACGTTTGTAACATAAAGAAGGAAAGTATGGATGGAATTTTAATAAGATCAAGTAAGACGTATGATATATACATATAGATAATATTTTCATGAAAATTATATCTATCTATCTCTTAACGCTACTGAACTAGAAAGATCTTGGAACGACTATATTCCTCCAACTATCCTTACCCTAAGCCACATTCATCTTAAAATAAATTATAATTAATTATTTATTTTTATATTTTAAGATAATATGTCTTTTATCATTACAATTGTATATTTTCGTTTAAAAAATGTCGAAAGAATTACTAATAATTTTTGAAAGTTACTGTGTAGAGTTCAAATTGACAAACTCTCTAGTATCATTTACACCACTATATATACAAGGTCCAACGACTCCTTGAATTCTATTAAGATAAACAGAAATAAAGATTTGAAATAAGTGGGTAAATACACGGTCTGTCGCAAAAGTAAGGGGACAGGTACTATAACAGTGTTTTTCAACCTGTGGGGCGCGATACTGTTGTAAGGGGGGCGCGAAGGTATTAGGACCAATTTCAAGTGCCTGCGAAGGCATCTCAAGTGCCCGCAAAGACAATCCAAGTGCCCGCAAACTTTTGAAAATTTTCGATTTTTTTTCAATATGGTTCTAAAAAAAAAGGTCAGATGATTTTGCGATGGTCTGAAACATTGGCCCATCCCTGTTGTTATATTATTTCAAAAATGTGGCCGACTATTGAAAAAAGAAATTAGATTATTACAAAAATTAAGGGAGGTGCAATATTTTATTTTTTTTTAAAAACGCGTGCCGGTACAGAAAAGTTGGAAACCAGTGTACTATAACTTTGCTCAGGTAAGCACCATCTGCACTCTATAAACTGTACTAGACGTGTAAATAAACATTGTATCATTCACGAAAGTTTCACTTTTCTCGGGTTTATAAGTTTTTTACAATTCTCTTTTTTCTCCTCGTCATTGAAAATAATGAATTATCGATCCGAAATTCGCGCCAACATCGTTGTTTTGTTGGACAACCTCCATACTCGCCGAATTTGGCACCGGTTGATTGATGGAGGAGGAGTTTATTTTGAATAGATTTAATAAAATATACCTACAAATATAAATTTATATTAAAATTATTTTTTAAGTAAATTTAGTTTTAAAAAATAACATTATTTGCCATGTTACAAATTTTTAATTATTCTCGTTAGTTGAAAGTGTTCTCTTTTATTTATTTATTTCTTATAAATAAATGTTTTCGCTCGACATGAAGAAAAAAAATCGTTTTTTTAATCTAATTAATGGAATAGCTTCTACCGGAACTGACAAAGCTATTTCTTCCAATTTTAATCAAGCCCAGTCCTTCTATCTTTCCAGATCCAAGCAAATTGAATTTTATTCCTGAGTGACAAGATTGAGATTGAAAATAAAACGAAAAAATTACAAAATTATATTTTTCTTTATTAGGTATAAAAAAGTATTTTCATGCTAAAAAAATGATATTAAAAATTTAAAAATATTGGCAGATTATTTTTTGTCTTATAATCTTAGACAATGGTATTTATTTTAATGTGACACAATCTTTTATAAATCTACAAAAATCAATAATGCTTATTATTTTTATAAAGATGGTTGAATAAAGTATCAAGATTCGAGGTAAAAATAATTAAAACACTTAGCATAAAGATGAAAGATTTTAATAAAAAAAAAATTAAAAATATTTAGTATTTATTTATTTTTTAATGATGAAGATGAAAAAAAAGAATAACTGAAAAGTAAGTTTTGTTTTTATTTACGAGTTAACATAAATATATAGATTAAAAGGGATAAATAAAATAGTAAAGTAATATAAGAATTCAATTATAAAATCCAGCAAAAGAATTGAAATAGTTTAGAAATATAAAAAATTAGTTTGGGAATATAGAATAAAAGAAGATAGAATGAATCCTAGCACAAGAAATTGTACAAATGTTCAATCCCTTTGTCCCAAGTCACGTACTGACCAGAAGCGAGCCATGGGGAATATCGTAATTGCACTCAGTAATTTGTTCTGTTTCACTGAAAATATATATATACGAATAATCAAATTGTTGATAGAACATAGGATTTGGAAATAAATCGAAGATGTCTTCATATAAACAAGAAGAATAAAAAATATTTTTTTTTTCATATTCTAATAATTAATTTACCATTAATTAAATATAAGAAGTAATTTTAGGGACTAAAGTCCTTCCAATATTGCATAATAAAAAACATAAAGATATACTGCTTATTTACATTGAATAGTTAAATAGAAAATTAAAAAAATGATAAATGGATAGAAAAAAAATCTATTTACTGAATTAATAGTGAAAGTTAATAAAATATTATGATAATCCATTGAAAAACGTGACTATCAAAAATTCTTCAACGAGCAAGTGTGAAATATTTTTATTAAATTTAACAAGAACAAAGTTTACCAACTTTGATTTAAACATTATAACTCTCAAAAACTTGAAAGAGGAAAAAAAAGTGTGAGAATGTCTGAGAGAGAAGGAGAATAAGAGAGAGAGAGAGATGAAAGTTTCTTATTCAAATCGCTTCGATCAAGTTGTTATAGATTCTAACAGATTATAATAGAGGTCGTTCTTGTGTCAAAGTTTCAAATCAAATTTTAAGATTAAAAGAACAGTAAGAGAAAAAATTTAAAAAAAATAAAAAATAAAAATAAGTATTAAATTTGTTGATTTAGTATATTTTATTTTGTGATTAATATGAATTCATATTATTATAATTATTTGAAATGTTTATAAGAAGTAAAAGTGTTAAAATTAATGTTAATAAAAAAGAAGTTAAAAATTATATAAAATTTATACCAAAAAAATTTGCTACTATTTTATTTTTATGAACTGTTGCAGGCATTGTTTAAGGGGGAAGAAGGGATGTGAAATGCATTTATTTCAGTAAAGATGCATTTTAGCGAGATTCAAAACTATTTTTATCTATTAAATTAATTATTAAGTTTTCTAAATATATACTATTGAAATAAATAAAATCTTCTACATACACTACCAAAAAATTCGATTTTCATAATATATTATATTGGGTTGTCACATAAGTTCGTTCGGTTTCTGTTAATGAGGTTGCCTAATTTACAGGAAAAATATTTTTTGATTTTTTTTTAAACATACAACTTCTAAATGTAATCAAATAAATAGTCATTGTATCTTTAGCAAAATTAATTGTGTTGTATCTCACGTAGAGTTAAGTGTGGATTTTCGTCAACCACAGACAATATTGTGATCCTGTCAGTTGTTAAGGGCCGTCCGGAGAGCTCGCAATCTTTAAAGCTGAATTCTCCACGTCTGAATTTGGCGCGATCAGTAAAAGTAAATGTAAAAGTTTTTCTATTTTTTTTTTAAATATGAAAAATGCAAAGTTAGACTGATAATTGGATTTCAATATTACATTTTCTCTTTTTTTTTTTTGGGCCAGGCCAATTTATCATGAAAGAATAATATTATTTTTTACTAAAATATCAATAATACAGTATACCTCGTACTGAAATATAGGCACATATAAGGCTTATTACTCTTCGTTAAAAAACGGCAAAATTAATTATTTAAGGACCAAAAAACTCACATTCAGGGGAATTAAAAGAACATGCATAATTATTAACAATATTTTTTAAGTCAAAATATGACTACAGATTTAGAATTTACTTTATTGTCTCAACATAAATGGAAAATCTGAGTTTATCTTTGTCTTTAACAAAGGAATCATAATTAATTGTAAGATAATAATAATAATGAGTCTACAGTATGAGAAACATTCAGGTCAGGACATTGTTTAGTCTTCAAAGTCTTTGGTACGGTGAATTCCATCCCAGACATTGCAAGCGATCGACCGATCGATCAAAATTGCTGATTATGATTTAGAAACTTAGTCTTTGAATACAAGTCATTTTTTGAAGTAAAATGCGTCTAAATATACCCCAAACCAAAACGGTGTGAATTAAATTTAAATTTAAGCTGAAAAAGATTAAATTGTATTATTTAAATATTTATATAATACATAAAAACATCCTTAATTAGGAATAAAAAAAGATAGAAAAGTTATTGTTTATATACATATATATATACCTTGTCACATTATGCAAAACAAAATCAAATCCTGTCAATACATTTTCCGATCAAAGATAAAGACAAAAATAAAAATAAAAAAATAGGAAAAAAAAAACAAAAAAAAAAAAGAAAGAAAAAGAAAAAGAATGTTTTATAGAAAAATAAACAGCAAAAAAAAAAAAACTCAGACTGATTTCCTAAGGGATTTTGTTGAGATTTTATTTTTATTTTATAAATTCAAAGAAAATCCACTGATAATCTCAATTTAGTCAGGGATTATTTTTTAGATGTTTTGTATATTTTATTTATTTATTTGTTTGACAAATTCATGTGATTTAATTATGTTTATATTTACAATAACAATTTAAACATTAATCAAATTTTCAATACTTTTTTTTTGTAATCTGAATGCTCTTTTCTGAAAATATTTCTCTATTTTAATTCTTTGATAAATCGATAAATCATCTCTCTCATTATTTTTCTGAACTTACTCATATAGTAACTCATATTTATAGGATGAGCCTCTAGAGGTTTTTTTAAGTAAATTATTATATCATTCTGAAATTTTTTTTTATCAGTAGATATAAATTCTTAGCTAGTAATTTATAGAAAAAAAATTAAAAATCGAAAAAGAAGATTAAAATATGAAAAAAGAAATGAAATATCATTTTAATATTTATTTAATCTGAAAATGTTTTTTTTTTTTTGGTTGTCCTTTTCCAATTTTTTTTTATCTCGTTGACATCTTTCTCTTATCGAGATGATAATATTATATTACCATTTGTGGAAAATATATTTTATTTTATTTTTTATTAATGTCAAAATATTCATGAAAAGTGAAAAAAAATTGAAATTCACTCATTTCCAGTGACAGTTTATATGTATTATTTTTCTTTTATTTCTTTTTTTTTATTTTTTTCAAAGTGGAAATTATACATGATTATATTTATAGTGTATTAAAACAAATTCAAAATAATACCATGAAAACCAATCAGAAAATTTCAATAAAATAGATTAATTTTATATCGCATTGTTCTTGAAAAATATTTAAGATCATGTAAAATCAAATCAAAAATCATTTTGTGGCCTTTCAAAAATTAAGTAGAAATAATATAAATCGGGAAATAAAATTTACTTGAACCAAAGTAGAACCTCTGTTACCTATAAAAATTAAAAAAAGGAAAGATAAAATTTTAATATGGCTCCTTAAGTTTATGCAACCAAATTATCTTACAACAATTTACTAAAGTTTATACATGACCAGTTAATTTCTATTTTGAAATTAAAAAATTTTGAAGAATAAATGACATTAAAATAAAAAAATCTTCCTTAATCTAATCATATAAACATTGTCAAATATATATTATATATATATATATAATATTAAAACTTTAAACATGTTTCATCAGTTTATTATTTTTTCAATCTCCGGAGGGATAATTTCCCTTATACATTTACAAAGAGGTTATATATATTCTTTTATTTTAAATACATTTTAATTTTAAACCAAAATAAATAGCTCAAAAGGTGATTAGCATTTCAAACATAACGAGAAATTGAATTAATTTTGAATAAAAAGATAAAGTGGAATAATCAATGCAGCTATTTAAAATAAAAAAAAATAAAGAAAAGTAATTGAATATTTGATCTTTACATATTTAATAAATTTGCATTTATTAAAAAAAAAATAGAATAATCTAAAATATAGTGCTAGGTAAACTACCAATCACGGAATTTTCAAGTATTCAAACATTAAGTATTAATAAATATATTTATAGAGGAAAGCAAACTAAAACTAGCAAGAAAACTTGAAAATCAATTATTAATGCACTCATTCAACATTCAAATAGGTGAATAATTAAAAATTGAAGTTTTTGTAAAAGTAATCTCTTCTGAGAATGCAATTCCAATGGAATTCAAATCCTATTTAAATTTCAATTCATTAAATATTGATAAAAATGTATAGCTAATTCGATTTAGATGAATTAAAAATGAATCAATGCAATGTTGACATTTTTTTCTATTTAAATATTGTATCTATATACATACTAAATTTTACTTTGCCTTGTATTAATGATAAATGAACAACTCAACCATAACCTGGAAATACAGAGCCACATAGCGTAAGCCAAAACGACATTCATAAAATGATGAACACCATTAGTAGATAAGAACCACAACAAGGAAATAAGGCTAAGAACAATAAAATGCTATGTATAATCAGTATTATTATATGCTGCTGAAAATTAGACTTTAGCCAAAGCTATGATCAACAAACTGAGAGCCTTTGAGATGTGACTGAACTGGAGGATGTAAAAAATCTCCAGAATGAACAAAATAACAACTTACAAGAGATGTACATATACTAAGAGTTAATAAATATAATTATTAAAAAAGATGTAAGTACTTCGGGCACATACTGCGAAATGACAACAAATTCAATATACTCTAAATCGCTCTAAAAATTGAAAGTACCTTAAAGAAAATAAAAATAAAATGAATGAAAAACCACGATTAGAGTGCATATCAGTTCATGCATTTGATATTCACACGAATAGTCGCTAATGCCAAATAGCAACAATAGAAGAAAATGTGTAAACTTTACAAATAATGAATATAGTAATTATTTATTTTCAAATTTTTTCTAAAAATATAATTTTAACACAATATTCCTAATATTAGAACTAACGAAATTATATTATTTATATTATTTAGAAGAACTGAACATTATTTTCATTTTATAATTAAATTAACTAAATATTGTATGATATATTTGATGAATATTTTAATAGACAATATTTTCCATTACTTATTTAATTTTAATTAATTAATATTAAATATTTGAGAGAAAAACATGATATAGAAATCTACTATTTTTAAGAATAAAATTTTAAACTAATTAAAAAATTGTTATAATTTTATTATAAAACAATAATAATATATTGGATATAATATATCTTTATAAATATATATATAAATTATATAATATATAAATATAAATATGTTTTTTAAGGAATTAATTTATTATTCTAAATATGTTATCAAGTATTAATATATTAATTAAAATATGAATGAAATTTAGATATACCTATATATTTAAAAAATAATTAAAATATAACTAATTATTAAAAAGAAAAACGTTGCTCATTGGTGAAATTATTAACTATTGAAGTTGAGAATGTAGGTTCAAACCTCGCCAAGTAACAAAAATTTAAAATATTATATAATATTTATTTTAATTTAATGATAAAATAAAGATAAGATATAAATATCTGAACTGGCTAAACTCCCAAGAGTCAATAAAACAAAACGAATAATATATATCCATTTTAATAATAATAATAATAATAATAATAATATCAATTGCTTTCATCAAATTTATAATAAACAAATTTCTATCAAATATTTTGAGGTCGACTGACTAAAAATATTATCATTCTTCCTTTCCTTTTATTCTTAAAATACAAAATTCGAAGAGAAGTTAGCTAATAATAAATTCGGATTGCAAATATGTGCTAACGTTTCAAATATTCCCTTTTCAAATGGCTTGTTGAGTAGATTAATGAATTTTTTACATTGTTATCTCAGTTGAGAATAAATTCGTATGTTGAAAGTGATGTAACTTTTAACAAGCAAGCTTAGAAATTTTTAAAACAATGCATAAGATATTTTTCCACTGATATTTTTAAACGATCGATAAAATTTTATTTTTCAATATGTATAATTAAAATTCCCCTTTTATACTGGTGAGTTTATAAAATACAGTTAAATAACTTTTTTATTAAAAAAAAAAAAAAAAAAAAAAATCAAAAGTCACAGAATATGAAAATGTTTTGTTATAAAGAAAGGGCCCAAAAAGTCATTTTTATTTTTATATATGAATAATTCATTTTCACTTGATTTTTTTTATTCTAGTTTTCATAATTTTTCTCGAAGGGAATGCTGTCATGTTTAGAACATAAAAATCCCTCCCCGGCAATAGTTTCCCTCTCGTTTTAATAAACTAGATGGACCCCTAAGATGAAATGCTAGCAAGAATATTAGAAGCGTTAAGCAGAACATTTTCCATTTCAATATTAATCCCAGATATCACATCATATAAACACTCTAAAAAAAGAATAAAAATAAATAAGGTACTTTGGTATACAATAAATTTCAACGAGTATCTCTTTAAAAAAAATTTGTAGATATGATTTACCACTGTTATAATGTGAACTTGATTATACAATTGATTAGTTGTATTGAATATATATTAGCATGGATAATATAATGTGAAAGCTTTGTAATAGATAATCAAATGTTATCACCATAATTCAATCTGATTTAGAATGGTGACTTAAGAAAAAAGAATACACCTATATCAAATATCAATTTTAAATTTTAATAAATTTAAATTAAAGTCATTTATTTAAATGTTTTTTTTTCGCAATAAATTTGATTATAAACTATGAAAAAAATTGTATTCAAGTCCTTTTTGAAAATGTTCCCAAGAAAAATTTTTTGATAGTCCACTGGCATCCGATAAAATAAAATATATGAGGGTGGTCTGAAAAGTTTCCGGCCTGACCAAGAATTCAATTTTTTTTTTTGTTTTATTTTTCAAAATTCAAGATAGCTGAGACCTGTACGATGTCAGCTGAACGTGTGCGAATTATTTTGCAAAACCATTTGAATATGTAAAGGTGTGTGCAATGTGGGTGCCGCATTTCCTAACCTTAGACCAAAAATTGCTACGAAAAATCATTTCTAACGACAATTTGGCGCTGTAGGCGTAATCCAAACGAATTTTTGCGTCGATTCATAACTGTTGACGAGACTTAAATTAAATTAAATCAAATTTAATTAATTAAATTATTTAGAACACCGTTATGAGAAATGTATCAGTGTTGATGGAGATTATGTTGAAAAATATAGCAAAAAAAAAATTGAAAAACATCGTTTTTCTTGGTCAGGTCGGAAACTTTTCAGATTATTATTCGTATTATATTTTATTAAATCAAATATTTTTTTTTAAATATTATTTAATATAGCAAAAAAAAAATAAAATCAAATTTCATACCAAAATATAACTGAAAAAGTTACCAAAAATTTCTATAAATTCTAAATAAATTCTAATAACAATAATTTTTGATATTCCTAATAAAAAAAAAAGAACAGAAAAAAATCATTTATAAATATTTAACTTCTATTACTTTTATAAAAATAATAAACTTGAATTTTAGGTCATAAATAAATTTTATATTTTCAGCAAAACGATTGACAAGTTTATTATCACGTTTTTCTTTATGAAAAATTAATTCAAATTAATTATCAAAGAATTCACTAATAAAATATTTTTATTTTAATAATTAGACTTTATCAGTCTTCAGATTCCTCTTTAGAAGTGCCTTTGATGGTCGAAAGTATTAATTTAATTTCAATCTCTGAATCATATTTTTAACCTACTCTAATATATATTAGACAATATATTAAAATAAAAAAAAAATAATCAAAATGAATGAAAATAATTTGTAAATATGTAAATATCTGGAGGCAATTGTCAAATCAAAAAAAAAATTCTTTATTTATCAAAGCCTTTGATTATTTTTACCTTTTGTTATTACTTCTCTTTTTAAATGTTTTTTTTTTACATTAAGATATTTCAATTTTTAGATTCATTAGAAATTCTTTTGTTTAAATTATCTATTTTTTTTTTCTTTATATATAAGAAATGTAATTTTTTTCTTTGATAAATTGATCATCAAATTAGCTATCTAAGCTTGCTTCTGATGAGTAAAAATATTATCTATAATAAAAAAAGAAAAAATGAGTGTTGGGAGTAATGAGCAAATAACGAGGATATTTGTGAACTTGCAAAGGGAGGCGAAATGGCAAATGAACGATGCCGAAAAGGTTCTTATCTAAAGATTGAAATAATTATATGTGTGGTAACGAATGGGAAAATAAATGTGATCCAAATCAACGTCTCCTAATTAAATGGACATTGTGAAAGACTTTATCAAATTAATGAGAAACGAGTCAAATTAGCAAGAGTGAGCTTCAGTGGAAGGGCAAAAGAAGTGGAATGAGATATAGAAATATCTTGAAGAACAAAAATAGAAGAGGTAAAAGAAGATGTCAATGAAATCTAAAGACGTATATTATTATCATTAACATCTTTTGACTTATTTCTTTTTTCTTTATGAAAAAAATAATTAAATAAATAAATAATTTTAAATAATAATATTAAGAAAAAATTTAAATTTATATATAATATTAACTAAATATAAATAAATACATTCAAATAAATTTGAAAATGAAATATATATTTTTAAAAAATATCTTATCAAGAAAGAAACACGAATCGTAATTACTTAAGTGTTGAAATAATTTAATCAGAACGAGAACAAAAGGACACAGATAATCTTAAAAATAAATTTAAAATAGATTGTATATGGTTTATATATAAAAATGAACGATCGATACAAAATAGGATGACAAATAATTTAAGACGGGGGTGAAAAAAAACATGGCTCGCGATCCTTATGCAACCAACCGAACAGATTTGTGCAGCCGGCCAAGCATAATAGTACAATATAATATTAATAGTATCCTAATTTTTTGAGGACCACTGTTAAATCAAAACTAAATTATTTTAAAGAATTCAATTCAAATAAAAATTTATAGAATTTGTTAAAGAAAAAAAATGAACATATACCTAATTTTTCAAAGATCATAACGGAATGATAATGAAAATGATAAAATATACAATATGGAGCTTTTATCAAATGGAGATATTGAAAAAAACTCAAAATAATATTTCTAAAAGGATAGGGATTTACTAGACATTAAAATGGCAATTTTTTTATTTAGAAAAGCAAAATTATAATTTATATGAAGTCATTCAACCTAAAGGAAATATTAGTAATCATTGGTGTATAATCATAATATTTATTTTAACTATTTAGAAAGATAATTTAAAATATAACGTTGTCTGTATTTAATTTATTAAAATTTTTTCAATTTCATCAATAAATAAGGTTTTTTTAACTTTCCAATAAAGGAATTATTTATTGTATTTATTTAAATACATTTAAATTTTTTATTAATAATAATAATGAAAAATTATAATTTCAAAAAATATACAAATTTTAAGTAGTCGTTACATGAATTTATAAAATAAATCATTTCTATGGAGTAAGTGCAAATTGGCCTTCACTGTTTATTAATATGCGACATTGGTTGCATAAATTAAGGAGTTTTCAAAGTTGTCAAAATTATGTATAAAACTTTTTGTAACTTTTTTTTAAGGATTAAAAATTTATAATTTCAATTGTTTTCTATTCTATTAAAAAAATTAATCTAATTATTACTATTACTATTAAATATAAAGCATCACCATTACATATTAAAATCTGTGTTCTATTATAACAGCTTTATTATATTTTAACTATTGTATATAATATCTGAGGGTATACTAGCTTGTTCTTGAATAAATATCACAATTATCATTTTATTTAAAAATACTCCAGGAATTAATTGCTTTTTTAAAGATATTTACAAAATAAGCCGTTGTTTTAAAACAATGCCATTAGCAGTTAATTAATTTAAAAAAGTAAGATATACAATATTTAAAAATATATTTATTGTCCTTTTTTTAATAATATATATATATAATATCTTTCCCTCGTAATTCATTAAAAAAAATAAAGAAAAAAAATATTCTTTCCCATCTGTAAGATATTCTCAAAATGACGGTATCATTATCGAAATTCGTTCTTTTCGATATCCACCTTGCATATTCATTCAAAAACCTTTTCAAATCAATATCAATGTTTGGAAATGTTTCTCTTTAAATAAAATAGAATGGAATATATATATTTTTCCCCCTTCGAAAATTACCCTTCTCGAATTGACTTCTTAGGCTCGAAGCCTATTCCATTTCACTAAATAGGCTTGGTGCTAAGTGTGTTCCTGTGTTCGTCAGCCTCTCGAATCCCACCACCCTTACTCCGATTTCGTATTTAGAAAACCCTGCTTGTTGTCCGCCTGTAGCCAAATTAATTCAAAATAGTTTGCGAAAACAGTCGTCCTAAAATTCACGCAATGGGAATTTATACTCATTAAGGGAATATCTTATAAAGCAGCCAGTGTTTCCATTAAGGAACAATGATCCATTCGCGATTATTCTTAATTAAGGTCAACACTATATTTCCATCAGGAGTATACTAATGACAAGAGAAATTGAATTTAAAGCAACAAACGTATAATATAAATAGAAAAAGCATATGTATTGCATAAAATCTAAAGATATCTAAACTAATATTAAACTTATAAAATATAAAACTTAATAAACAAAAATGTTTAGTCAATCATTGAATAAAGTTTCAAGTAAATTGATATATTTACCTTATGAACATTTTGGTTGTTACGTCATTATAAAAAGATTTTTGAGAAGAAGAAAGCTTTCGATGATGATATAACACCGAAAGAAAAAAATATCAATTTACTTGAAACTTCATTCAATGATTGACTAAAAATTTTTATTTATTAAGTTTTATATTTTGAAATATAATTTTCAGTTTATACAACAATATAAAATTTTTTCAACTACTTCCTAAGGTTAAATCTTATATATAAAATTCTCGTGTCACAAAACTTTGAAATGATACTCCTCCGAAACGGCTGGACCTATTCTTATGAAATTTTTTATGCATATTCAGTAGGTCTCAGGGCATGTCAGACTTCTTTTATTAAACCGCTAATTGCTAAGGTGTGTCCAGGGGGTGCTAATTAATTAAAAATAGTTTAGTTACCATACTAGATCATAGAGGCGCTGGTGGCGAAAATTTGACCTCTTATATATATCCTGATAGGAGACTAGCAAACAATACTGGTTCGTGGGTAAACCAGCTAGCGCGTCATCTTATGACTTTGCCCCCTCAGTTCGAAACTCGCAAAGGCACATTTTTTTTTAAGTATTATATATTTTTTTCACAAATTTATTAATTTTTATTATTTTAATATTTTATTAAATTAATTTTATTTTATTAAATTATTAATTATATCAATTAATTTTTTCTGAATAAATAAACATATATAAAAAGCTATAGAGATGGGACAGGGTAGGAGTTAGATGGTTATAGCTCAGAATAGGGACACTCGGGGGGGGGGGGGGGTACAGGGGGCAGAGCCCCCGTCTAGGTGTGGAGAGCGCCGAAGGCGCTCGAAGCAGCTAGTAATATATAAATTTCATTTATTTAAAAAAAAAATTAATGAAAATAAAAACGAAATGAATTAATTTTTCTAATTCTTCAAAGGTTAATGAAATATTATCAACATCTGTTATTTATTCCTATTTAAATGTTGATACATTTTAATAAATTAACACAATTAAATAGAATATATATATATATATATATATATATATAGTATAATCAAATTTTATTATATTTAAATTTAATTTAATTTAATAATATATTATTTACACATGCGTTCTGCAAATTTAAAACAAAAAACAATAATATATGAGTTATTATAAATAATATTACTTTCAATATTCACCCACATTTAAAATAATGTGTCGATTCTAACTTCTATTTCGTTAAATATTCCTTAAATTATTGATTTTCTGATAATTTATGTATTTACTTAAATATAATTAAATGAAAGTAAAAAAAAGGATGATATTTTAAAAAATTTATTTTGCATTATAAAATTTACATAGTTAATGAATTTTTTTTTGTATATTATTTTGATATATTGAATTATTTTAGTTTAAAAATATCTAAGGTCTGTTTGACATTTATTCATTCAAATATAGAGCATGTTATATGCTTGAAATAAATTTAACTATTTTATTATCTAATAAAAATTTTGGAAAGTATTTTTTGGATGAATGATCGACTTGAAAAAGAATAAAATATTTTTATTGGAATGTATAACTATAACACACTCTTAAGAAATATGAAAATATAATCTATATATAATTTCAAAGAATGTATTGTTATCGTTCTTAGAATATATATATATATATTTTATATTCATTGAAGATGTTTTCTCATAATAAATGAGTTGCATTTATGAATAGTCATCATAAAATATTAACTTAAAAGACTGGAAACCATTTCCTGGAAATTACATTTTTACGAAATTTTTATCTGTAAAGTTAATGAGCCAGTTCATTCTTTCAATTTTCTAATTTAATTAAATGTATATTTTCCCCTTGGTTATTATTTTAATAATAAAAAAAAGAGAGAGGGGTGGGGGTGGAGAACGAACAAAAAAAAGCTGGATGGTGAATATTCTTCTATATATGAGAATGAATATCTAAATGGACAAAATAAAAGGTGGACAATTTTGAAAATGAAATGCAAATGTAGACAGTACATTGAAATATGTCCGTTTCTGCGAGAAAACGCCTCCTGGCAAATAAATGGCCTGAGCTCCAACGGTGAATAAATGAGCTCTCGAGTAGAACATATATTGATTGGAGTCGAAACATAATGCCACCTTTGATCAACTGATATTAATATTTATGGATTATCACATTGAAGCGGCAAAACATTTCAATTTTATAGAAAATGAATATATAACTTCGATAACCCATTCGATTATAGACTTTAAATCAACCGTAAAATATTATATTTATGAACATATTAGAATAAAGAATTTTATCGGAAATCTATAATCCAAAGTTATTATTATTATTATTATTGCGACTATATAAAATAAATTATATATATGTATATTTATATGAAAGGAAATAAATAAAACTATTAATAGTGATAGAAGAAGAATATATAAAAGTTATATCCATCAAAAGAAATAAAATAGAATAATAAAAACTAAAACCGTTAAAATTATTGAATAATTTAAATAATAATATGCTTAAGAAATAATTTATTCGAATTTTAAAAAAAAAACTTCTAAAAAAATATTTTCAAATTTCTTAAAAAGTAAATATTTATTATATTATAAGCTATAAAAAAAACATTTCCATGTGAATATAATATCGTCTATTAGTAAATCATTAAAATTAAATTAAACTTCATAATAATCTACCAATTTAATGAATTAATGGGTCAACGAATGTGCAATAAAATTAATAATGAAAATAAATTTTAACCGGTAATGCTATTTGAACCAATGAATAATGAATTGAGGGAAACCATTTACCATATATTATAATATATATTTTTAGTCATTTATATTATTTCATATTCACTCTATTTCAAATTAAAATACCTTAATAATATTATATAGTAGGTACATATATTTCAATTTTAAAAATTATATTATGAAAAAATAAACAAAAAATTTAAGTAATTCATTCCATTCAAAAAATAAAACAAAAATTATATAAAGAAGAAAATATATAAAATAATATAAGAACAAATTATTATTATTATTATGATTATAGTAAATTAATTCAATAGCATTTCATAAAAAACAATAATTGCGACATGGTTAAGACAATAAATAATTGTTATGAAAAGAAGAAACAACTTTCCAAGCTATTTGTTGTAAGTACTATGTTTTTTTCTTAGTATTATTTGGGGTTGCTATATAATAATTGTATTCCTTTTGTGGTGCTTGCTCCCATTAACTCTACATGACTACAAATATTTCATTGAACTAAATAAAAAAAAAAAAATACACACACACACATATACAACAAATTTCTCCCCCGAAGCTTCAGCTCTTTTGCAAAAGGGATAAAAACAATGGAGTGGAAACCAATCACAATCCCACTACGATTTATACCCTTGAATTACATTGAAGGGAATGAGTTCTACAGACTTGTGCCATGTCGTTAATTGACTTTTGAATATGCAAAACATTCATTTATTTACTCTAAATATAGGTTTCTATTCTTTAATCTGATATTTTATGATTATTCGATACAAGGATAGTTTATTGAATTTTGATTTAATTTCTTTTAGTGAAATGTTTTTTTTATTTTCTATGGTAAATGAATTCCAACCATATATAGCTTAGAGAGATATAAAAATATCTCTAAAATGAAATTTTAATTTTAAATAAAAACATGAATAAAAATATAAAATCAAAATCAAAATGAAAATTATTCGGAAAAGAATATATAATAATTAATAATCATATATATATTATGAATTTCATGTAAATATTATATTCAAAGAGAAAAAAATACATAATAATATATTAAATAAATTCAATAAGTTATGAAAAATATTTTATTTAATTTATTAAAAGGGTATTAATTAAAATAATATCAAAAGTGACTTCAAATCCTATTAAATCTCTATTAAATTTTAGAACAATTAGCAGAAAATTAACAAATAGACTTAAGGTAAATACATACATATAGTTTGTGTAATGAGAGTAGGAGAGAAGGCCAATATCACTCAAACGATCATTCAAGCACAACTGATTTAAAAGCACTCAATGAAAAGTAAAGAGAAAGATTAAAGTCAAAAGGGAATAATAATAATACTTCTATAAATAAATTCATTATAAATAAATATCGTAGTTTTTGATAAATATTATTAAAAAATGATATATTAATTAGTTAATATATAATATATATTTATTTTTAATATATTTTTTTTATAAAAATTATTTTTTAAATAAATTCTTAGAAACAAGGATTAGAATAAATAAAATTGATAAGTCAATATATTTCATATAAACATATATTTTTTTTAATTATTATTTAATCTTTTTCTAAACCCTAGAATATTCAAAATTAGCTGGAGTGTCTCCACTCGACTATCTCGCAATTTGAATTGGATTAAATAACATAATATATTATATTTAAATTAAATTTAATTAATTATAAATTATAAATAATAAATAATAAATATTAAACCAGCGCATGTTTGGCTTTTTGTTGATGGCACCACGTCACGTGTTGGCGCGTGAGATTTGCAGTGTTAAAAAATTAATTCTGGTACTTTCAGCAATTCAATCAAGCTGAAATTCTATATATAGCAGTTTTATACAATTATTAATCATGTGAAAAATTATCAAACATATATCTTTATTTTTACGGTCACTTTAGAGGAAAAAAAATCAAAACGTTGTAGGTAATGACCCTCTTCCGGTTGAGCTACATTTCTCAAAAGTTGATAGAAAACTATGAATTTTGAATAATGTCCATGTACCAAATTTCATCATTCTAGCTCAAACCGTTTTTGCGTAATCTTGCCTACATACATACACACACACATACACACATACACACACACACACAGACATTTTTCTCAACCTTAGTGAAAATGATTCAGGAACCTTCAAAACGTATAAAAACATCAAAATCTCAACATCAAAAATTTTCGTGATCGCAATACTATCTCTGGCGAGATAGTAAAAATAATCATTTTATAAAATATATAATTGTCTTCATGAAATCACCCAGCAAAGGAATTTTGTTTCAATAAAATTTTTTTTTAAAAATATCCCTGTATATGTATATAATGATAATAATTTTAATTGTTTTTATTTCTTAATTAAATGATGACTATAGACACACAAATTTACCTTTAAAAGATATATTTTATATTATTAAATGTCTATTTTCAACAAATTTAAAATATTTTTACTTATAATAAATATGCAAATACACCTTCAAAAGACAAATTGGTTTTTACAGACAATATTATACTTAATATTTGATTCATCATTAATATCAATTTTATTCAAATTAAAAATAAATTATTTAATACACATGATAATGTGAGACAATCAATCAATTATTGATTGTTAACATATAAAAATAACTTACTTCATAGGCGATATATGTATATTACTGCAAAATACAAATATAATTAAAATACTTCTATAAAAGTTTAATTTACGGTAAATTAGAAATAAATAAACTTTATGAAGTTATCTTAATTTCAATTAAAGTATTAATAATGATAAGCTTCCTTATTTTTATAATTATTAGTTATGAATAGTCAAATATTTGAGGACCTCTAAGTTCTATTTATTACTAGATATTCAGTAAATTAATATTACTAATATCAAACATTTATAGTTAAATGATTTAAGATAGAGTAAATTACAATTCAACTGGCATTAGAAAATTTTATAAAAGAAAAGTGGTTAATAAGTCGCTTGCCCTCTTAACAAGTTAGAGATGTTGGATGATCAGTACAACATATTTTCACAATTTTTATCTTGATTTTTCATTTCTTTAAATTAATATTGGTATATTTATTTTAGTGGATACATATTTAAATGCGTGTATTTAAAATTTCTAGTGCAATTCTATGGTTGTAATGAGTGAATTTAAATCTTCATAATAATAATAATAATAATAATATTTTTTAGTGAAAATTCGGATTTCAATATTTAAATCCATCATAATCCTTTACTTAACTTAAGTGGCAGTAAAAATCCACTAAAAAAATATTTAACATACTATATTTTATTTTTGATATTATATCGTGAGACGAATTTATTTTCTATTTAAAAAAATTCTCCTTCTATCAAGTATTATATTTTAGTGTAAAAAAAAGGCTTTAGGGTTGTATGTCAAAACACACAAACCATAATTATTCGAGCTAATTGAAATATGCAATTTGCCACGATTTCGTGTATAATTTCCTTGGAATTAAATTATTATTACCAGAATGAGATTTGCGAATACGAATAACAAGAGACGTTGAGTGAATTTACTTGTGAGAGAGAATCCCTTAAGGGGAAATAAAATAAAAATATTTAACATTACTACCAGAAGGTTTATCTTGTGAATGAGCTGTTATCAATCAATAGGGAATATGTTTCAAATCTATAAGTTTTGTTTCAATGTTTAATTAACATTGATGAAAATCAGATTATCAACTTCACAAATGGAACATCCATTTATTCATTTTATATATATATATATAGATAAATAGAATAGGTTTATATATATGTATTTAATTTAATATAATTCACTCCTAAAATATATCAACGGAATAAATCGATTGCATTGTATATTTGATATATTTGGCATTCAAATCAATCTAAAATTTTAATATTTTTTAATTCTATAAATTTTCTAATTTACATATAGATCTATGTATATATATATATTCTTTTTTTTATAATTTAACATGCATATACATTAATATGAAGATATTCAGAGTCTGCTATTTCTGTAATCAGAAAATGGAGACACGTTCGAGTAAAATCCTTTGGGATACCTGAATGACATGAATAGGTGAGGAACATATACTATATTAAAGCTGTTGTTATAATTCACTTCTGTATTCTATATTTTGTATTCTATGGCATGTTGAACGCAAAAAAATATTAAATTATAAATATAGGCATTTATTTTAAATTTACGAAATTAATTATTTATCACAATTTAGAAAATAAATTCAGCATTATATTACATGGAATAGTTACTTAATTATCATATATACAATATATATTTGATATTATATGTTCATATCAAAATTAATTAAGGATTTAATTTAATTAACA
The DNA here is from genome assembly GCA_963082975.1 of Labia minor. Taxonomy (NCBI): domain Eukaryota; kingdom Metazoa; phylum Arthropoda; class Insecta; order Dermaptera; family Spongiphoridae; genus Labia; species Labia minor. The sequence goes on from OY720344.1 coordinate 23,934,793, forward strand.
TATATAAATTAATATAAAATAACTTTTACAAGCAAGTTGTGAAAGTAAAGTCCCTTGTTTATTTATTCTAAAATAATACAGAAAAGAATATAAATAAAAAAACAAAGAATTTAAATAATATAAAAAAGAAAAAATATTTAAAAAAATAAGAATAATAAAAAAAAAAAATAATAATTTAATTTAAATATGATCTAAATATTTTCTTAAATTAATTAAAATGAGAACTTTTGGAATATATTAATAATTGAAATGATATTTGAATATTAGAAATTAAAATTTAAATATTATTATCATTTTTTGTATGGGAATTGCTCGAATTATTAATTTTATATTCATTGTTTGAAATGAATCGACACCTTCACTGATAAAATAAGTTTTTAACAAAAATATAAAATAAAAAAAACCAATTAATACTAAACATATAATTAAAATAGAACTAAGAACTTATTAGTTTATAAAATAAGTTTTTTTTGAAAATATTGTCCCCCAAATGATGACCCAATCTATAATGGGGCTTCTCTAAATGTGAGCGGAGATTTGTGACAAATTTCTTTGGTGATGCTGGTTTAATCGCTGCCATTTCACGCCAAGACTAATAATCCCTCATCACAAGAATGTTATTCATACTATTACTTTAGGGCTGTGCCATGTTTTTTGGTGCTTTCTCTTCATTTACTACACAATGTAATAAGAAATTGTTCGTTTTTAAGCTTTAAATCAATTAAATGGATTTAGTTTTGTCAATCAACTATTTTTCATTTTTATTTCTTAATGTTGATTTTAATTTGATATTTTCAAAATATATAAAAATAATACTTCATTTTATTTAGAATTCTTTAGAGAATTAAAAAATCTCTAAATCATTATATAATCCATTATAAATGAACCAATTATAAGTTGAAAACCCAAAAATATTCCGACTCAGTTGTTTTAGTTAGGTAGAGTATAAATTAAATTGGTTAACTAGGTAGGTCGTTTTAGAATTGAAAAGGAAAATTAAATCAAATATTAAAAAAAAAATTATATAAAGACCAGTAATGTACACGAATCAGTGATTTCAAACTAATTCTGTTTTGTTTCATTTAATTATTATTATTTTAGTTTCAAAAGGGGGGAGGGGTGATCATATGTTTAATTTTAGTGTGTTATTTTAAGTGGAGAAGTCAGCAGTTTCTAAATTATAAACTTTAAGTAAATTTATTTTTCTCAAAAAAAAAAAAAAAAAAAAAAAATATTGAGATAATATTTATTAAAATTTACCAATATATTTAAAGTAAATAAAAAAAATGATGAAGAAAATTTAAAAAGAAAAGTTATAAATCATACACCGGAATAGACTAGAAAAACTAGAATAGAGAAACAATAAATAGATAAAAAAAAAATAGACAACGTATACAATCAATTTTGCTTTCTAGTAGAGTAAAAGTAATTTTTTAAAAGATTTATAGATGGTTCGATATTTCGCAAACTTTGCCGTTCACTAGAAAACAAATAAGATTGTTCTGTAATATTTTTTGTTAGAAAGTTTTCTTTTTTTTAATAATAATAAAACAACTTGAATAAATATTCAAAATTGAAATTTAATAGAAAAACAATAAAATAATAAATAAAAAATGAGTCAAATATAAAAAAAGAAAAATCTCAAGATATATATTTTTCCCTTTTTTTCACGGATTCTATTGTATTAATATTGTTCACAGATGTTGCCTTGAAATGAAAAAAGTGGATCAAGATAATCAAATTCGATACCGCAAGTGATCAAAGAGAATCAAATGGATTTGTAAGTGGCACCGGTAGGCTGGCATTTTATATGTAATTGGCATTTTGGATTTTTTTCAAAAATTACTTAAGTGCTTATCTATTCAACTTCTAAAGAAATTTAAAAACAAAAAACAAACGAAAAACCACTAAACCACAGAAAAGTCTTAATTCATATATTATATTATAATATTTATAATCATACAATAAAAAAATTTCTTTAATATTTTAACTAAAATATTAAAGAAATATTATTTTATAACTTGATTAAATAAATTTAAATGGGGATTTGACTAATTTTTCTTGATTCCATACCTAAAATTAATTGCTATTATTAGTATTTTAATATTGAATGATGATTTTATAATATAGATTTCCTTAAGAGAATATTAATTAATATTATTAATATTAATCTTTACATAAATATATATATGAAAAGTTATTCCTGGAAAATTTTCAGGTTTTATTATGATTTATTGTGTCATTTTTAAGATTATAAGACAAAGGCCAAGAATCCCAAAAATTCTCTTAAAAATGGTTCCAAAATGGGATCCTAAACATCGAGACTCTCAATAATAACCAGAAAATAATAATAACCAGCAGAAAATAACTTTTCTTAATAAAAACTTTTATGGAAACCTAAACGAAAGTATATATATATATATTCATGAATAGAATATGAAATGTAAAAATAAATTAAAAATTTCCTTGCTCTAATCTTTCAAATTTTCGAGTGATAACCAATACGTCTATTAATCTTTTATATTTGCCAAAGCTTAAATGAATTTATGTAGATAATTTATTTAAGTACACCTCATATGGTTTCATCATGTATTGTAATCGGAGCCAAAAGAAAGTAGAAATTTCTCCATCTCCTTATTTTGATTATTAGTTACTCCAATATTGAACAGATGAAAAGAAGTCAGTTACAGTAGGCTTCCCAGCAAAAGGAAACATAAATAGCAACTCGATTTCAAAAGAGGTCTTCATTTCCAAAAGTAAATTAAGCACAAACATATCTCTCTTTGATAATATCATATAATAATATAAATTACTTAACTAATCTATTATATGTTAGTATTTTGAATACTTTTAGGAAGTTATTTTATAAATATAAAAATGAATTAAATAATAATAATAAATAAATAATGAAAAATCTTTAGAAAATATACTTACATAGATAAGAAACATACTTGTATATATTATTTGATAGTAAGAATTTTACCTGCAACAAAAAGGAAAAGAAATTAATATTATATTATGATTTAATAATAATAATAATAATAATAGAATGATTAAAATAGTAAAAAATAAAAAAAGTAATAGCAGTAACATTTCTGCTTAGTCGGATAAGTTTTTAATTGACCATAATTAACCTGAACACAAAAAAAACAAGTAATGGCTTCACAATGTTTTTGCTGGATAAGAACAGTTGAAACACTTCCATTTAGTCACAGATGCTAGAAACAGATTTATAACTATATAATAGGGTCAAAAAATCTATTAAAAAATTGTTTGTAAGTTTTTTTTCCTTAACATTGTATATAGACAATTGGTCACTTATGAATAATGACAACAATGACCTATGAAATTGTTGATAAATCAATAGAAGAAATAAAAAATGGAGTTAATGTGAATTGATGATTGGAGACATTGACTTGTCAAAAAAAAACAAAAAAAAACATAATTATAAACATATAAAAGAAAAAAAAATATGGTTAATGATAAATACATTTAATAATAATGATTAATGTAATTTAAAATTCATAATATAATAATAAAATGAATTAGAAGTCAAATGTGAATAAATTAGAAAAATTAAGTTATATTCCTTTTAGAGTAAATACATTTAGTACATATATATATTAACGATAAATGTAAAATTCATAATATAATAATAAAATGAATTAGAAGTCAAATGTGAATAAATTAGAAAAATTAAAAAAAATTAATTGTTGCGTCAAGACCCTGGAAATGAAAAATAAAAAATCATAATAATAATATATAGTTGTATAATAAGTTAAACTTGTTAATATTAAAATAGTGAATTAATTATTTTCTTTAATTAAAAATTATTTTGTTTATCTAAAATCTAAGTTTTTTATTGAATAAATAATTAAAATTATTAGCTAGAATGAATTCAATTATTAAGTTTACAGGGAGTATTCAATTAAAAGAAATTAACGTTCTTATTAAAAAAAAAAGTTATTACATTAAATAAATTGCTTAAATATTAGAATCAATGGGAAAAGTTTGAAAAGAATTGTTGGAGCCATTTTATAAAAAAAAAAAAAAAAAAAAAATTAAACACCAAAAAGAAACTAAAAAAAAAACTCAGTTAATTGATTAGAACATTAAGATGGTAAAACGCTCGGTTCAAAAAAAAACAAAAAAATAAAGTTTAGTTTTGAATTATTTGAATTTTTATATTAATAAAAAATATGGCAAAAAAAAAATTTGCCCTGTATGAAAATGCTCTTTTTACAATTTATATTTTCTTATAAAAGAATTTCCTCTGAAAATTGAATTTCATATTTTTTGCATCACAATACACCTCAGGGTATTTATATGCACAATATTTATATTCTATAAAAAGAGGAATGTTATATATCTAAATATATACATATAAAATAAATATGTATATTTTGATATGTATATATTTAGATAAACTATTATAATAAACATATTATAACAAAAATAAATATTTATATTTATATAGCCAACCAAGTAGGATTGAATATTAAATGAGAATACTTTTGCAACTCGAAATATAATAAATTATCGTTATTCATGAAACTTATTAACAATCCGGATTCGAAACTTTGTAATCTTCCAATTTCATATCAATAAATATGCCTTACAAAGTTTAAGATTAAGAAATTCCTTCAATTAATAAATATCACAACTATTTTATCAAGTAGTTAAGTTAAATATAATCATGGCTATTTATATTAAATTTTCATTCTCAAAATTAATTTCTAGGTTTTTTTTTGAAATTTTATAATTTAATCTAAATCAAATTATGATATGAATATTTTACACAACACATTCTATAATTTTAATATTATTCAATATATATATAAACTCATTTTAAATAAGATTAGATATATTATATAAATTAATTGTATAATTTTTTCATATTTCAAAGAATGTTAAAGTTTAACTTCATATCATTTTTAGGTTTTGATCATAAAAAGATAATATCGGCAAAAATATTATCATTATATTTAATATAATTTCAAATAACCAAAAGTTTTTGCATCACATAGTTTTGAAAATTTTATTATGTAAGTCTTCTAGTTATATATTTTAAGAATACAATTCAAATTTTCTAAGTTGAGAAAATACCCAATTGAATTTATTTATGATATTGATTTTTTTTAAAAAAGCATTTTGCTGTTAAATAGAATTGAAAGAATTTTATATTTATTATTAAGTAATTAATATTTTAACATGTAGACTATTAAGTTGATGTGGTTAGTGACTGTAAAGAGAACATCAAAAAATATTGGATGAAAACCAAAAATGTTTTGTTAAGTTAAATGTCTAGAAACTACCCTATTCTATGCCAAGACTATGAATTAAATTATTGTAAAATAAAAATTGATATATTCAAAAGAAGAAAAAAATGGAAGATCAAGATTAATTGTTATAAAAAAAAATGGAACAACGATAAATTTCTATTTTCAATTTCACTTCAAATAACTTTTAAATCACCCAACAAATTTATTCCCTAGTTGCTTTTTTATCTTCAAAACGGAGACCATTTTAAGTATTTCATGTAAGGAGATATAGAAAAGCAAAATGCGGTGCCAACTCTAGATATTCTATTAAAACATCCTTTAAGCAAAATATCGCTGTACAAATACCCATATCGAAAAATAACATTTCTCTGTCAGAAAAAATAAACAGAAAAAAAAAATTCTCAAGATATAGAGTTCATTTAATAATAATAATAATAATAAAAACTTAAATATTATTTTCCCTATAAAAAGACGCAAAAGTCCATGTATGATAAAGATAACGAAAAAAAAAACAAAAAATTAAAAGCTTGGATAAAAAAAATATTCTTATAATATTGTATAATAAAATATGAATATATGATTTGTAAATCTATATCTTTAGGTAAATGAGTTGTTGTAACGAAAAGACTCGAGATGTTATTTACATATATGAATAAAGAATCCATCGATGATCATAGAAGTGGTTCTTTTAAAATAAAAATTATTTTTTTGAAACACGCAACATGATATTCATTCAGTTTACTGTTGAAAAGAGAAAAAGAGTTGCAAGTATGGACAACAACATCAAGAATTCTAAGGAAAACAGAATCTTACCAAATGGCAAAAGAAGAGGGAGAATCTAAGACAGACATATACGAGGGTTGCATCGATTGCTAAGGTCAACCAACACCCAAGAAAAGGGAGCAACGAAATGTCATTGGAGAGGGTAGAGGATTTGCAAACCAAGGAGGGGAACTCAAGAAATTGAAAGAGAAAAGAAAAAAAATACACACAATACTGACTTTTGTTTGTTATATATATATATACAGGGCTAGAATTGACAGAGTCTATGTTAAAATTGAATTCCATAGAATACTGACTCATCAAATCTAAACATTTAAATTTAATTTCAAATGTCAAGAATTAAATATTATTATTTATCAATTAAAATGTTTAATTCAAATTATTTTGTTAAACGGAGGTTAAATTTTCCCTCTTGGTCTTCATTTCATTGGTATGCAATATCACATATTCAAACTTTTACATATCTCTACAAATTTGTCTTAATACCTTCAACTTGGGAAAATCAATTTAATCATTGAGTTATTATATTGAGATAAGCACCATGTGAATAAAATCATGATTACATTGAGAAATTTTTTTTACTTGAATTTACTCTACAATTAAATAAATATCTTATATATTTTTAATTATTTGCAGTTTAGTTTAATACAATTTCAGTATTTTTATTTATTTATAGAAAAAGAAAATATACATATATAGGATTAAATTAAATTGGATTTTTGATTCATGCGTTACAGAAAAGTAAAGTTGAAAATCTTTTCAATTTGTAATATCATATGAATTTGACATGCCTATTATATGCCAACAAAGTCATTGTCAGAAATATAAACATAACATATTTCCAAGAAGGTAATAGTGACTTCTTTTACTCACTCGCAAAAATATTATATTATCTAATATATTTTAAATATAGAAATTATCTCAGTAAATACTTAATATTAATTTGTTTGAAATTATTATTAATGACTAAGAGTATTTTTTTTTTACCGACCGACGATAGTAAGGGAGGTATTGTTTTCACACCAAATTTCACATGTGGAGATTTTTACATATCTCCACGAATCATGCATTTTCTAAACAGAAAAAAGTATTTTTAGCATGATGTCTGTCCGTCCGTATAGATGTGTACAGCCTGAACGGCTCAACCGATTTTGATGAAATTTGGTATATTTACTTAATGCATCAGTGGGATGAATTGATCAACTTTTGGTGCAATTCCGGAAACCGGAAGTGGTAGTATTAGCGATCGACGATAGGAAGGAAAGGGTTATTTTCACACCAAAGGAGATTTTTTTATATATCGCCACGAATCATGCTTTTTGTATTGGTTTATCCTCGAAAAAAATCATATTTATTAGTTTTTTCTTGATTTAAAATTATATGACGTCATCCAGCCATGCATGACGTCACAGCCTGGTCTTGCATATATATTATAAATAAAATAAAATTAAAAATGTTTATATTTATTATTTATGTATCCATATCTGTTTTTTATTACATTAATAGATATATGAAAATTATTTGAAATTGTTTCTGTAGCTGGAAATTAATTTATTTCAAACCGTCGGTCGGTTCGGACCTGGCCACAGGTCAACTTATTTTATTTTTGTTCTAATGTTTGGTTATGGCGTTATGCCATAAAATAACCTTTATAGAGAAAGGGTAGTGAATTATATACTAATAAGTTTAATCTTCGTCTTTCCTATAATAATTGATAATCTCGGGGATTACCCTTGGGAACTGGTCAGGAAACCAAGAGAGAACTCAACAGCCCACTAATGAATTTGACATTACACCCATCTCTAGTGATAAATTGCTCATCCGATATCCTTTATACAATTCAAGCGCCAAGCCAAAGACAAATAACTCGGTTGATGAAGAAATAATGATTTCCTAATGCACATTTGAAGATATCGATGAGTTCAAAAAACAATTATGATTGATTTTCGAACAACTTAATCTCTTACTACAACTATTTCATTGTATTGATGCCACCTTCGAACTTGCTTTTGATTATATGAAAGGGTTGGTAGATTGTGGAATAGAAGAGGGGATATCTCTATTGAAAATCATCAAGAACGTCTGTTAAGTTCGAAACCAGCAGAGCACAAATGTTCAAGGCGATCTTGGTGGCTGAGAATCAAATAGGAAATGGTAATACAAAGGAGATACATCCACGCCTGAAATACCATCATGAATATCGACCAGAGAGAAGGAGAGAAATAACAGGAGAGGTTAACATGAAGGTGGAATGAGGAAAATGGCCCTGGAATGAAATTATGCAAGCGGTCAAATGGCCCCATTGAGAAACAAAGCCGATTGTTTTACACACAAAACTGATGAAGTAAGAAAATTACTGAAGAAGAAAGGGTTGTTGAGTAAAAATGAGTATTCTCAACAAAAGTGGATAGATAGATTCATAAGAATTATGAATTAACTATCAAATCATTTGAAGAAAATAAATTTGAATTGTTTGGACAAATTTGTTTTGTTAGAAATCATGAATTTTAGATTTGGAGAGAGGAATATATTTTAAAATTTAGACATTAAAAAATCATTTTACAAAGGAAAATAATTCTCCAATTGTTCCAATATATTATTTTTATGTAAGTCAGGGCCGCCCTAACCACAGGGCTAATTGGGCTATAGCCCTAGGGCGCAAGCCTTCTGGGGGCGGCATTTTTTATTAGTTTATATATTTTTACTAACCATTCTGTGTAATTTCTTATGAAAAGGGGCGCAAAATTTTGGGAACCCACGGGCGCCGAAAATCTTAGGACGGCCCTGATGTAAGTAGAAAAGTTTAGTGAGCTTTCCATTTTCAACAATATCTGAGATAACATTACATATATTCATCATTAAAAATGATTAAAAAAAAAATCAAGAAGTTTAAAAGACATCAAAAGATATTAAACTCAAATTAAAAATGAAAAGAGGAAAAAGGAAAATGGAATTTGATACAAGTTTGATAAGAGGAGAAATATACTTAGTAACAAATTGTAAACTATTGAATTTACTAGCATCAGTCAATGCGAGAGATAAGTTAGCTAATATTTTAATCATTTATAATTATATATGAATAAATTATTACAGATTATTTTTTAAAGGTGTTAAATAAATTAATCTATTAAAAAGAGCCCTTAAAAATGAAGAAAATATTTTTTTATCATCAAACGAATTTAAATTCTAATAAATATTAATTTTTTTTTTTTAAAAAGGAAAAACTTTTTCAACTGACAAAGTTCCGATATTTTAAATAAATTAATATTTATATAGCAATAAAAATAATTTACTCAGATAATATTTTCTTAAATGCTATTCATACCATTTTCTATGCATATTCTAAAATGAAAAGAATTCATTTTACTAATATTAAAAAAAAAGTAATAAGTGAAAAAGGAGGAAATAAAAGTTTTCTTTTGATTGTAAATACGTTGAAAGAAATGAAAAATATGAAAAATTAACTAAAGTAGCTTCCCGAAAGAAGAGTATATAGTTTAATAACTTGGAAACATAAGTTAAAATTACCGAGACAATGCAATAAAACCACCTGGATCTCACGGAAAAATAAAAGTTAATTATCTGTAAGTAACCAGTGGAAATGAACTCAAGTTATGTTCTTTTCTTTTTTCTTTTTCTTTCTTTCTTTTTTTTTTTTTTATTTTTCTCCTCTGGAGTTAGAAGTTGGAAATTGAGAAATAATTAAATGGAGATCAATTTTAAAAATGTTAATATTAAAAGTGTATCTTGTATGTATGTAAAAAAACGAGTTAAAAATGAATTCTATATATATTATAATAGCATAGATATACAACCATTTGTCTATTATGTTATTCTCTTTGTTAAAATATTGGTAAAAGGTATTGAAATATTTCTTCTAAATTTTTAAGAAGTACTAAGAAGTATTTAGATTTTTGGAAATATGAAAACAAATGTTTATTTAATTTATCACATCATTGAAATCAATTATAGATATGTTTTTTGTTATTTGTTTTATGAACTCTTATTGAATGACTCTTGAAATATAATTCAATGAATAGCAGAATATACATATTATTGAAAAAAAAAAAAATGATAAATTTAATAAATGAAAGGACTTCGCCTATATCAAGACGGCTACCACCTAAGGCTAGGCACAGTTGGTTGTTCTGACGGATTCGTCCATGTGCCTGAGATAAAGCTGTTGTATGATCAATACAACGGGTCCTCTCAAACTTTATCTCGACTTTTTGATCGACGACTTTCTATGTTAAGTAGAATTTTGATCACGTAGTCTGGGTGAACCTCGTACCAGATTCCAGAAAGGGAAAAAATCCCTTACCAGGTCCGGGAATGAAATTAGGACGAAAGAGATATATTATAAAAAATAATACAAAAGTAATTTGTATAAAAAATATATTATATTACAATATATTACAACATATAGTATATTCCATTGTTTAATGAAATGCATATTAATAAATGAATATTGATTAAATTAAACAAGATTTAATCAAAATAATTATTATACATATTTCATTAATATATGTACTATGAAAATGTTAATAGAGATTTCATTAGTCCAATTATGAGGTTTAAAAATTTAATGATAATTTTTTTTCCTTAAGGTAAAATGGATTGTGTCATCCTATTAGATCCTCATCAGTCAACGGATCGGAACAATTATCGTTGAGGTAACACTGATCCAATATCATTAGTGTCACTCTCATCAAAAAAATCCAGCTTCCGGTTACTGTTTTAAGCTGTCTTTGCATTTATGTCCTCATTTCTTTGAAAAGGGGGACAAAAACAATCAATCAATTCATCTCTCCATTAGATAAAATGGATTAAGAACGAATCCATCCCATTTAGTTAACTTAATGATTGGATAAAATGGTTTGTTTGCTCGAACATCACTCTTTGATCAGGTAAGATTAACAAAAAAAAAAAGGAAAAATCATTTATTCACTTTCATTCACTAATCTTTGTAGAGTAATTTCATATATTAATTAATATTAAAAATTGATAATTTTTAAAATGCTTTTAACGAGAAATAAAATGGAAAGATTTTTTTTTAAAAAAAGCGCCAGAGTTAATATTAAAAAATAAAATGGTTAAAAAATGTTGGTGTTATCAAGACAATTATCCAATTATAATTGATTGAAACATTCAATTTCAGCAAATGAAACAAATAATTAAAAGGTATAGTTTAATAATTCCATGGTGATTGTAAATATACATATAATTAAAGTTACCAACGAGATGAAACACTGTCATTACTCTTCCACTCAGTATTGTAATAGAGCATCAAAAAATAAAAAACATGGAACCGCTCTCAAATATTTATTTAAATGTCAAAATGAATTCAATAGAGACGTATCCTGTATTAAAACTTGTTGCCACCATTTTTTTTTATATTTTTAATTTAACTATTACAGCAGAAGTTTCATGTTTCATTCTGTCTAGGAAGGAAAAACTCAGTTCCTTTCCCACCAAATAAATACTAAACCCTTTTTCTAAATAATAAAATGACTATTGCTTCGCCTCTTCAATGATTTTCATTATAAAATGCTACTTTTTTGATTGTAATTTTAGTTTTGATGAAATACTATGATCATAAAACTTGAATGTAGAAAACAAATAAAAAATTCAAATTGGAATCGATTTCGAGAAACGAACACTCTTCACTTTAATATACCCTAACTAGGTTGATTTTTATACTCCTATTGTGTAAAATAAACAATAATCCTCTTTATTTTCCTATTAAAATGAGAATAAATATAAAGTTTATTTAAATCATATTTTTTTTACATAATATATTATTATATATAATAATACATTCACATAATAATAGAAAAAATCTGTCTTATCATAAAGTTTAAAATATTATTATATTAAACATAAATGAAATGTTGCATTTAATATGAAAAGTTGATATGTGCATAAATAAAAGATAAGGGGTATGACAGTGTAAGGATTATATATATATATCGCTCATCACATTGAAAGCATTACAAAGTTTTTCAAGTCATACATCGGAAGGGTGTGTTTTAAAAAAAACAATAATCATTGTTTATCTTTTGATTATACAAAAATATAATGTTAAAAAGATTGAAGAATATAATATCCACTTCCTTTCTACATATTTAACTTTTGCATTATTTCTATTTTTTTTTTTACTAATAAAATAGATGAAAATTTTTTTATTATATTATTACTCTTTGTATTTATAAACTTTTTCTTTTTTCTAATCAAAAAAATATTTAATAATTTTTCCAATTACAAAAAAAAAAAGAAAAAAAAATAGTAAAATATAAATAAAGATAAAAAAAAAGTTTATAAATATTGAAATAGATATGTTATGTGGAGGACATTGCCATGAAAGTCTGATATACTATAAAAAGGGGAAAGAACCCCTACAAGTTGGTGCATGATTTGGAATTGGAGAAGACTTATTGGATAGACAGACCCACGGGATATAATAAAAATAAAACTTAAATATTGAAATAATTTTCTACGAACTCTCATGAATCAAATATAACTATTTCAAAGTAGTTAATATTCTTAAATATATATGAAAAAAGCTCATATATGTTCACAACTTTCATTGTGATAAAAATTATTATTAAAATTATTATTTTTATACATTTTTTTCTTTTAAATTAAATAAATATATTCATTCAGAAAGTAAAACAACATTGTTTAGGAGAGAATTTTTAACGAACTTAGCTACATAAATAACATAATGCTAGCAAGGGTAAAATAAATAAATAATTAAAAAAGGATAATATTTATTTTTCATTTAAATAATCATTTTTAAATATTTGTGTAAATTATAAACATGGAACTGTGAAAAATAATTATGATTTTCCAAGTTCTTGTGTTAACCAAAACGATAATAAAAAAGCAATAATAATAATAATAATAATAATTATTATTATTATATATAATGAATTAAATAAGTTATATTTTATTTTAGAATATACTATATATCTAAATTATAAATATATCCTATTAAAATATGTTTGTCTAAAGTCTAAAGCAGTGATTCTCAACCTTTTTTTTTACCGCGGCACACTTTTAACGGTTTAAAAATTTGGCGGCACATAAAAAAAAGATAAGTGTAAAAGTTTACTATATTGAAAAAAGTGGTCCCAAAAACGGTTTACTTTTTTTTTAGAACCAAATTGAAAAAAATTAGAAAAAAAGTCGGAAATGTTTAAGTCTCATAATCTTGCGGTACACTTTTGAAAATTTCGCGGCACAGTGGTTGAGAATTATTGGTTTAAATGAATATAATATATATTTTATAATTTTAGATTTAATTATTTTAATTGTTAATTGTTTATAATATGTATAAAATAACTTGTAATTTTATTGATTTCTTTTAGGTATTATATTTCTTTATTTTTATTTTATTATCTATGAATATATTTTTAATATTTGTGTAAATATTTCTTTTAAAATTAAATAAAATCTGATATTTAAAAAACGGATTTACATATATATATATAAATTCATTGAAATTTATAATACACTAAAAAAAGTTTTATAAATATAGATAAATACATATTAGAAAGAGATAAGAAACAAATTTAGCTAAATTCCTTTTTTACTTTACATATATAATTTTATTTTTAATATCATAAAAAATTTCATAAAATTTTAAGAACATATATTTCTATATTTCAATTCAAACAGTTTTCCTGATCAATGGGATTTACTATTGAAATAAGCAATTTATACCAGTGATAAATTGAATCTCAAGTAAAGAAATAATCTTTTAAAAGCAACTGAATGAGTATAAAACAAATGCCTCTCTATGGAAGATAAAACGATAGAATGGTGCAATTCTATTTAATACTACTTTAAACAGTAAAATTCAAAAATTCTTCCTTTCATCTGGAATCATTGAACAAAGAATAATTAACAATAATGCATATTCAAAATTGCTTTCAAAGGAATTCTATTCAATAAGTTAAATAATAAATACCTATATATATATGGCTTCAGGTTTAGAACACAGACAGAAAATAAACCCGTTTAACGATTTGAAGATCAAGTGGCGTTATTTGTTAATGGTGGGGTTGTTTTGGCATATTGAACGAGTTTGGCTTTTATTTATTTATTTATATATATATCAGTGCTGTTATAGTTGTAGAAGTAAGCAAAGTCAGAGTTGAATCCTCGTATGGGTTATGGCTTCGGAATATAACATTTATAGTCATCTTGCTGTTCAGTGCATCCCAGAGGATTTAAAGTACACATATAAAAGTATGTTAGAACAGAGAAGGAAGGGTGAATCCTTCTGCCCCGTAGCGCAATGAAAAATCACTGCCTCAAGCAGTTTTATGTATTTACTGGTTGTTAGTTTAAATGTTAAATGGAGGTTAGAGTAGAGAGAGTTGAAATGGGAAATATGATTAAATTTACTACTTCTATGTATCTATATGAAAATGAAACTAAATAATTAATTAATAAAAGTATTTAGATCATAATATATATATATATACATCTTACAAATAAATTTATCACTTTGTCCTTATGAACATATTAATATTAGCTTGAATTCCATTTATAAAATGAATGTTTTATAAATTGGCTAAAACAAACTTCTCATGTACCAATTGTTTGTCTCGTGTAAATCATACTAAATAAATAAAAATAAAATTCAAACCACCGAATCTAATTGAAATACAATCCTAAAATTAAAGCATTATTGAATTAATGTCGTTGATTCCCTAAGGAAATCCTTTCATCACCCCTTCTTCTCAAATAAATGGGATAAAAACCACAGACTAGTAAATATATTAAAAAAAAAGTTCTAATAAAAATTTACTGTTGTTTGTAATTTCTTTTGTTATTTACTAAAATTAAATATTTATATAAAATAAAAATAAATTAAGAAATATTATATATATATATATAGGATCTGAAAAAATGAAATTTATTTTATTTTATTATTTCCCCATGAAGATGTTCTCGGAGCGACTAAGCAAATTCACGTCGCACCGGGACATATATTTAAAACCTCGCTACCCCCTCTTAGAAGCTTACGATTGGCTATAATAAGCTGGCCATCTATTGGCTCTTCGTTCAGCGCCTAGCACGCTATTGGTTGTCGAGAGTCCCCACCACTCCGCCTAGATGTCGCCAGCCGGGTATAAAAAGCCGTGAAGCAGGCTAGCTTGCTAGTAGCAGTATCAGTAGCAGTAGTAGCAGTTGTGATTCAAGACGTTAAGAAGAACATATCCGAAGAACGAAGAACGAAGAACCGAAGATTTCCAAGACGTTTATTTTTATCTGTGTATATATTTTTTGCTAATATTTCTAAACAAAAACCATATATTTTTTGCTACACTTTTCAATAAAAACGATATATTTTTTGCTAATACTTTTCATCAAAACGATATTATTTTTGCTACCTTTTTCTTCAAAAACGATATTTTTTAATACATCTGCTTCACTATCGAAGCCACCAACCCTACATATATAGTGAGAGTATATTTATATATTTCTTTAGATATTTTTAAAAATATATAACTAAGTAATTGTATTTTAATATTAATTTTAGTTGATGAATATTTAAAAATATATTTTGCTTAATGACTTAATAATGTTAATATATATATATATATATAGATAATAACTTTTAAAATAATAAAGTTATTAAAAATTACTGAACGCATGAAAAATATTACTTAATTGCCAATGATATTTTTTATAAGCTTAATGGATTTTTTTTTATAATATATTTTTAAATCATTATTATATGTATATTAATTAAAGTGAATGAAAATTTATCATTTTTTTATCTAATAATTATTATTAATTATTATTATCATTATGAATTGAAAATGACAAATGACTTCCATTTTTTTTTTCAATACATTTCACTTTTCTTTATTTTAATGTTCATTTTTTAATATTAGAAGTATATTTTTCATTAATCTACACTGTAATTGAATTCTTCGCTTTGGATTTTTCAAATTCCATTGATGAATTAATGATCGTCGGTTTTAATTTTAATTAAAAATAATCGACTGATTATTAATCGATGTCATTGAGGTCGTATTTCGATTACATTGAATTATCGCATACCTGTATTGTAAACCACAAAGTTCATTTAAGAGGAGAGATATGGAATCTTGGGGTTGATAGGTTGTGGAAGAAGAAACATTCACTTTACAATCCCTTTATCGGATCACGTGACTTTTAATGATCCATATAAGCAGCATTAACGTTGACATTATTGATCGTTAATTAAAATAATTGAAAAATTTTATTTGCTTTTTTTAAAGGAAAACATATCGAAAAGTATTCCTCTTGATGATGAAGAGAAGGAAAAAAGAAATTATCGAAAGAGGTAAAGAGGAATGAGCTTTATATGAAGATTTATTTGTAGAGGAATCTTTTTTAAAATATTATTGGATTACTAATAATAATACTGATAATGATTTTCTTTGAAGTTGTCTCTCATATGTCTCGTTGAAAAAAATTGATGAGGTTGCAAGAGAAAAACGTGTAGCGCATGCATATTTTTATCACAAAGACACTCTCTACTTTTCTTAAAGGAATTGAAGCATTTTTCTCCATTAATATTATACTAAAAGCCCTTTGACGTTTCTACACATCTAGATAATTAAATATATGTATATATATATATATATATAGATGATTTAAATTTATATAAAATATTTGTTAACATCAGATCTAATAATTTAAAATATTATGTATTTAATATAAATACATATTTTATTTTTAATTTTTAATAATTTTAAACAAAAATAAATCTTATAAAAATTCATAAATTTAAATAGATCATTCATTAATAATAATAATATTTAATTGATTCAAAATGGCGAAAATTGCATATAAGAGAAATAACCTCTATATTTATCCAAAAAATGATGGAAATAATAAATTCAAAGAGGTTGTGATGGGGGATGAAATACATGGTTTGAATGGGGAAGTTTGACGACTGAGGGGTAGATGATAGATCAAAGGTATGTTGGCAATAAAAAGATAGATTTATGAAAGAATAGAATGAAGATAGCTCAAGATAGAAACATAGTTGAAATGACCATGAACGTTCGAGTTCAGAAGTGCCATAGAGTTTGAAAGTAGATATAACATATAATATTTTTAATATGATAGTTGAACTTATTTAATTCTTCAACATAAATTTTCTGAAAAAGTTTTATTTGCTTCTCTTGTGTACTTTTAATGTGGATGGAGTGTTGAAATGACTTGAGAAGCTATAAAATTAAAATTATTTGAGCGAAAAAAAAGAAAAAAAAAGTAATGGATAAAGCTTAGATTAGGAAATGAATTAAACAACATGGATTAGTCGCAGAGTTGACTTTAAAATGGGGCATTTAAGCATCTTTTGGACAAGTAAATTGATAGATACAATTATTTGAAGGAAAAAAAATGAAAGAATTTCTCTAAGTAGAAAATTTAAATACATATTTAATGAGAAAAATTTTAATAAGAAAAACGCAAAAAAAAATGCCACTTTTTTAACAAATATCTTAATTCACAACTTAATTAACATTTTCCTTTGATAATGTTTCTTAATCATGTTAAAATATCAATTCCTCATTATAAAGAGAACGATGAGAGATCAAAGTCATTTATAATCTTCATAATCTCTATTTTTTGTGGGGTAGAATCAATTAGAAGTTACGAAACCACTCAAATTAAAATTCACGTAAACAGTAGCTTTATGAAAATTCTTGAATAAAATTTATTTGCGCAACGACTTATGAATATGAAATGGAACGCGGAGATGTTTCTATCCTAGATGGTGCAATTTTCAACTTTTTGGATCATTCATGTATTATTTCTTGTTTTGCCAAGTTGGCCAAATGAATATCATCGCTAGATATTCAAATTGTAAAATTAAAAAAAAAAAAAAAAAAAATGAATACGCAGAACGAAAATGAATAAAACTTTTCTTCAACTCGAATAAAATATAATACATTAATGATGAGTTTAAATGTAATTTTGTAAATATCATTTTATCATCAAAAAACCAGTACTGAAAAAAGAAATTATTAAACTTTTTCATATAAACTTTTTTTCACATGAACATTATACGTATAATATACATATATAATATTTATATTTATTAATATTTAGTTTTTTATGTTTATGTTAGTGTTACATATATTAAATGTTACATTTATACTATATATATATTCATAAAGTAACTTTGTTAAAAAAAATATATATATATTAGTTTTAGAGATATAATATAAACAGACAATTTTAGTTTTTAAGCCTATTTTCTAATTCATTTTCGGATGTTAACTGTTTTCTCTATCTTTTTGTTTTAGAATTCGCCATTGAATGATTAGAGGAATGTTAGACATGAAAAGTCACGTTGGCTAAACGGGTTGTCGAGTGGATGGAGTAAAGTGATGGAGAAATGTAATGTCATTAATCAATTTAATTAATATAATATCAATTTCCTTTCTCAACCAGGTCATTGCCCGTCAACAGCGCCCCCATGGCGTTTACATTTTTCCGTCACTGTATATGTGAAGGATTTTAATATTGAATAGATGGGACATTTAGTGTTTGGAACACGACTTCCTCAAATAAAGACGAGGAAATATCATAGCTTGCGTGAGCAGGGATACTTCCCTGAAGTGGACCTATCTCTATCGGGATCACAGAGAGTATCCACCCGCTACTTCTATATACCTACTTAAGATAGCATAATAAGCATAAGTTTTTCTTTCTATATAAATCAAAATTTAGTATAAACCATTTATTATTATTACTATTATTATATTCGATTTTTATAGATTTTATTTAACATATTTTCCAAATATGATTGATACATTTATTTATGAGCGTTAACAAAAATCGCCATCGAATGTGTAAATTTTGGCGCTAGGACTCTGAAAAATTCTATACAAATATAGTGATTTAATAAAAAGAAAGAAGTATTGACATACGTTGGAAAATTTTAATAAATATTATATAAACTAAAATTAAACTAAAAATATAATTCCTAAGAATAATAATTTATATTAAAGCAAATCCGTGTACTTAGTTCCTTAATGCGAATTCAGTTTAGAAAAATACAAATTCTAATGATGGTGTAACAACTGAAATGCGTATATATCAAATAAATAAAAAAATATGTTTATATACGAGGGTGCTCTGAAAAGTTTCCGTCCTGACCAAGAAAAACGATGTTTTTCAATTTTTTTTTTGTTTTATTTTTCAAAATTCAAGATAGCTGAGACCTGTACGATGTCAGCTGAACGTGTGCGAAATATTTTGCAAAACCATATGAATATGGAAAGCTATGTGCAATGTGGGTGCCGCATTTCCTAACGTTAGACCAAAAATTGCTTCGAAAAACCATTTCTAATGACAATTTGGCGCTGTAGGCGTAATCCAAACGAATTTTTGCGTTGATTTATAACTGTTGATGAGACTTAGAACACCGTTATGAGAAATGTTTTAGTGTTGATGGAGATTATGTTGAAAAATATAGCATAAAAAAAAATTTAAAAAAATCGATTTTCTTGGCCAGGTCGGAAACTTTTCAGACCACCCTCGTAAAATGTAGTCAATATTTTTAATCAAAAACTTAACAAAAACTGGAAATTAAAGTAAATTATAATTTATTTATTTTATTTTAGTTTATTTATACCTATATGATCCCATTATTTCTAAACTTGTAATTATTATTAGCAATTTTTAACAAGAGAAGAGATGAACGATTATTCATAATAGAATTTTCCAGTAAAATTAGCTAAAGATATTAGTTTTTTTAATTGTGGGGATTCGATTCCAAATTTTGAATTTATTATATAGTATTGTTTTTATTTAAAAAAATGCTCATATAAAAAAAAATGATATTCCTTATAGATGGATTTGATTGATATTTTTATTTATTAATTTTATTTTTTAAATAATTTTTCATTTCTAAAATATAAATTGTAAATTAATTACAATATTAATATACATATATCGAAGAACGAATGAAAATAAATTTGCTTAACCGTTTGTTGGATTAAGATTGAATTAAGATAAATTTGAGCGTTTTCTCACATTTCCTCTTGTTGGCTGCTCTTTTACGACAAAACTTCTCTCCATTTTCTCCGATTAGCGATTAGAGATGTTAGCAAATGTAAAGCAATAAAGAAAAAAATATTGTCAACTTTAATTTATTAGTGAAATTTACATATATAACACAGAAGCTCTTTGGCCTCTTCTGGAGAGATATATCTTTCAAAAAATAAATACATTCAAGCCTCTCAGGCATTAAAAACTTAATTTTTTTAGAACACCCATGAATAAAGTCACTTTTTAAATGGTAATCTGCAACAATTTGCCTCGCAAAGACATTTATTGATTTAACTACAATGTTATTTTACAAGGAGCCTAGAAACATTTAAAATTAAATCAACTGTTATTTTAATGATGTTATTTTTGAAAATAAAAAGAAGGATTACTAAAATAATCAATATAGTGTATATAGTAAATGGATGACGGACCTCGAGTGGATCATGGACAAGGACTATTGAAAAAGGTGTGAAGAGGTGTGCTCAAAAAATGGTTACTATTCGGCCGAAAAGGTGCGTTCAGATCAAGAGTAAGTGCTGTAGTTACAACATTAATATGTAGACACTACTTTTCAACGTTTTCTATGATTTTAAATTTTATTACAAATTTTTGAGTAGGATAAATTAAAATTGATAAAAACCGTCTCATAATTTGTAGAGAAAAATCCAATATTAAGGATAATAAACCCCTTTTTAACATAAAAAACTTTATAAACTAATGTGCCATTGATATTAAAATTAATTAATAATGAAATTAAAACAAAATATGAAAAAAAATAATATAAAGACAATATTTATTACAGTGATACTTATTAAAAAGTATACAATAAAATAAATAATATTAGGTTGATCGGAAAGTAATTTCGTTTTTTACGTTAGAGGATTTAATTATTTTTTTCGAACACAACTTCACACTTAAGCCGCATAATCATTATATGTTTGTAGAGATGATCTATCAATGCTTCTGTGTAATTGAATCTACGTAGTAGTTTTATGTTTAGTGCCCTATTAAATAGGAAGGCAATAAGCAGCATTTTGGTCATATTTAACTATTTTCCCATAGAAAAAGTAAAATAAAAAAAAAAAAAAAAAAATGCTGTTCAAGCCAGAAAGAAATTAACAGATGTGTATAGAGGAGATAATTTGACATTACATCCGTGCCAGACCTGGTTTTCAAAATTTAGATTCGTTAATTTTGATGTTAAAGATGCACCACGTACTGGAAGCCCGATTGAAGCTGATAAAGACATGATAAAGGCATTAGTTGATTTTTTGGATGGTAAAACCCTTACAGGTTGAAAAAAATCATCTGAAACAGTTTTTTGCAAACAAATATTTATTCAATATACGAAAATTGTCTTTCAGTTTTACAAAAACAAAACGAAATTACTTTCCGGACAACTTAATATATTTTCAAAGAGTTTTTATTTTGTGCAAGTCACATCAAAATTTTTCTTTTATGCCCTAGGTTTGGCTTCCCTGACCTATATATTATTAATATGTTAATGAAAAATTTCTATGAAAATATCCAAAACATAATTTACTTAGTAATATAATTTTGATGACTTAATTTGTTGTATAAACTTACTAATTATTTTTTGATCAAAATGAATGCTGATAATAACTCTTTTCAATCTAATAGTTCATTATTTACTTGTTTATTATGTCTATTTAGATAATAATATATTTAATTTCTATACTTTCACCCTTCCTTAAACCTTATCTAAATTAAGTTAAGTGCTTTTATGGTACTTTATATGTGGAAAAAGAGAAGGAATGACTAAGTTGTCATTGATTAACTGACATTTTGACAAGTTACAATGAAAAGGAATATTCAGATTATAAAAAAGTAGGTTACCTATAATTCATTTGTCTTATAGTTGATTCCTTGCCATATATTAAACAAATCACGCATGATAGCATGTAAAAGTCAATTATTCATTTAATTTTTTTTTTTTTAATATTAAGGGAAAATTACTTATCTTTATTAAATATACAATTCAAATAACAGTTTAATTTATCATCTGATTAGCAAAAAGAGACGATTATCATTAAACTTTACTGTTAACACCATTTACGGAGTAAATATCATCAGTAATAATCGTTATTTCAAATGGGATAGGAGATCATCGAGAAAAGAGGCGGCTTTAAATATGCATCTTTTTAGAAAAATCAATTACAATTTTTACATGAAATATTTAAGAATTCAAGTGTAACACGTGAAATGAATGATTCATTATAAAATGTATCTGAATTAGTTGATATAATATGAAAAATGTTTTAATAAAATAATAGAAATAATTATTGGAATGTAAGATCTAATTGAAAAGTTGCATTAACCAAGTTCATTAATATAATAATAATTTTTTTATGGTGTTAAATATTAATTGAAATAATTTCCAGATTAAATGGAGCGATACATTTTATGCATCATCGAGATAGACATATAATAATTAAAAAATAATTTACAATTTTAAAAAATCAAGATTCATTCAAGCGATGAAAGTTTTCACCTGAGTGAATTTCAACTGATTGATATATAATGATATATATATAAATATATATATATTGTATACTAAAAAATAATCATAGAAAATTCAAAAAAAAGCTATAATTATAATAGCAAATAAATTGATACAGAGAACTTTCATTTACGACTTTGAATGATAAAGAAATTAATCAAATTAATATAAATAATAAAATAATATTGAATTTTTTACTAAAAAAATAAATAATTATGATTCATATTAACCTAAAATATAAAAAATAACAGTTACAAGAATAAATAATATAAAAAATTTTAATTTTAAAATTAAATTGGTATACTTAGTTATTCCTGTAATGAATATTCTATGTAAACATCTTTATTTTTCTCATTAAAAGTATTCGAATAAATAATTTTAAACATTTCTATTAATAATGAAAAGTTTCATTTAAGGATATATTTTTCATTCGTTTATATTTATAGAATGTAAAATAATTATACTAATTTACATTTTAGTTAACATATTTTTACATAGCAAAGCAAAATATATATTTATATTTTAGTAAGTTATCAAACGTTTACAAAATGATTATTTAAATGATTTTAAAAATAAATAATATATAGATATATATTTATTTATTATATATATATCAACTAAATTATTAATTTCCAATATATATATATAATTTGGGAATGGTATAATTACTTTTTGCTATGTATTTTATATCAAAAAATAATAATTTTTCAAATATATTATATGTAAAATAATTTAATAAATGAACCATCTTTCTTTACTCTCTACTAAATTATAATAATGAACTAATTATAAGAAGTTCTAAGTTACAATGACGATAAGTTATGGTAGTTTCTTGTAAAGTCTCATAAAAAATAACTTGATGTTCGGCTATATGTTTAGAAATCCCCCCAAAAAATGGATTAATTTAATTAATTTAATTTTTTCATATGATTAATTTTAATTCCTATATGCATAATCTATTTTTTAATCAAATGTTTCTTATATAAACGAAACGATATAACTTTTGAAGATATCTCTATTTGAACAAAAAAGACTATAAGTCTATAAAGTTTCTTTAAAATCATTATACATATATATTTATGTCTAATTATTTATTAATTATTTAAGATTTCATAATTTCCCTAGATAGTGTTTTTAATATATGTATAATTATTTGTTAAATATTTTAGTGGATAAATATAGTTTAAAAGAAATCAAATCAGTTTAAATTATTCAGATGAAATAAATATCAGTTATTATTGGCATTATGTTTTTTCCATTGTAATTGTTTATTAAAAACAAAAAAGATATTCAAATAACAATTAATAAAAATTGACAGTATGGCTATTGGAGGACAAAGCAATTTGTTGCTAATGAACTTGTTGCACATATAATTCGAATCTACTCTCTAACTAATTATAATAAAAGAGAACAAAACAGTAAAAATAAATAAATAAATAAATTATATAAAAATAAAATAAACCAAAACATGATTAGTTAAAATAGAATTGAACTCAATATATCTTAAATAAATGGTATTAGATTTTCCGTTCATTATTAGCAATTTATAAACTTTAAAAAAAACTAATTAAATAAATTATCTTCGAATATAAAAGTATAAAATTAAATAATTGTTTTGAGTATGTTGTCTTTTTTTTTAAAAAAAAAAAAAAAAACTCTGGGATCTAATCAATATTTTGCAAGAGAGCTTTTAATATTATATCTAAATTGAAGATTAAATACAAATTTCAACAACCTTTGACAAACTCAATTTTACTATTTAAATAAACAAATCATTCGGAAACGTTTCACCCCACCCTCGCACCTTGTAGATGAAATAAATGGAAATTCAAAAAACATGTATAATAGAAAAAATAATTAAAAATGAATATTAATAAAGAGAATATTGTATTCCATTAAATCATATTTATATATATGGTATATATTATTGTTATCTGATGGAATGAAAAAATCTAAATCTAAAAAAAATATCACATAATAAGTTTTTAATATTTTAATATTTTTATTATTATACACATACGGTTTAAATAAATATATAATATATAACGCAGGTTTGCTCTATCTGCAATCTACTTCAGGAGGAGACGATATACCATTTAGTCTGTGCCTGTCCTATTTACGGGCCTTACAGAAGTTACTATATCCCTCAGGTAATTGGCATTGGATGTGAGACGGATCTAATGTGTGGTCTTTTTAGGCTTCCAGATGAACTTTGGATGAGGAACGTTTATCTGTATATGAAAATGGCAATGCAACTGAGATCTTTCATGATGAATGAATAATGATTGATGGAGAAGATTAGGATTAATTGACGCGGGAGGAATCATTGGCAAGGTGAAAATTATACACCCATCGCTCGTTAATCGGCATGACCCACTACATCTTCACGACAATGCCGCGGCCGCAAAGAACAATTGCGAAATTAAATGAATTAAAATATGAAGTTTTGCAGCACCCAGCCTATTCACCGAATCTCTCGCCAACCGACTTTCATTTTTTTAAACATTTGGATCTGTTTTTACGGGCTAAACATTATGAAAATGAAGAAAGTCTGAACAATTCGATATCTGAATTTATTGATTATAAAGATCAGAATTTTTTTAAGACAGGCATCTATGCTTTAAAGTCCCGTTGGGAAAATTGTATTGAAGCGAATGGGGGGGGGACATATTTTGATTAAATAAACAATTTGTGAAAAAAGATATACAGTTTTATATGTTAACTTGAAAATTCGACATTTCATATGCACCAACCTAATATCTGTATATATATTTGATTAAATGATAAAAAAAATCACTATTCTCATTTTTTTAATTGTTTATATTTATTTATTTATTTTATTTTTATAATAATAATTATTGTTGTTGTTATTATTGTAGAAATAAAGTTATTGATAGAAAAAATAAATGAATTAAAAAAGAAAATTTAAATTATCATAAAAAAAATTATATAGGTATAGTTATTTCATATAAATATTTTGGATTGTTAATTACTATTATAAATTTATCAATTCAAATTAAAAATAATGAAAGAGAAAATATAATTGTAAAGCTATTATATACAGGCATTTTGCACTTTGCACCAGAATATTCAAATACATATTCATTTATAACAAAACTAAGTATACTTAATTTATATTTATATCATTCAAATAAAATTTGTGTTGTAATATGTTTATTGTTCATTGTTCATTGTTTATTATTTGAAGAGATATATTCTGTGTTTCATTATTTCTAAAAAACCAAACTGATATCACTTTCGTCACATTAATGCAAAATAATAATTATCAACTTTTCCTCTTATTCTTTCTGTGGTCGTTGAATTCTCAACATAACTTTTAATAAATTTAGACTCATACCTTTCTCTCCTCACATCCGTAACCCCCCATAAAATGAAATTCATTAGGAAAAAAACTCTTAAACTTATTTCATTCAAGAATAAACAAAATGTGTAATAAAAAGTTGAAGGTTATTTGTTACTTGTTATTATCTTTTAGAGAATTAAAAAGATTATTTTAAAGAAATAACAATTTAAATAATGATAAAATTTACTGTATTATACATGAAAAAAATTTATCATTTTAAATTAATAGGATAAAAAACAATAATAATAATAAATTAATAAATAATTTCAAATTTATATCAATTATATTTACATTTTTAATTTGTGTTCTATATTATATTATTTTGAGAAATGAGAGTTAATTGAGAAAATAAACAGATGTTGGTATAATATTCTTCTAGCATTTTCAATGTATTATTGAGCTGAAATACAGTAAAAGTTTTAATTAAATTATATTTTTTTTTCTACAAATAAACCTTTGCAATGACCTGAGATTAATTTAAATGTTTTAGATAGCGAATGGTTCGATGTCTGCCGGCTTTTCAATGCCAAAAAAGGGAGAGAAGCGTGTAGTAGATAGCATACGGGGTAGTTATGTAGTCAGTATTACTGAATAGGGGTTGAGTAAATATATATATATATATATATATATATATGGGATGCATAGAAAGCGGGTTGTTTTTGGTCCCAGAATCACTGGACCAGACCTGACTCCCCTTTTACGTCTCCTAACCCCTAACTCAGCAACACATACGGAGAACTTTTTGATTTAGAATAGGGTAAATGGTGGAAGCTGTTCAAGATTAAAGTCATTGATGGCATCTGATAATAGCCTTAAGGGCGGTCAGCGCAGATGGAAAAACGATAAGATAATCACATCTACATATATAAAATCCTGAATTCGAATGGAGAGAGATCATCAATTGGGTCGAGCACCGATTTGTAGAGGAGGGTTGGAATTTATCTAACCCCTGAGTTTACCAGTTTAATTTGATTGATATTAGTGGTTAGATAGTGAAATGAATGAAAGTTTTAAAATAAACAGAGAGTCGATTAGAAAGCAAATGAAATTCAAGTGAAATAAACTGATTAAAAGATAAAAATATTTTTAATTAAAAAAATAATAATAATCTGGAATTTATGAAAATGTTTATTTATTTTGAGGAGAACTTGCATAAAAAAAGGTAAAGAATATGGAGTGGCGTAGTTCTCAGTAGTCGATTTAACTGAATTGATTTTGAAAGACAGACCCAATGTATTATAGTCTAAATATAGTATAATATAGTCTGAATATAATATTTTTTCAATTAATATAATAATTTGTTGGGGAGATAATACATATTTGGAAAGTAATAAAATTATTAAACATTAAATTACATCCATGATAAATCTGTAATTTGTAAATTAATAGATCAAATGAGCATTTATAAATATGTGCAGTTTTCAGCATTATTTATTAACAAAATTGTAAATCAGAGCAATGCGTTGTACTGATCACATAAGAGCTTTACCCCACATAAACGACCACAGGTTTAATGCTGTCCATTTATAAGATATAGAAGTCGGAGGTTTTTTAAATATAGATATAATGAATTAAATATATAGCATCAAATAAATAATAATTAAAACGGTTTGATTAATAAAACAGATATTATATAAGCTTTATTATTACAGAGGGAATTTAAATTATTTTAATTTACAAATAAAAAAAATGCTAGCACAGTAAATATGCAGATCGTTTAATGAGAATATGACATTGAAAATATTTTACATTTTTCTATATATAGTGAGAATTAATCTTAATTTAGAATGAAAATCACAAATAAAATATATTGACCGAAAACGAATCATTTAATAACTATTAAAAATTATTCATTTTAAAGTGTATAATAAATATTTTTTTTTAAAGTTCATTTTAAGACAAAAATATTTTATTTTTAAATTTAAAATATAATTTTAAACAAAATATATAAATGTTTAATAATAATTGAAATATTTTATATCAATTTTGAAAAATATGATAATGATTTCACGATTGATATTCTTCGTTTTCCCCTCCAATTGAATTTGATATGCCAGATGTTTGATAAAAACTGCAACTTATATAATAAGGTTTAATAATTTTGAAAAAAAGTTACATTGAAAACGGGAGATAGGCGAATAGCATGGGACAAATAACTTTTCTAAAAGAAACAATTTAGAAGTTATACTCTTAAAAAAGAAACTCGCCCATTTTTGGTTGAAAATTTTTCAATTTCTCTCACTCTCTTCCTGTTTCCAATAAAGATGAAAATATTAATAAAATTTGATCTGATATTCTTTGTTCATTTTTATAAACCATTATTCGAATTCTAATAAAATGAAAGGTGCATTTTAATCATAAAGCGGTTTTAAAAAGGAGTCAAATAGTAAACTTTTATGGCAGTTACTAGAGGATAAATAATGATGTTTCAATATATATAGTATATTTTACAGAAAAAATTGATTACTTTTTTTATTTTTATTGTAAAAAATGAATATATCCTTTCAACAAAGATAGAAAGTTTGTGACTTTTGTCGGGAGAATTGAAAAACAGAGGAATAAAAAATATAAAATACACACATTCACACTGGAAGGGAGAGTAAGAATTAATTAGAGGGGTGGGAGATTGATGTGGTCAGGAAGGCGAGATAAGAACGAAATTTTTCCATTCTAATCAATGATCAGAGAAATCAAAATTTTCCGGTAATGAACACGTCTAACAACGAGCATTAGAAAGGGCGTAAGAACCTTCACAGAGTGAATGGAACTTTATTAATGATAGTAAACGACAGGACGACAATATTGACACGGGTGTTAAGTTGAGATGGTGAGGTCATTCAACGGACTCATCTAAACGAGCGACGAAGCTTTATTTAGAAGTTTATGGGCAATTGGCACAATAGCAGTGGGATAGTAAACGCGATACAGACACTTTGGTCCATCATTTAACATTTAATAAAGATTAAAGATATATAAATATGAACCACACATTCATAAAATTATTTAAGAATAAAATCTATTTTATTCTTATTTCAAAAAAATAGATTATTCTTAAATTTATCCGAAAGCTCAAATTAAAATATTTTTATATATTATTATATATTTGTATATATTATATATATTAAAATTAAACTTGAAATTTAAAAATCAATAAAAATATATTTCTGATGGGCACCTAACAGAATGCGCATAAAGTAAATAAAAAAACCTTTATCAATTAAAAAGTATCCTTAGCAACTTTCATATTTTTACTACCTCGAAAGCGATAGTATTGCTTTCATGAACATTTTTGATGTCGAATTTTTGATGTGTTTACACGTTTTGAGGGCCACTGAGTCATTTTCACTAAGGTTGAAAAAAATGTCTTTTTAAATATAAAAAAAAAGCTTGATTATCCAATTTAAATTTGTGAGATAGTCGAATGGAGACACTCCAGATTTTTTAAGTTTAATTTTAGTTTATTTGTTAGAAAAATCATTAAAAAGGATTAAAATATAGAAAACTAACTTAAAATAGATTTATATGTAAGTAAAAGTAAAAATAATTTTAAAAAGTATTTTTTCTACTTATATATATTTTTAGATGAACTTTTATATCAAATATAGTATGATAATTAATACAAGATATTTTTGTATTTTTTTTTTACTAAAAATAAAATTAAATATTTGTATATATAGTTAAATTTAATTATATTATTTAATTTATCCATTTATTTATGTGGTTCCTTTGAACTCCAAATTGTTATTCGCATCAATGCCCTCTAAAAGTATTAAATCTGAATATATATTGTAATGATATTTTAAAAATATCATTAATTCTTAAAATAAAAGAAAAAATTAAATTTATTTATTTAAAAATAAATTTATTTGTGGAAAGGATTAGGATTGTAATACGTTTCCCCTGAAGAGACGAGTTGTTGGAAAGTCAAATATTCAGTCAGGCAGTAGCTAGCATCCCGAGCAGATGGACTTTATTGGAGGAAAAAGGGACCACCATTCACCAGTCCACTGATTATCGCTTATATAAGGACCGGCTACCTCATTTTTTAACAAGAAATATTGTGTTTTTCAAGAAGGATTGTTTTTTTAATTTTTTTTAATCTAAAAAATTAAACATTTTTGTTACAGAACAAATATTGATTTCTCTTTAATTTTTATAAAATGTCTTTTATTCTTTTTCTATAAAGAATATATAAAAAAATTATTCTGTATATAAAATTATATAATTATTAGATTTACATTTAAATCTAAAGGTTTTCAAAGTTTATATTTAAACATAAAATATAACAAATCTTATAATAAATTTTTAATTCTTAATTTTAAATTTAATTTTTTTCTCTTTTATTTTAGTCCAGATCTCCGGGTCAGTTCACGCCCATTCAAAGTCCAACTTTTGCCCAATACCCTTTTTTTCTTAAAATTTTCCCCTGCCAATGACTCCCATTTCTAAAAAAATCATTACATGGAGGCATGCCACCGAGCTATGAATAAATGCGATGGACTTGAACTGTCTTGGAATCTGGAGTGAAACGGGAAACACATTGAGGCAATTCGAAAATTAATTTTTTTATTGATTGATTTTGTGATTTTTTGATTGTGTTCATGTGTAGGCAAATCATTGAAAGGGTTGTGTGGTGATGGCAAGTCTCGATTCTTTTCAAGTGAGTATTGATTGATATGCTCTAGTTATTCATAATAAATTATAAAACAATTCAAATCATTAATGATCTCATTGTTTGTTTATATTAATAGAGCCAAAAGTTTATTTTTTTTTTTTTTTTTTTTTTTTGCAGTTATTTAAAATTTTATTTAAATTTTATTATATAAACATGTGTATAATAATTACATCAAAATTTTTATTTAACTTTTTTTTAAATTAATATTTTATTATAAAACTGATTTGGACATTAAATAATAATTAAATTTACAATTATTGAATAATAATTAGCTCAAAATTTTTATTTAACTTTTTTTTAAATTAATATTTTAACTTTTTTTTAAATTAATATTTTAACTTTTTTTTAAATTAATATTTTATTATAAAAGTTTGATTTCGAATATTAAAATATAATTAAATTTTCAATTATTTACGAATAATTATGTTCATGTTATAATTTTATTCAAATTTTATTAAAAAAGTGATTTGGACATTAAATAATAATTAAATTTACAATTATTGAATAATAATTAGCTCAAAATTTTTATTTAACTTTTTTTTAAATTAATATTTTATTATAAAAGTGTGATTTCGAATATTAAAATATAATTAAATTTTCAATTATTTACGAATAATTATGTTCATGTTATAATTTCATTCAAATTTTTTCTCTTATCTATATTTATGACTGTGTAAATCTCGTAAAGTGTTAAAGTATTGCTTGCATCTAGGACAACGATATCTCATATTTGGATCACGTGGTATATAGTGAAAAGTAGATTTTAGATGTTCTCTTAACTTTCCCAAACCCTACAATAGATAGATTCATTTTTTTAATTGTTGAGTTGTGTCAAGGTGTTTCATGGATAAAAGAGAAAGTGAATTTAAAAAAAAAAATGTTTAATTGTCAAAATTGAAACTAAATTTTTAATTTATATTTTGGAAAAAAAAATACTATTTTTCAAATAATTAAAAAAAATAAAAAATTAATAATAATAATAAAATAAAAAAAAATCAATGAAAATTTTTTATAATTAGTTTGTAAGTGTAAATATTTAACAAAAAACTGTACACCTATTTGTAAATATATAAATTTAAATATTTTGTGTATATAATATCCATAAACTGATGTGCTAGTGAATTTGAAGTGAGGTGTGGTATCTACCATCCACAAACTAAAGTGCTAGTGAATGTTAAGTGCTGTGTGGTAACTATCCGGTTCATCAACAAAATCAAAAATTTTTTTGGGTCCTTTCATCTCCCCAAATAAATGTTTTTAATCGGGAACAGGGGATGTAATGATATTTTAAAAATATCATTAATTCTTAAAATAAAAGAAAAAATTAAATTTATTTATTTAAAAATAAATTTATTTGTGGAAAGGATTACGATTGTAATACGTTTCCCCTGAAGAGACAAGTTGTTGGAAAGTCAAATATTCAGTCGGGCAGGAGCTACATCCCTAGCAGATGGACTTTATTGGAGGAAAAAGGGACCACCATTCACCAGTCCACTGATTATCGCTTATATAAGGACCGGCTACCTCATTTTTTAACAAGAAATATTGTGTTTTTCAAGAAGGATTGTTTTTTGCAGTGATTTAAAATTTTATTATATAAACATGTGTATAATTAAACTTCATTAATTTAATAGTAAAATTATATAAAATATATTTAAATTAACAAATATCGAATAATAATTACATCAAAATTTTTATTTAACTTTTTTTTAAATTAATATTTTATTATAAAAGTGATTTGGACATTAAATAATAATTAAATTTACAATTATTGAATAATAATTAGCTTAAAATTTTTATTTAACTATTTTTTAAATTAATATTTTATTATAAAAGTGTGATTTCGAATATTAAAATATAATTAAATTTTCAATTATTTACGAATAATTATGTTCATGTTATTGATGCCTGTGTAAATCTCCTAAATATTGCCTGCATCTTTTTAATTTTTTTTTAATCTAAAAAATTAAACATTTTTGTTACAGAACAAATATTGATTTCTCTTTAATTTTTATAAAATGTCTTTTATTCTTTTTCTATAAAGAATATATAAAAAAATTATTATGTATATAATATTATAATTATTAGATTTACATTTAAATCTAAAGGTTTTCAAAGTTTATATTTAAACATAAAATATAACAAATCTTATAATCAATTTTTAATTCTTAATTTTTTTCTCTTTTATTTTAGTCCAAATCTCCGGGTCAGTTCACGCCCATTCAAAGTCCAACTTTTGCCCAATACCCTTTTTTTTCTTAAAATTTTCCCCGGCCAATGACTCCCATTTCTAAAAAAATCATTACAGTATATTAATTTTTTTAAAATATTTTAATAGATATTTAATTTTGTTTATGATGGGATATCTAAAATAAATTTTAGCTCAGATAAAAAATTTACATTTAATACAAAATATTTTTAATTTTTAGATTTAAAATTCAAAGTCCTTCATAAATATATATATAAAAAATATAGTAGTTATTCCTAATTCTTGCATAACTTAATATTTAATATTTAAATATTATTTATTTTTGTTTCTTATTTTGATATAAACAAGTTTGAATTTATAATTTAGTTTTTTGTATTCAATTATATAATAATTTTATTCAAATTAAAGAATCCCTTAACTGATGGTTATCCAATATATTTATATTCTATATATATATATATATATATATTTACTTTTTACTAGTTATTCTTTACAGATATATTAAATAATTGTTTAAAGTCTATTTTATTTTATATGTCCTTTAAAGAAAAATAAATAAATATAAGTAAATAGTGAGATGGAATTTTTAAACTCAGCATTATATTATAAATTTAATTTCAGATAGCAAAAAAAAAAAATAATTTGAATAATAAAGAAAACAAAAATGACTTTGGATGTTATTTTTAACCAATAAATCGAATAATTAAGGGATTCATCAATCAAATTTTAAAGTGAAAGCTCGTGATTTCTTTCTGAATATGGTCATTAAACAGGAAAAGGGGATGTATGAAAGGGCGTTATTTTCATTGAAAAATCCCTCGACTAATATGATCCGATGCCGTTCCTCAATATATAAATCAATTTCAGTAAAGTTGTGATGTATTCTAGGCAGACGAGTGGTGGGATGTGGACTGAGTGTAGTGAACGATAAATTTGAGGGTGATTTTGGTTTAAGAGTTGGGGGTGTTGAGTGGGGAAAGTTGTTTTGTTAGTTCGCTTGTTTTGCCCATCAATTCCAAAAAGTGTTAGAAAAGCCTAATCAAATTAGTTGGGAGATGACATCACCCGATAACCCAGCCAATCCTATTTCGAAGAGGATATTTCGATGATGGAGATAAATTAAATGAATTCAGGATATTTATTTGTTTATTTATTTTTTGTACTTAATTAAATTATAGAGTGATTAATTAATAACTCTCATCACAAATGTTTGCAGTTATTAAATTAGTTAAAGTTATAAATTTACTATCTCGTAAGAGATGGTATTGCGATCACGAAAATTTTCGATGTTGAGATTTTGATGTTTTTATACGTTTTGAAGGTTCCTGAATCATTTTCACTAAGGTTGAGAAAAATTTGTGTATGTGTGTGTGTGTGTACGTAACCAAGATTACGGAAAAACGGTTTGAGTTAGAATGATGAAATTTGGTACATGAGCATTATTCAAAATTCATAGTTTTCTATCAACTTTTGAGAAATGTAGCTCAACCGGAAGAGGGTCATTACCTACAACGTTTTGATTTTTTTTCCTCTAAAGTGACCGTAAAAATAAAGATATATGTTTGATAATTTTTCACATGATTAATAATTGTATAAAACTGCTATATATAGAATTTCAGCTTGATTGATTCGCTGAAATTACCAGAATTAATTTTTTAACACTGCAAATCTCAAGCGCCAACACATGACGTGGTGCCATCAACAAAAAGCCAAACATGCGCTGGTTTAATATTTATTATTTATTATTTATAATTAATTAAATTTAATTTAAACATAATATATTATGTTATTTAATCCAATTCAAATTGCGAGATAGTCGAGTGGAGACACTCCAGCTAATTATTTTTTGTTGTCTTGTTTTAAAACTATAATATTATTAAGTTTTTGTTAATATTCACTTTACTAAAAAAATGATTAATGGATATATACAATATTTAATTCTAAATTAAGTTGGGAAGTGTAGTTATTATTTGATTATATAATATATTTAATATTTGATGTGATCTAAAATAATATTTGTTTAAATTGAACTTAATTAAATAGGGAATAAGATTATTATTATTTGAGCACACACACACATGTTTTATATACGTATATAAAAAAAAGGACTCAGTGAAAATTAATTTTGTTAATAGTAAATTTTTACAATTAATTTAGAAAATAAATAATTTTTTTTCTTCTTATAGAGCTGATAATGATTTTCAAATTTACTTATTAAAATTTAAAATAATTTGTATTATAGATATATAGACACATATTTTATAAGAGCCATTCCTCATAGTCATTAATGTCGAATCCGTCAATGTCATGCATGGACATAGAATATAAAAAAAAATTCTGACTTTTGTATGTCCTACGAAAGGACAACACTTATCAAGTCAGCTACATCAATTAGGTGTTCTATGATTAGTAGAACGGGAACTATCAACCTTTACCTTAATTTTCTTGATCGGAGGCGCTAACAAGTAGCTTTCCCAATGTTGATCCCGGAGGCTGGGTTGACTCCGTCCCAATAATAGAGAAATTCCCTTGCCAGACCCAGGACTTGAACCCGGGACCACGAGAATGTGAACAAGCTACGCTAACTGTGGGGACTTTTAGGAGAAAAAATATATTTTGAGATTAAATATAGAGAGAGATAGAGATTTGAAAGATTATTGTATTTATAAAAGAAACTAGTAGATAAAAAGTTTTTATATTTTAAAAAGAAAAAAATAATAGTAAGCGAATCGCGAAATTCTATCTCAAAGTTTACGATTAAATTAATTCGTAAAGTTGGAATGAAAATAAGAATGATATAAAAAATAACAAATTTTTGAGAAATATAAGTAGAAAATAAAAAAAATATCTAATAATTAAGAATATAATTTTAATAATGATGAAATCTTGAAAGTAATATATATATATATTTTTTTTTGAAGAGTGTAGAGTGATGTAACATGGAAAGGAGAATTTGAATGAACTAAAAAATAAATCATATCCTTGACTTATTTTAAAGAAATATATACTAACCTACAAGGAGAATACAAAAGTATTTTTATTTAAATAATAACTAATAATAATAATAATGCGGTATTAAGGGTACTATGTTGACTCTTAACCTCGTTCTCTCAGGTTCAAGACCCATGCCAGTCAAGGGAATTTCTGTTTACCTTGGATCCGAAGGCTACCCAATATAAATGATCAAAATTAGAAAGCTACATAAACTATAAAGTAGTAAATTTGGATCAAGAAAATCAAGATAAAGGTTGAGACGCCCCGTTGTATTGATCATATAACACTTTTACCCCGCTTAGGCGGCAATCGACTTGATAGGCTCTGTTCTTACACAGGATGCACAAAAGTCAGAAATTTTTTATTGAATTTATTATAAATGTATTTTATGTATTTAAAATTATTGATAAAATCTAAATGTGTTATATCTATACTGTTCTTGTTAGAAAGGATAATAATATACAATACAATACTTAATATATTAAAATAAAAATTATTATAATGTATACTCATATAAACGTTAAAAAGTATGTCAATTTGATCTAAATTTTTCATAGATGAAGTTATGAAATAAATAAAAAACTAATTAATAATTCTATTTTATGTTTTAAAGATGAATAATAAATTGGTCAATGGAGTTAAATTTTAATATAATCATACCATTAGAACATGAAAAATCTAATTATAATAATAATGAATTAATTATAATAAGGTTCAAATTATGAAATATAATTGTGTGTATAAAATTATTATTGTGTATAGTGTAATTACTTTATCTGGGGGATATTTTAGTGGTTTGTAAACTGGTTTATTAAATGATCATGATTAAACAAATAAAGTTTTAATTGGATCATTGAAAGGTGAGAGAGGTCATTAAGTGGATTTCTATATCGAGAAAGTGAACAGCGGATCCTCTCAACAGATCAATGAATCGCTTGTAATTTGAAATGATACATTTCTAATTCAAAATATATTATTTAAATTTAGTAGAGATGTTATAATTAAAAATTTGTTAATTGAGATTTGAAATCTAAGATATTTACAAATAAACCTAATTTTTAATTAGATTTATATTCGGTATTTTTTTAATTAAAATATTTATAAAATAATTTAAAGGATACTAATAAAATGTTTTTAAAAAACATCATTTGAGGTTGTATAAATATTTTCCACCAAGATAATATAATTATGCTATTTTAATAACCTAAATAAATCAAATTAAAAATAAAATAAATTCTTCGAATGTTGTCGTTTGTTTATTTTATAAACATTATTTAAAAATAAAATTGATTAAATATATATATTAAAAATATATGAAATTATAATTATATATCTACAATAATAAAATCATTTAAAAATTGAATAATAATTTATTAATGACAATCATTCAATTATTTTATCGAAATGACAAAATGATGATGATTGATTTTTTTTCCACCTAATTCATTTCATATTATGTGATTCATTTAATGGAATACTATTATAAATATAAATCCATATTTAACTTTTGGTTGCCTACTCACTAGGCGATCCATTCAATGCTCTATTCGTTCAATGATAAAAAAAATTTACAGTTGATATTTGATGTTAAAAACTGTCACATTAGTAAATCAAACAATAGTTACAGTTGGCAGTAATCATTATATCTAAATTCATTTTTAATTACCCTAACAAAACCAATGATGAACAATTTAGATTAAAGATAATAAGGATAATAATAATAATAATAATATATGGTATTTTTTTAAAGAGGGTTATTTTTTTTTTTAAATCTATAGTTGAACAAGTCAATTTAATTTCAACTTCTAACTGGCGCCTAATGACCTTTTCGCGATCAGATTTTATATTAACAAATACCAATGAAATTATCTAAATGGTAGTCATTTATGTGATAACAAACTAGGGACCAAGTAATAAATCATGTATAATTATAGGGTTTTCCAAGCTTGTCTACCAGCCATAGATCACATCATCATCTGTTGGAGATTCCGTTCATTTTAGTCAAAACCCAGGGAGAATATATCAATGGCCATCAACTAACAAGAAATAACCTACATAAAATTAAATATTCCAAATATTTTTGTAATTTAAAAAATTAAATAAGAATTTAATTAAATATCATCCTATATATATATATATATAGTGATAAAATAGGAATTGATGATATAGAAACTTTCGAGGATTCTGTTTTTCATTTTCAGAGAAAAATCATTAAAAGAAGCGCTCCAAGCTTTACAATAAACATACATGAGATGTCATTAGGAAGTGAAAAAAAAGTTGGGGTTTTTAGAAATTTATATATATATATATATTGTCGCTTATTTCTGTTGAGTTTGTATAAACATAAAAAAAAAAGATTTTCTAAAGTTTGTTTTTGTTTTTGATTTATTTAGTCATTACAGTGACTGCACTTAATTAAGCAAAACAAAAAACAAACCTGGATACGTCTTCCAGATTATATGTTTAAAAAGAAGGGTGATGAATTTGTTCTACAATTTGGCGTATATATATAATATACATACATATTCTAAATAATAATCATGGATATTTAAAAAAAAATCATGCGAAATAAAAACATGGCATTATTGATTGGGTGATAAGTATTGTAGTATAATGGTAGTATTTAAATTTGTAAAAACTAAAAAAACAATAATAATAATTTATAAGAATAAGTTCTTTTCATATCATTTTCATAATACTTGATTTACTTCTTATATTTTTCAATTTGAGTATAAATCAATGTTTAAAATTATAAATTCACTGTCTATCGATAGTTATTTTGATACAAATTATTATTATTAATAATATTATTATTATTTTCAAAATAAATTCTTTGTTATTTATTAAATATTAATTTTTTTCTTAATATATAGAAAATTTGAATTACATAAATACAATTTTATTCTCTTTCTTATAATTCTGTTGAAGAAAAACTTATGAAGACTGAATGAAGACATCTGACATAATTGTAGTGTGATTTCGAGATGTGAATCCAACAAAATACATAATTAGACTACATACTAATAGTAAGTATGTAGTGTTAAAAAAATGAAAGAATTATTATTTTGTATTGATCTATTGATAAATCAAGTTTATGTGTAAAAACTAAATATATTTTCGCTTATATAATATAAACAAGCCTTGTTATTGGTTAATTCTCTGGATGTTTTTATGAGTCAGACCCAATGTGTCAAAATGTATATAAGCTTTTTGCTGAGATTGTTGGCAGGTCGTAAACCCTTTAATCGCATGGTGAAATTTTCCAATTTTTTCGAGATCCTCTTGTATATTTGTATTGTGTCTCGAGGCATTTGGACCAACCTTCTGTTTGAGTAAATGGTAACAAGAAGGGGTCCTTGGTTGACAAGTGTCAGGAGGGTTAAGGCAGCAGCCGGAGGGTTCGAGAGTGGATCGATTGTTCCTCGACTTTGAAGACCCTCCTCTATTCCAAGAGCCGACTTGAAAGTTCTTTCTTCATCTGATGAGATTCCTTCCTTCCACTCATGAAGGTTTAATAACGAAGAATTAAAGGATCAACCGGCCTTAGGCAAATGCAATATTTCATTAATTATATTTAAATAAACATTATTAATGAACTGGTGCAATTATTAATTTCAAATTCAAATAGACGAGGATATTAATTTTCAAATGATAAATTATCAAAAGGAAAAAATAACTAATCTCTAAATAAAATGATTAAAATGATATTAATAACAGTTCGTCCAAGATTAATGTTATTAAATATTCCTTTAAGAATTGGAGATTCCATTTGTATTTGGCAAATTAAGATACAACTTTTTTTTTATTATTTTTATTTTACTCCAACTTTTTTCATCAACATAAGCGTGGTTCAATCTTTAGTCCAGTGCTACTTTACTTTTTTTTTATACCTTTTTCGTAGAATAATATGCCTTTATTTTCAAAATAGACTTCAGGTTCAGCAATTAAATCCTCTTTTTAATTAAATCTCTTTTCATAAAGAATTAATTTTATAGGCTACAAATAATCAGTAGTCAATTGGAGGTCAGATCGATTCAAAGAATAATTCAATCAATTTGGCCATAGTTTGCATCGCCTTATGTCATGACATTAAATCTGATAAACAAAACTAGCTGCACCAAAACAACTGTAACTATTAATTTAAATGTTATAGTGATATGAAATTTTTTCTTATATAATTTAAAGATTAGAAATATTTGATTAAGTTTACCAAGATTATAGGATTATCCAGTTTTTAAGTGTTTTATGAATTTATGAAGGATTTTGGCTGATATATGAAATATTTGGATACTACTAAATCACATTTGAAATGCATTTTATTTATTTAATAATGAAGATAAATCTATTTTAAAAAATTTATTTTGTTAAAATTAAGGGTAAAATATTGTTATATTTTTTAGGCAGTTAGTAGATATTTAATATTTTATATTATATATACCTACCCTTGAAATTTAAACTAACAAGTATTTTTCCATTTCACTGGAAATTTTTTCATTTATTTACTTCGTACCATATGATCAATAATATAATTCATTATCTGGGTTAAGCGAGATGAGGGAAAATTAATTTCCGTTTAAAATATTGTATTAAATTTCTTTTTAAATACAAAAATTGTTGTTGTATTGTTGTATAATACATTTTATTTGAAATTTATTCAAGAATAATGAATTGAATTTTCTTTTATTATTTTTTTTTTTATCTGAATTTCATCATTTCTCAATTTCCTAAGAATAATTCTTTTTTGAATTCTAATCTTATTATAACATTATTTATGAATATTTTTGCATTTATTTCCCAGGTAAGATGGGATTTTTCTTTTTAATAAAATCATTTTATTATTATTATTATTAGACTTTGACGATAATTTGTTTAATTATTTCGATTAAAAGATTTTCATTTTGAAGGGCTAAGTTGTTGATAGTATAATATAATTATAAAGTAGAATATGCATAGGAAACTTTCTAATCTTGTATTATAGTGTAGGTGGTTTGTCCTATGATATGATACCTCAATATTAATTGAGTCGATCAGGAAAACACGTGCCTGGAAAGAGAAGGCTAATTTATCAGCAGGAATTGAGCGGTGATGAAACAAGAGAGAGCGGTAACGAGAACAGGAACAGTTACAGAGGGTAGGAGAGGATCGCCTCAAAATCCGGTTCTCTAGCATTAACATCAATGGTTGCTTGATTGGGCCCCTCAAACAGCCTACCATCCATCCCGTCCTCCTTTGTTTCTTACAATGTCAAATTATTGCAACCCTCTTTGAATGAACCTTGTCACAAACATAATCAATAAATCCATGAAAATAACAAAAATCACCACAATTATAATCAAATATCTTTTTTTTTTAATAACATAAAATTAAAATAGCAATTAGAATAACCATAGAAGTAACAAAATCACAATCACACAGGGGGAAAAAAAAATAAAATAAAAATGTTTTAAAATTTTGATTACTATTTTGGAGATAAATAACATCATTCTAATTTCGTGCTGATGATGAAGAGAAAAATAAAAGCAGAAAATTGCTTGTCAAGAGTAAGTATTCAAATTATAAATGGTTTACATTATCAATCAAAATAAAATAAAAATAAAAAAAAAAACACAAATCAATTCCATAGATCTATTTATATTTTCGTTTATCAAACAATTGGCTAAAAAAACACAAACGAATGATAAATGTTCTTTTTAATTATAGTTCAGCCGAACCATTAATTATTAAGTAAAACATTAATATTCCATTATACTAAATAAGAAAATAAAAGATGTGAATTACATAAGAATTTGAAATAAATGAAAGTTGATAGAAGAAAATGAAGCATTAAATATTTACAATGAAGAATTTTTTTTTTAAATTATTTACTAAATAATTAATAGTTTCAATTTGTGATGAAAAATCTTATTTTACCTATGACCTCTTTAATAAAAAAGTAAAAGTGATTAAATGCGTTAAGAAAAAGAAGCAATAAACTTATAAAAAAAAATCAAGATCAAATTTAGATAATTTCAAATGAAATTCCATTTCCTATATATATATATATATATATATTTGATTTATTTATTTATATATATATTTGATTTATAGATTAAAAATGAATTAATCAAAAAGCATAGATTGGCCTTTTGATTTGACTTTAGTTTGAAAGTTTGTTCGTTATTCAAGTCCACTTATTCCAAATAATTTTTTTTTTCCTATTTAATTAATATTTATCAACTCTTAAAACTGTAAATAATTCAATAGACGTTTTCAAATTAAAGTTATTAACGCTTGAGAGGATAAATATTAATACAGAAAATTCACAAATTTTATGAATAGGTATAAGCCATGAGATTAAATAAATAATATAGAATTATTAAATCAAAGGAACATGTGAATTAGTATTTTTATGTTAAACAATTTAGATGCAAAAATTAATATATGTTTTGAAATTAAACAATGTAAAATCTCTTTATCATAAATTAAATATGTTAATTGAAAAATAAATAAACACACATATATATATATATAGTTTATATAGAAACCTACACACCCACACCAAAAGAAAATCATTTTTTTTATACAATAATTTTTGCAAAAAATAATTTATCAAGGATCGTTTTAATACCTTAGGAGACTGTATTGTCTGAGAGTTGTCAAAATGATTGATAGCCTCTTCTTATAGTTTTTAGACTATTTTTTCTGATAAAAAATCTCTTAATATTATTGATTCACTTATTATATTAGTAGTATATTTTAGTATATGTAAATTTATATGCCGTCCATATATCAAATTATATCCATTTCCCTAATTTTAGTGAGGTAAAATATTGTTTGCTAAAAAGCAGTAATTCCGAACAAGGAGCATATGACACACAGGGGGACAATTTGTCTGTTCAGGGGGCCAATGGAAATATTGATGTGGGTCGGACCCATCATTTAAGCTACTTAATGAATAATTAAAAATTTTTAATATTCGAAATTAAATTTAATATGGGCGGAGAGGGCATGGCATATAAAAGGTTGTGAAACACTGTTCTAAAGTAATTAATTATATTTTACAAAAATTCCTTATGAATTGACATGAAATATTATTTTTTTTAAGTTTCAGGAAAAAAAAATATTTTTGATTATTCAAAATGTTTGCATTTATTAATTTTACTTTAAAAGTATATAAGTATCTAAGGTATCAGAAATTAAATGTGGTTTTGATGGTAAAATTATTGAAAGAGAAGACTTACGGACAGCATGGCTTGTCAATGAACACCGACCGTGTGGAGTTTATTATAAACTCTTGTCTAGGTGAGAGGTTGCCATATTTTAGCGCCAAAACCACTGCGAGCTCATTGGACATTTGAAAAGCATTAAATATGAAATTATGAAGTTTATATAATGTAAAGGAATAAAGAATAAAAATAGGAAAAGAAAGAAAAAGACTCGATCTGATGTAACCTTATCTATTATTATTATTATATATCTTATATCGTATCTTAATAAATAAATAAAACTTTATTAAAAAAAAAACAAAGACAAAGTCTAGTTGTGAAAAATAATACTACTCTAGACAACAACCTAACGCAGATTTAAAAACATAAT
This sequence comes from Labia minor, assembly GCA_963082975.1. NCBI lineage: Eukaryota > Metazoa > Arthropoda > Insecta > Dermaptera > Spongiphoridae > Labia > Labia minor. The sequence continues at coordinate 23,978,266 of OY720344.1, forward strand.
GTATATTAACACACTATGAGCGGGGCGGGTATTTGTACCCGTTGCGGGGACTGCCACTTATAAGCGGGGCGGGTATTTATACCCGTTGCCACTTATATAATATATATTTTCCCTTGTGTCACTTAAAATTACTTATTTTAAACGATAACTAATATATATCCCTCATATAAGTGGCAACGGGTATAAATACCCGCCCCGCTCATAGTGTGTTAAAATTTAATCATTATTTATTTATATGAATATATACTAAACTTTCCTTGATATTATTTATTCGATTTATTTGATTATTTATTAGTATTATCCTTGTTTGTAAATTGATTTAAATTAATTTATAAATATTTTTTTTTAATCCATGCCAAGTTTGAAATAAGAGAGAGAGAGAGAAGAGAGATAGTAAAATTTGTGTTGCTCAGCAAAGGCTGACGAGGGAATTGATCAATAAAGCATTCCCTCACAAGAGCTGGCTAGTTTGCTTCCTTCTTGAAAATTTGAAATAAAAATATGAGCTGTGGCCAGGCACAGAACCGACCGACGATTTGAAATAAATTAATTTCTAAACAACATTATATATAAAGTATAAAAAAAAATATTTTTAAAACTTGAATTAAAATGTCTAAATTATTTTTAGTTTAATTAATCAATAATTAATTACTACTATATTTTAAGTGAAGTATTTTGGGACAATGAATATACACTTTAACAATTTATTAATTTTACTTTAAAAGTATATAAGTATTTAAGGTATCAGAAATTAAATGTGGTTTTGATGGTAAAATTATTGAAAGAGAAGACTTACGGACAGCATGGCTTGTCAATGAACAATGAAAATTAACATTTTGTAAACTACCACTTCCGGTTTTACCAAAAGGTGATAAATTCGTGGCACTGATGCATTAACTAAATATACCAAATTTTATCAAAATCCGTTGAGCCATTCAAGCTATACATGTCTATACGGACACACAATGGACAGACGGACGGACGGACAGACAGACAGACATATCATGCTTAAAATACTTTTTTTTCTGATAACATCATTCGTGGAGATGTGTGAAATTTGGTGTGAAAACAATACCTCCCTTACTATCGTCGGTCGGCAAAAAACTTGTATTAAAATCAAATCATTAAAGAAGAAGAAAAATAAAAGAAATATAAAAATAAAAAAAATTTTTACTAATATATATTTAAAATTTATTTTAAAATGAATTTTTATTTAATTCATAATTATAAATTAATATATTATTTAGTTTAATATTTATAAATTAATGAAAATGTATTGATTAATAAAAAATTTATAATTTTTAATAATCTAATTGATTTATATAAAAAAAAATGAATTCGAAAATGAAAGAAAGAAATTTTCTTATTCTTCGCATCTTGATCTAATAATAAAATAATAAAAGTCAAGGGAAAAAATAATTTACATTTTTCCAATTAAATGGGTATATTTGATCAACGTTTGCACGGGAATAAAAAAAATGAAATTATATTTTCTCTCAATAAAGTTATTTTACATTAAAGGGGATGACTCAAGTAAGAATGGCAGCAAGAAATGAACATTAGTTACATTGAAAAATGATCAAAATGAAAGAGAGAATAAAAAAAATAAAAATAAAAATAACAAAAATGAGGGAAAGATACAAGTGAGAAAGTTGGCAGACAATATTCTTTCTTTTCTTTTATTTATTTATTTATATATTATTATTATTATTATTAGTTCTTTACTAAACTTTCATTGTGCTCTTTGATTGAGTCAAAACAACAGTTTTCAAGTTCATTTCCCGTCGCGGAAATATCCCAACACCTTCTTCTGTTTTTATTGGTTTTGAAAGAAGAAACAGTGGCGATGGCATGAAAGTGGAAGGACCATCAGTGGCACATGTGCACATTTGGCACTCGAGATAGGAAACATTGTGAGAGAATGAGGGAGGAAGATGGGTTAGCCATTACAACAAGCGAATATTTAGCCATTCAAAAAAATGATAGTGTAGGTGGTGGGAGCAAATTAGCCGGAAAAAGAGAATCATAATCAAATGGCAAAAAAAAAGAAAAAATACATGAAATGAAATATGACGTGAGGGTTTGAGGGGAAAGAACACGACACAAGAAGAAAACAAAACGAGGTGATGAACAAGGGAAGAGAAGAGAGGGAAAAGAAAAATGAGAATGAAAATATAATACTTAATTATAAGTTATCATGGAATGAATTCAAAAATAAAAAGAATATAAGAAATTTACTTTTTTAAGATTCATTAACTATTTTTTTATTTGATTTTACATTAAAAGTTTTAAACGCACTTTTTTTTTTGTTATTTATAATCTAGAAAAATTTTATTTTTATATCTGAAAAATAAATTGTATTTGACGATGCATATAATTTATTAAGAAAAACAAGATATTTATTTAATATTTATAAAACAAGAGCATAAAATAAATAAATAAATTAAAAGATTTTTTTTAATCCACAATCAAAGATTTATAGTATGTAGGATTTAGAATGAGAGAATAAATAATAAAAGAAATGTGTTAAGCAACATATAGCTAACAATAAAATTATTTTTTAGAAATGAAAAAAAAAACAATATTTAATCTTAAAGAATGAAATTCATACGAAATAATTTTATTTTTATATATTCTTAGTCTGCCCCTTTAAAACCGCAACCCGGTTAGCTTTGGATTATATATTTGATTTTTTTATAATTAATATATCAATGTTTTTCAATAAACTTTTGATAATTCGATAAATATTTTACAACCTTTCCATTTTTAAAAAATTGTAATATTAACGAATTATATTATTTATATAAATTTTTGCATCCATTTTCATATTTTAACGCCTGAGGTATCAATGAATTAATTTTACTTTTTATGACAATTTCTCAAAATTCATGGAAATTCATATTATACACATTTTATAAAAACATTTTAAAATATTTGATATTTACCTTAAAATTGTGATGTAAATATTTTTTAATAATATATTGAAAATATTAATTTCAAAATAAGTGTATCATATTAAATTTTATTATAAATTATTATAATGTGAGTAATTGACAAAAAAAAATAATAATAATTTATTTAATTAATATGATATGTGTAAAAATCACCAATTTTTGGTAAAAGTATATTTTATTTTGTATTTATATTATTCATTAACATAAATTTATTTTTTGTAAAACGTTTTATAAACCTATTATTAATTTTTTTTCCTAGAAAATAATTCAAGTTTTAAATCTGCCCAGATGGTCATCCACTAAATTTAACCTAACTATAAATTTTATAATTTACTACAAAGATTTTTTTTTTTTTTTTTTATTTAATATCCAAGTAAATTTACAACTGCCCTATTATAATGGGCACTATAAAATTGTATGTCTTCTACAATATGTACATATTTCGAGGAGAGGAAGAAGGGGAAATAGAAAAAATAGGAGAAGAAATGAAGGAAGGAAAAAAATAAGCGGAAAGAGAAAAAAAAAAAAAAAAAAAAAAAATAAATAAAAGAAACAAGAGGGAAAAGAAGAGGATAAAGGAAATAAGAAAAGAGCTGGGAATGAGTCAGTGGCCCATTGGCTCCGACTCTAGGGTCTGTCATTTGTCAAGTCATGAGGTCTGTGTCTCTTAAGCCTTCTAGATAGGCCGTCCGTGTCCAGTAGCTGTAAGGCTTTAGGGTTTGGGTGGGATGAGAGTCTGTCTTTGTATCGTCGACTGTATAATTGTATTTCGTCAATAATAGTCCTGATTCGTAGGTCTCTGTGTATGGAGCGGTTGGTGATATACCATGGGGCGTTAACGATTGCTCTCAATGTTTTGTTCTGAAACCTTTGGATGATGTTGATGTTTGAGGTGCTTGCGGTTCCCCACAGCTGGACACCGTAGGTCCAGATAGGTTTTAACGTCATGGTGTAAATTAAGAGTTTGTTGTCGATAGTCATTTTAGAGTTGCGCTGGATCAGCCAGTATAATTGTCGAAGTTTTAGGTTAAGTTGTTTTTTTTTAGTCCGTATATGAAACTCCCACGTTAGTCGTCGGTCTAGGTGCATCCCTAGGTAGCGCACATGGTTGGTTTGGGGAATAGGTTTAGAAAGTCTAACTTCAGGACAGGTCCGTCTATTTAAAGTAAAGGTCACGTGGGTAGATTTGTCTTCATTGACGGCCATCCGCCACCTGTTCAGCCACGGCCGGATTAGATCCAGGCTTCTCTGGACAGCAGCGGATGCCGCGAATGGGTCTTTATGAGAGTATAGTAGGGCTGTATCGTCTGCAAAAGTCGCGATAGTCACGTCAGGTCCAACAGGTATGTCAGCGGTATAGAGTAGATATAAAAAAGGGCCCAACACGCTCCCTTGAGGGACACCAGACTGGATTGGGCAGAGCTGACTTTTAGCGCCGTCCATCGTCACCCGAAACGACCTCGCGGAGAGGTAAGATCGAAGCAGGCGAGAGTATACCAGGGGGAAAATCCGGTTAATTTTGAATAGCAGGCCTCGGTGCCAAACCCTATCGAAGGCTTGGGAGACGTCCAGAAAGACTCCCGAACAATAGAGTTTGTTTTCGAAAGCGTTGTTTATTTGTCTGACTATTCGGTGTACCTGTTCAATTGTTCCGTGCTTTTCTCTGAAACCAAATTGATGGTCAGGCAAGATTTTCCTTTCCGTCAGAATCGGTCGAAGTCTCTCGAGAAGAATTCTTTCAAAAAGTTTCGAGAGAACTGGCAACAGGCTAATCGGCCTATATGAGGTAGTTTCCTCTGGGGGTTTTCCCGGTTTGAGGATCATAATTATGTGGGCTATTTTCCATGATGTTGGAAAATAACCCAGTCTGATGATGGCATTAAATAGATAAAGGACATATATTAACCCTCTCTCAGGGAGTTCCCTGATCATCTGCCCCGTAACAAGGTCGTGCCCAGAGCCCTTTTTAGGATGTACAGTCTTGAGTAAAAATGATTTTAACTCTATAAATTTAATTTTTTTAAAAGTCATCGGAAAAATGGAGTTGTCAGGGAAAGGTAAAGTTTGGAAGGAATTGTCAGTATTCTCTAGGGGTGGATGAGGGGTGAACACGTCAGTCAGATGCTCGGCGAATCTCGCCACTCGTTCATCGTTGTCTCTTGCCCAACTGTTGTCATTTTTTCGAAGGGGAGGAATACGTGTAATTGGTCTTTTGATCTTTTTAGTAACTTTCCAAAGGGAATAGTCAGTAGATTGGGTTGGTGAAAGATTAAACAAGAAGTTCTGGATTCCAAGGTTTTTCTCTGCAAACAGAAGTCTTTTAATTAGTTTGGTCAGATTGTTTAATTTAGTCTTGAGTGAGGGTGCTCTGCATCTTTGCCAGTTACGTCTGATTCTATTTTTTTGAGTGATAAGGTCTTTAATGTGGTTTGGTATGTAATGTCCGTGGTCTTTAGTTCGAAGTACAGGTGTTGAGTCTCGGGCGGCATTTTGTATTGTCATTGTGAAGTGTTCAACGGCAAAGTTAATGTCAGTCTCATTTAGTAGAGGTAGATCCAGATGGAGATTTTCGTCAATTAAGTTGGCAAAGAGACTCCAGTTAGTTCTATGGTTGGTCAGAAAATTTTTTGCAGGTTTGGGGGCGATGAACGAAGAAAGAGTCAATAGGATAGGTGAGTGGTCAGAAGAGAGGTCAAAACAAGACTCAACATTGTTAGTTATTGAGTCCAAACCCTTCGTGACGAAAAAGTCAATTAGGTCAGGGATTTTGCGTCGATCTGTGGGCCAGTATGTAGGTGTCCCCGTCGAAATTGTCTTGAGTTTGTTATTGTCAATTGTCTTAGAGAGATTGCGGCCTCTGGGAGTTATGAGTCTGGAGCCCCAGTCGGTATGTTTGGCATTATAATCGCCACCAGCAATGAACCTTGGACCAAGTGAGCGGAAAAATTCATCGAAATGCCCAGGCTCGATTTTATGTTTGGGTGGGCAGTAGACTGATGAAATTGTCAGTTTTTCAAGGTTGTCATATATTGTGAGTGTAGTCGATTGGAGGTAGTCTTTGTTAAAAGGTCTGTTTTCGTAGTGTTTAATTGAACTTCGAATTATAATGGCTGATCCTCCATGAGAAGTCCCGTCAGGATGGTTAGAACAATAAAAGTCGTAGCCAGAGAGTCGAAAAAAACTCCTGGCGTTGAAGTGGGTTTCTGAGATAAGGAGAATGTCTAGGTCTTTGTCTGCAATGAAATATTTTAGCTCGTCTGCATGCCTAAGTAGGCCGTTTGCGTTCCAAAGGATAATTTTAAGCTGAAGGTCCATGAGGCAGTCTGGAGATGAGAGTAGTCAGGAGGTTCAGGATAGTATCCATACGCTCCATAAGTTTAACCATCATAGATTCGAGAGTGGTATGTGGGGTTGTTGTGGTAGTTGTGTCATTATGTCCAGAAGTTATTTTAGAGTAAAGTATTTTTGTTCTAGGTTCGTTACTATTTATTGCAGTAATGTTGTTAGAATTTGAGTAATTGTCCCTAGGAATGTCCTTAGTTTGTGACGTTGGTTTGGTGTTTTGTGGTCTTGGTCTGAGTGGGGGATATTTATTTTTGATAAGCGTCTTGTAATGGCTGCACCCTTTATAGTTTGCTGGATGGGAGCCACCACAAAGGACACATTCCGGAGGGGAAAGTTTATCTTTTACACAATCAGAAGTGAGATGAGATAGGGTGCATTTAACGCACCTTGGAGGTAGTTTGCAGTATTTCTTTGTATGCCCATAGCTTTGGCAACGAGCACATTGGGGTATATCCCTACGTGTTTTGGGGGGTTCAATATCTATTTTAGTATGGCATAAACTGGTAAGCTTGTAGATTTCGCGATTATTGGGGGAAGGTTTGAGGTCGAGAAAAAACATTGAGAGGGGAGCTTTGGTCTGAGATTGTCGAATATTGAAGATATTAACAACAGTGTGACCGAGTTCTTCAATTTCGCTTTTGATGTCAGTCAAATCAGTACTGTGGTGTAGGTGCTTGATCACTACCCGAAAATGTCTGTCGTTTTTAGGTTGATATGTATAATAGTTTTTGTTGGTTTTGTCTAGGAGTTTGACTATGACTTTATAGTCCGTAGGTGTCTTAGAGTTGATTTTTATTAGATCGTTGCTTAGGACTCGGCAAACAAAGCCATTTTGAGCCACTTGATTAAGACTCTTAATCATTAGGTTGTAATTGTTAACATTAGGAACAAAGATTGGTGGAGGTAGATTGACTTTGGTTGATCCGGAGGAGGGAGTTAGGTTGTCGTTAAGTTTGGAGAGAGCATCGAACCGATTCAAAGTGGAGGGGATTGAAGAATCATTGTTGTATTTCTTTCTAACATTTCGATTTTCTTCGGGGCTGGATCTTGAACGCTTCCTCTCAACGGTTTGCCACTCTGCAGGGGCCGTCGGGTCGTCCAGAGAAGAGCAATCATCATCGGTGAGGTCAGACTCATCGTCGAAAATCTTCACTAGTGAGTCAGGCTTCGACTTGTGGATCCCCTGGTGTTCGTTGGCGCATCTTGCGTGAAATACACAATTGCACACCGTGCATTTATATTTATCCTTTCTTATAGAAGTCTTGCAAAATTCGCAGATGGACGGCATTTTTATTATTTTTACGATTTTGTTATTAAAAAGTTTTTCTTTGTGCCAAAATCGTATCAACTAATTAATAGAGCCAAGTGATGGAAACATTTAAATATTTTTTCACTTGTTGGCATTTATTAATTCATTAGTAGATGTTATTATTTTTAAAATATATTCTATTTAACTTAATTTGATATTGATAATATTTATATTCCTATATTTATTTATTTATTTTGTTTATATTCTAAAACTGTTAACAAGTGGAAAGTAGTGTGGAGGAGGGGGGAGAGGAGAATCTTCAGCTCCGCCCAGGCCTACAGGGGAGACTTCAGTGGGTGGGGGAAGGGGAGGCCTTGGATGAAAAGAGGGAGAGGGAGATTTGATGATTAAAAATTTACTAAGAATTATATCATATATACAGCATATACATATATAATAATATACATACTTATACACATATATTAAGTTTAAATCACTTAATTATCTATTAAAAGATATATAGGAGGATTAAAGATGACTGACCTCAAAGCTAATATAAAATGAAAAATAAAAATTGTCCACTGAGGAAAACAATTCTCATCCATAAATGCCCAACGTGCAATCCGATCAACAAATGAATTGTTTCAAGATGCAGATGATGAAAAATGCTATATAATGATATCAAAATCAACACAAAAGGGCAATTCTGAACATTAAGAATCACAAAATATAGGAACTAAACACAAGAACAACCTACTCGGTTGGATGTAGAACATTGAATGCCTACAAAGATAGTGTCAATAAATTTTTCAATAAACATAATAAATCAGTGCCAAAATAAATATTGATATAAATATATTTTAAAAAATAAATATAACTTAGTATTATGCATATAAAAATTGAGTATATAGATATTTAAGTAATTTTCTTACGCCCACTAATTCAAATTATTATTTTTTTTTTATATATGTAAAAAATAAACAAACATTTAATGTTAATGTATAATAAGAAACAAAATAAAATTTGATTGGTAATTTATAAATAAATATAAAGAATTATAAATTTTATTTTATTATCTTACCTTTGAGATGGGTCTGAGGGCTCAAAGGGAAACTTAAGTTCGTCATTATTGACTTTTGATTTGCGTGGCTCATTTGTGAGGTTAAAGGCAATCCAATTTGATATCGTATGCTGGGTAGTAACAATCGAGCCAGATAAAAGGAGTTTGAGTTAGTAAAATCATTTTTTTTTAATTTAATCAAATGAACTATCTTTTATCTTCAATTTTAGAGAATTGAGGTGAATTAATTAAAATATTAATCAGAAAAAGAATAAAAGTAATAAAATAAAGTAATAAAATAATTTATGAAAATAGACAATGATCAGTTTTAGTAATGTCTTTAAAAATCTAAAAATCAACCTATTAACACACTATGAGCGGGGCGGGTATTTGTACCCGTTGCGGGGACTGCCACTTATAAGCGGGGCGGGTATTTATACCCGTTGCCACTTATATGAGGGATATATATTGGTTATCGTTTAAAATAAGTAATTTTAAGTGACACAAGGGAAAATATATATTATATAAGTGGCAACGAGTATAAATACCCGCCCTGCTCATAGTGTGTTAACATAGAAAAGTTATATTCACTAATAATACTGAAATGAGTGATGCGGGTTTGTCTTTTATATATTTAGTTAAAACTATTTCTTTGATAAAATACTTCTACCATCTATTCTTTAAGGAATAAAAATAAACGAATTTATCTTATATATATATACATATATTATTTCCGACATTTAAGAAGAATTAAATAAGAGTTTCTAGTAAAAGACATTAAAAGAAGATGTAAATGAAATGTTATTTCTCAGAATTATTTTGCCAAAGGCGATATCCTAAAACGTTCTAGACATATATTTGAACAAATAAGGGCGTAAATTTCTGCGCTAACTAGACCTTTTTCATGGCAAAGAAAAGAAACAAATGAAACAAAAATAAAATATAAATTTTCAAAAGAATGTCAGTGTTGATACATTGAGTGGCAATTTCAAACAAGAGCCATGAACAAACATACCCTCGATTATTTATTTTATTTTATTTATTTTTTTATTTTTTATTTTCCCTTTCAATTCAATCATACACATCCTAAATGGAAATTTATTTTATTTACATTAGGATATCACATTTGTTTTTATAAACTTCAACCTCCTGTCACTCACCCCGTCTTTCAGTCATTAATTCAAATAGCGATGCTTGTAAGAAGAGGGAGAGATATCCAAACATCTTCCACTTGAGAGTCTCCTAAATTGAGAATTGAATTCAATTAGAATGCAAAATATCTGATTATTTCATTTTCCAGTTTCTCTCAAATAATTTATTAACAAAAACATTAGCCTTTAATGACTATTACTCTCGTTTATTTTAATTAATTAAATTATTAATATAAGTGCACATTTAAATTTATTATTATTATTATTATTATTTATTAAATATAGAATAGAACAAATTTTCTTATTTATTTCAAATTGATTATTTGATGTCTCTTTTTTTTAATTTTTTCGATTCAGAAGATGGACTGGAATATGTATGAAACATTTTTTTGGAAATTCAATTGAAATTTGAAATTGAATTGAATTTTAAATTAACATATAATAGTAATAATGTAATATTAAATAAAATATGTATGAAATTTTCTTTTCAAAATTTCAACTATTTTTTTTTAATTACAGACTAATGACATTGCATAACGATAGACAAAGAGAATTAGTGATAATAGACGATACAAGTCTATCAATAGTTATTATTTATCCTTTTAATGTTTATTTTTTTAATTATTAAAATAAATTTATTTTATTCATTTGTAATAATTCGATTTCATTTTTATTATATATTATTTATAGGTATATTCTCTAGGTCTAGGTTATTATATAACTTTTCAAATAAATTATTATATCTAATAATTTTATTTTTTGGACTCTAATTCAGATTAAAGATTGTATTTGACAAAAAAATTGTACAATAATCATTTAGCATCGTCGGTTGTAACCTCAGGATAATCTGACATGACTTTGAAAAATCATCTTGTCCTGAAATTGAAAAGCGGAAAAGTGTTAAAGGAATACCGACTAATGATTATATTTCCGTTCTTTGAGGGCGGAAAAAAACAAGAAACCTATAAAAAAATTAAATATCAAAAACAAAATGAAATAATTTAAAAAAATAAATAAATAAAATAAAATGAATTTATCAAGTTTTTATATTTATTAAATATTAATTAAAATTAATTGAAAATTTTATTAGCTATTATATAGGTAATATATATAAATTATATTATCCATATATATTACTATCAGATTTATCAGGGATATAATCACGTATTTTTGTGAGAATTTTTTCTCGACGTTTCGGCACCCATTTTGGCGCCATTTTCATGAGATTATTTAGGTGGGAATATTTTTGGGAATCTGGATCTTAATCTGTGTGACCAAGGGTTAATATCGGGATTTGAGGTTGATAGGTTAGATGGTTTTGTACTCACGCGTTGCTGTGGAGCTCCAAAGAATCCTGGGCAATCCTGACTCTGGCACACGTCCGTAATGGACAGTTGCCAGAGTCAGAACCCTTGATCACACAGACTAAGACCCAGAATCCCAAAAATATTCCCACCTAAATAATCTCTTGAAAATGGCCCCAAAATGGGTGCCGAACTGTCGAGAAAATAATCTCACAAAAATACGTGATTATATCCCTGATAAATCTGATAGTAATAATAACAATAACATTCAGGGAAACCTAAACCAACATATATATATATATATGTTGTATAAGAAATACAGTTTGTTATTATTTCAAATATCTTTATGAAAAAAAACAAAACAAATAAAAAAACAAAGAAAAAAAAAACATGAAAATAATGGAAATAATAGAAAATACTTCATTTTTATTTGAACCGCTTTCAAAATGTCAATCATAAATCAGTGTCTATAAATCTATCACGACTTGTGTCATAATTTTTTTTTCATTTTTATTCATAAAACAGAATCGGTTTATTTATACTGCCAGGAGTACTTAATTCTTGCTTGTGTTTATTTATTTTATAATCAAATATTATGACATTCCCAATGAATGTTTATGTCAATAAGTGTAAACCCAATTTGAAACATCAATGAAAGATGAATAAAATATATAAATACAATACTTACACATACAAAATAACACAAAAAATTGCTTCAAATCATTTTAATTATTATTTGAAATATTTTATTAAATTAAAATTAATTTTATCTAAAATTTATTTATTTATTGATGTATACTACTAGGGTCAAAAAGTTCGCGGAATTGGTTATTAAAAATTTATTAAAAATATTTATAACATTCTTACATTATTTCCCTTCGAAATACTCTCCTCCTGCATCTACACATTTATTCCACCGTTCATATAATTGTTGGAAACACTCTTGAAAGCCGTTTTTTGAAAGTTCCTTCAGCCGCTCCGTCGCATTTTCAATCACCTCTGACGAGTGCGACCGTCGCGAAAACGCTTATGCCACTCGTAAACTGCTGTTTTCTTGATCGCAGAATTTCCGTATGCTTTTTTTAGTATCTCAAGAGTCTCCGAGGGTGATTTCTCCACAGAATTTAATATTGCCACGCTGCTCTAATGACGACATTGCACAATCCGACGAAAGAAAGAAACTACGATCTACAATATTAAACACCGAACGCACGGAACCAACTACAACTGCCTGCTAACCTCAAAAGCACATTCACTACCAGTTATGCCAACCTCACAAACAAAAATTTCCCTTTCAGCTAAGAAATACTTGACTATAAGCGACCGCGAACTTTTTGACCCTAGTAGTATGTATAAAATTAAATTTAAAAGTATAAAACTAATTTCAGATTACAAAATCTTTAGTATAAAATATCTACTAAAAAAATGGCTGAGGAAAGATTTACTAAATTTTTTTATAAGAAAAGTCGGTTGGCAGAATGTAAAAGAGGAAATAAAAAGAAGAATGTGGTTGAATTGGGGGTGAATGGAAATTGGATGGAAGTATCTTAAGATAGAAAGAGGTGGAGGGATGTGTTAGTTAATATCAAGAACTTTCGAAGGGATAAATAAATAAATGTAAAATGGTGATCAATTAAACTACATTTTGACCATTAAAGACAACATTCACATATAATATATTTAACTATTAAAAATCTTTAAAAATCTGAGTTCTGAATTCTGAACCTGAATCCTCATTTAAAAAAAACAAAGTATTTTTAAACAGTTTTAAAATTTAAATCTGATTTTGGTTAATTTTAACAAACTTTTTTGTTTTGATTAGTTCGTTTTATTTCGAAACAATTCATTAGTTTCTTCCAAATTTTTACATTTATTTTATGTTTGTATGTTAAATTAAACTTTATAATTAGTTAATGTTTAAATCTATTATCAAATTTATTCCAAAATTTATGCATATCTATATAATGTTGAAAATCAATTGTGCTAATATAATAGAAAGAATTAAAAAAATTCTGGAAAGTTGATTCACTTCTTCATTAATAAAGTCTTCCGAACAGTTCAGGGAGCATATTTTAATTAGAGAGAATCTTTTTAAAGACTTGCTGGTTCATTTAAAAGTCGACTCAATGAATGAGTCATCCTATCCATGATAAAAGACCAGATGAAAGGCACGCCAAAAAGTTCGCCACCTCTCTTGGTTTTTTTTTTTTTTTATTTTTATTATTAGAGATTATATTTTTAATCTCAATGTGATGCACTTGATAAATTAAATTCTAATAAGTTTATTTTTTCTAATTTTATCCTGAATTCAAAAATATACTTTTTAGGTATTCAGTATTTTACTTAATATATATATTGATTAAAACTTGTGTGGTTTTTGTTATAATTATTTAAGGGATTTTTATGTAAAGACCACATTATTGGTAAATATTGTTTATTAAATTAAAATAATAAATGTACAACGTTTCGTATGCATATTCTGCAACCGTTCTCAAGTACTGAGCGCTTGCTCCGACACAAGCGATCTAACTGTCAGTTGTTGTTGTTGTTGATAATAATTACAAAAAGTATATAATATATATGATAGCACAATAAATTAGGTTTTAGACAAGCTCAAATTTTTACAAATAAGTTTTAAATAAATTAATTAAAATAAAATTCTATATAAATAACAGATTAACGAATTTGAAAATTGTTCATCTATCCTCACAACCTTTGCTCAAAAAAAAAAAGTATTTCTAACTTTTTTTTCTCTTCTTTAATACAATTGGAAATTTAAAAGTATTTCCAATAAGCTATCGAATAAATTTTATAGATAAAAAAGAAAGAAAGAAAAACTTTTTTCTCGAGTTACCAAACATCTAAGGTAGATAGAACACGAATGTCTGTTTAATATTGACCTGAATGCAAGCGACCTTTCTACTCTACCAGAATCAATCAAAAAACCAACGCATATAAATTGAATGTTTTCTGTCATCTCTCATTCCATATATTAAAGTAGAGAAATGCCTCGAACTTTAACCGACAGGTTTTGAAAAAAATAGGAAAAATAAAAATTATTAAATTGATTTGTGTTAATATCATTATTTGGGTCTTAGTTATATAAAGTAGATTGATACACTATTAATTAAACTCATATATGTGGGTGTAAAAAGACTAATTAATTGATATCAGTAAGTATTCTGAACAATTATTAATTAAGCCATTCATCGAATTAGTTTTGTTAAATAAATATAATAAACATTTTGTAATTGAACAATAAATAAATACAAAAGTTTAATAAATATAAACAAAGAGTTGAATATTGGCAAACCAAATTTAGGTTATTATTATTATTTATTCAAAATATAATGAAAATTAAAATATAAAAATATTAAATTATTAATATTATTTCTAATTGGATATTGGGGCATTACGATAATAATAATAATAATAATAATAATATAACATTATTTTTCTTTAAAATTGATTAATAATGCAAAAAAAAAATGTTTTATGATTTATAAAAACAATATAAATAATTTTCATATTGTAAATCAATATAATCTGAATTATAATAATAAATAATAAACAAAAACTGTCATAAAATGTTTCCTTTGTCAATGAATTCAAAAATATTGAATCCAAGAATAATTTAAATAAATTTATAAGTTATATATACCAATAGGTATATATATAAATTTTATTTTTAATCATTATTATAATATTTAATCAAATATAAAAAATGTATTAAATAATGTTTATTTAATATTTTAACAGTAATATTATTTAATATTTTGTTTTAATAAAAAATCATTTTAAAAAACGATATCAATTGTAGAAATGAAAAAAAAGAGTATTTTGAAATAAAAATTAATTAATAAATTTTAATATTTGATTGAAATTGATTTATAAGAACTTCAAAATATTCTCGGTAATATTTGAATTTCATAAAAATACTTTGAATCATATTTATAATCATAAAGACAAACATAATTTGAAAATTAGATAGATAACTATTCATTTCTAGACAAGTTCAATTTGTTATCCTTTTCTTTCAAATGAAGTACAATTGTTATTCTTACATATGTCTTCAAAGGATAAAAGTTACTTAGACAAATGAATTAAATAGAAATGTTTTGGAAAAAAAGGGTTGAAATATTGTAGTTCAAATTCACCTGAAAGAATCAATTTTCAACTCAGTTTTCTTTTATAATATGGAACCAAGCATATCTTTTGAAGAGTATTTGAAAGATAGGGGGTTGCACAAAGGGAAAAGTAAGAATTCCTTTTCTTACCATTTTGGCAGACTCTCAACTTTTTTTTTTAAAAGTTTTTTTTTTCTATCCTCACACCACCCCCTCTCTCTTTTCGACCGATACTCCGTTAACAGCTCATTTACTTTCATTCATTCATTTATTCTCACATATAAGCACCCCGCCGTCACTTCTTAAGTTGAAATAAAGTATTGAATAAAATTGGTGAATTGAATATGGCAATTGAATCTCCTTATAAATTGAGAATTGAAATCGAATATGCATTGGCAAATTATTTAAAAGAATGAGAATATAAAATTAAGAGTTTTCGGTTAACCAGACCAGTTAACCCTCTAAAAGAGAACACAGATACCATTCGATCTTCTGACACGTCTTATTTATAATTTAGTCAACATATTCCTCTTAAATGGATTGTATTCCATTTAACTATAATATATTATTAAAATCTGGGAAGTATTAATCAATTAAATAAATAATTTAGAAAATTTGTAATCTTTAAATTTTGTTTTCTTTTTTACATTTTTTAAGAAATTGACAAAGAACAAGTATATTATAAACTTTTTAGATGCCAAATAGAAATCAACGAAGCAAAATCTCTTATAAACCCTTCATTCATCTGTTCAGTCTAAAAGACGCTGTCATTTCAGATGATATACTACAAAGATACCAAATGAAAGGTCAGTCCACTAGAAAGAGTTTAAGTTTAGTTAGCGACCTAAGTAGTAGAAAAAAGGCTTTAAAGTTACTTAAGAAAAAAATAACATTTCATTTTATTGAGTTTACTAAAAACTTTTTCAAAAGTATTTAACAAAAAAAAAAGATTAGATATTTAATATGAGTTTGATTAAAATTTATATATAAAAATTAAATAAAGATAAAAAAAATATAAATTGCACTATATAAGTAGTTTCTACTAATTAACTACTTAAGTTCTATTTGGCTTCTTAGAAGTAATAAAATAAAATTATAATAAGTTGACCTGTGGCCAGGTCCGAACCGACCGACGGTTTGAAGTAAATTAATTTCCAGCTACAGAAACAATTTCAAATAATTTTAATATATCTATTAATGTAATAAAAAACAAATATGGATACCTAAATAATAAATATAAACATTTTTAATTTTATTTTATTTATAATATATATGCAAGACCAGGCTGTGACGTCATGAATGGCTGGATGACGTCATATAATTTTAAATCAAGAAAAAAGTAATAAATATGATTTTCCCGAGGATAAAACCAATACAAAGTGCATGATTCGTGGTGATATATAAAAAAATCTCCTCGTGTGAAATTTGGTGTGAAAATAACCCGTCCATTCCTATCGTCGATCGCTAATACTACCACTTCCGGTTTCCGGATTTGCACCAAAAGTTGATCAATTCATCCCACCGATGCATTAAGTAAATATACCAAATTTCATCAAAATCGGTTGAGCCGTTCAGGCTGTACACATCTATACGGACGGACGGACAGACATCATGCTAAAAATACTTTTTTCTGTTAAGAAAATGCATGATTCGTGGAGATATGTAAAAATCTCCACATTTGAAATTTGGTGTGAAAACAATACTATCGTCGGTCGGTAAAAAATATATTTATATATAGAAATAATGTTTTTTTTTAATCGAATATATATTCAAAAAATATAAATCAAATTAGTCAAAAATGTATAAAAATATTATAATATAAAATTAATATAATGAGTGTATTAAGTATAAATAATTATCTTCTTCTTCTTAGCCTTATTTCCCACGGGGTGTGGGGTCGGCTCTTCTCGTTAATTGGCGCCAACTAAATCTGTTGTTGGCGTCGTCTGTAGAGAGACCAGATGCCATTAGATCTCCCGTTATACGGCAGGACCAGCTGGTTTTTAGGCCTCCCACGCGGTCTTTTGGTACTCAACCTTCGATGACGGTGATGATGGTGTTGACGATTTTGATGTAGCTGTGGACGATTTGAGTGAGGTTGATGGCAATGATGCTGATGCTGACCGATGTGACGATGTTTGTGTCGGTGATGATGTCGATGTGGATGTAGATGTGGATGTGTATGTTGGACTATCTTCTTTAGCCCACCTCGTCCATAGGTGGGTAACCCTAACCCATTTCTCGCATCACCCGGGTGCTGACAATGCGCGTCGCTTGCAGGGGACGCCCTAGCCGTTAACCGTATAACATTTCTCCATTAATTGTTGATGCGACGCGAAGATGATCCAGCCGGCCTGTCGCTACAGCCTGACGCGTGGATTGGAAAGAAGGAAGAGGAAATAAAGGGGATTGGGTCTGGATGGATGATTTGGGTAGGGCATGCACTCCCTTGGTCGAGGAATGAGAGAAAATGCATGTGCTCGCGTAGGGCAGTGGGCGCCACTCACTGAGGTAGATCTGTCTCTCACCGGGATCGTGAGAAGGTATCTACCCGCTACCCGCAGCAGCTGATGTTAAATTGAATTAGATTTTTATTTTTATTAAATAAATAATCTTGAGTTCTATGCTGGGATTCGAACTCAGGCTTCCTGTGTAGAAATCTCGTACTCTACCCACTGAGCCATGCTGCCGTAATTATATGAAAAAAAAAATTAATTTTTGCACATCAGTATATCTTTTAAAATATATTAAATTTTTATTCATTAAATAAACATTCCAACCATTAATTAAATTTAATATTTTTTTAAATTTATATTTATTAATATCAAACAAAATAATGTTTTGCCTATCATTAAAATAAAATTAGATTATAATAGGGTAAAAACTAAAAAGAAAAAATAAACATTTAAAATATCATTTTTATTATACTCAAATTAATAGAGGTAGCTATATACATAATATAATAACACATAAATGGATATTTGTATATGTATATTCTATTTTCCAATTTAATATCCCAACCAAACCATTATTTCATTCTAAATTAATATCAACCATTGACTCAATATCTCTGACCGTATATATTCATATTATTGTGGTTGACATTGTCAACAATGTTAATTTTTTTTTGGAATTTGTATTATAAATCCATTTATTTTAGTAGTTATTTGGATATCTAATAGGTGTTAATTTAAAATGGACTCTATAACTAAATTAGACTCAAACCACTAGAGTTCTACAATAATGGATTTTCAAATCTAATTTGATCAATGGATTAATTTATAATAGAAATATTTGATTTTTTCTAAACTATAAAATCACTATACCTAATAATTTCAATTAAAATTGTTATATCATGGTCATTTAATCTTTATTCAGGAATTTTAATATAAATTAATTTTATAGAATAGAATTTAATAGAAATTTCAAATTGTATTTGAGAAGATGAACTAAATTCATTTAGTTCTACTTTTTTGAAAAACTATTAAATTGTATAAATAATACTCAAAATTGTAACAATGTGATAGATATGTAGAATGTCATACATTGATATAACTAATGAAATTATGGTAATTTCCATGTATAGAATCATTTATAATTACTTGTAATTTATTAAAAAATATAAATTTCTATTAATACTATGAAGAACCAATATTAATTTATACTCATTTGTTATACTTGTTCCGAATATATTGATTGAATTTTGATAAATTTTAATTGTCAATGATTCCTAATATAACTAGTTAATATATTTAATAATAAATAAATAAATTTGTAATAAAATTTAAAAAAAATAACTATTAATCAATGATTAACAAATTTCTATATAATTAACTTTTATATATAAAAAAAAAACAAAACAAAAACTAATACTATTAAATTAGGTAATTTTCCGCCATCTAACGATGTAATCCAAGTAAACACCTGTAATCACATAGCATAAATGAGGCAGAAAATTAAACTAGGATGAGATAGATTAATTGGAAATGAACATAGTCTATCTGACAGATCAATTGATCGTGTAGCAAAGTTAACTGAACATTAATCTCAAAGATTATTAACTGATAAAACCACAAAAAAATTAACATTCTAAATGATTTTTGGATAATAAAAACTATATATATATATATATTATTTTTCCACAAATAGATTCATTTTTTAAAATAGTATTGATAAAGAAGATTGTTGGTTTTTAAAAAAAAAAGTTTTTTTATATACTTACAAGAGAGACACAAAGACCGGAGGAGAATATTAAAGAATAATTACCTAAAACAAAAAAAAAAATAATTAAAAACAAAATCATTATTAGAGTATTTGATAATTAAAATAAATATACCTTCAGATGAATGTTTTCTTCATAAAATCAACAAATTATATTAAAAGATAATTGGATGCCTAACTACAAGGCATTAGACAAATAAGATCAAAGCTTTTAGAAATGAAATAAAATAAATCACATTCATTTTAATCGAAATAAAATACACAACCAAGAATGTCAAAAAATATAAATAATAATAATTTTGTTTATATCGTTAATATAAAATTGTTTGATTTTCACAAAACAAAGCTAAAAATGTACGTATTTTTTTATATAATAATAATAATAATAATAATAATTTTGTTTTTGTTATTCTTTATTATGACAAATGATTTTATAATATACAAAAAATATTTATTTCAACAAGTTTATTATTATTTTATTAATATGTAATTTTAACAGATGTTTTCCATGGTATATTATATCCTCTTTCTCAACAGATTTGAAAATATATATTATATTATATATAAATATTTAAACATTATTTAATAATGAAGCCTTTCCATTCCTCAGTGAAATTTAATTTTTCTATTTTCAATTTTTTCTTTTATAAATTAAATTTCTATTTTTGTCACTAAACGTTTAGGTATTTCATTAGGAATCTCCACTGAATAGGGCTAATAATAAAAAACAGATTTATACCAATACAGTTATATTACATTTTCACTGAACTGATGATTGAATATTCAATTCCCTTTAGGTACGAAAATAAAAAAAAAATTGGAAAAATATTTATAAATGAATCCACAATATTGACCTTCTAAACAAATAAAGAATGTCCTTAAATTACAAAATACCTGGCAAATGGAATAAATAATTAAACTGATAAAAAAACAAAATAGTAACAAACTGAAAAAGAAGACTAGTAAATATGATTTCAGTTCATTTGGGAAAGATTTAGAATACATCTTTGCAGTGGCGTACCTAGAACGTTTGCCGCCCGGGGCGATCTCCAGTTTGCTGCCCTTTTTATTATAAGTCAATCAAATAGTGGTTTTTATAAATTAATACCCATAAATAAATTATTAAGTTATTTAATCAATATTAATTAATACATAGAGTAAATTTTTTACATATATTTGTATGCACTCGTAAACATTTTTATATAATATTTACTCTTCTAGCTTTCATAATAGAAAAATCGTGTATAATGCTCTCAAAATTTATATTTATATTTTTTCCGCCGGCCCTGCTTTTCAAAAGAAAAATCGATGATTTAAAAAAATATTGGAATATCACTTCAAAGTAATCATATAAACTTTTCAAAAGAAATGACATTTATAAACTGATATCAAAAAATTTTAGTTAGGAAAAATTGCTGAACAAAATCGTAAAGATGCGTTTACGAATTCAACGAATTTTAATGAATACAATAAAATAAAATTATTATCCTGTTCTTGGAATTAGAATTCAAAATTTACACTCTCTAAAATGCATTTATATACACCGAGGAATAATATTCGAAATCATATAGTTAATCATAATTTATATAAATCAAATAGTAAACTATAATTAATCATAATAATAATTTATTATTCAAGAAAGAAAAAAAAATAAATATGAAATGCATAAGTGTGTGTGTGTGTGTTGCTTTTTACACAACTTTAACTAAATATAAAAATGCCGCCCCAAGATAAGTGCCGCCCGGTGCGGACTGCACCCCCCCCCCTAGGTACGCCACTGCATCTTTGATTCAGATGAATGCAAAAAAAAACTAGGTGAAGAGTTTCGGGTTTAGATATCTGATATTTATATTCATTTTTATATAACAAATATAAAAATTTTCCATCGAGTTATTTCTAATTTTACTGGTAATCTTTGAAATTTTCTTTGCAATCCGAATATTGTTTTATCTTGAAAGACACAAATCCAATATGATCTTACATGACATCTTCAGAGATAGCTCTCTCCCCATTTAAATAGAACGTTGTCAATCAAATGTTCAACACCTATCTCTGAAACGATCTACATATCAACATAATTTATGGAAATATCATTGTATTAAAAATGTTGATAATCACAAACGCATATTTTATTTAATCGTTATTGATTTAATTAAAAATCAAAATGATTTTACTTACTTACTTTACTTTCAAAAAGGAAAAAAAAAACAAATTAGTGAAAAAGTCATCCGACCTTATAATATATATATATAGTATATATCTCATACACAAATATATTAATAGAATATCCTAATTATTTACTGTATTTTAAAAGTATTTTTTATAAAATTTTATTAGTTTTTTTCTTAATTTTCTAAATATTATCTAACATTAATTTCCGTTAAATCAATTTAAAACAAAACCGGTAATAATATAAATAAATATATATATATATATATATATAATGGTAGAATGGTTATTAACTTATGTTAATGTAAAATTTAAAATATTTGGTGTATACATATTGTATATAATCATCAAATTCTAATATTTTAATCATAGACAGGAAGTGAGTTATATGTGATGAAGAGAGAATATAAATTTGAGAGCGAGCCAATGCAAGAGGACGTTGTCATATCATATAGGGATAGTGGGGGGAGAGTAATGCCACATTACGTCCGACTAATGCGATTCAATATTTGGACAAATGTAGTATACAGACCCTTTCGAGCTGCCTGAGTAGTTATCTTTCCTTTTAAATATGAATATCTAGAGAATTTACCTGAGATTGATTGTAAAGATAAAATGGGATTGGATAAAAAGTTAAAAAGAAAAAGTTTACCTTCTCTCTAAAATAAATAGTTTAAAACATAAAGGATAGTATTAATAGTTTATTGATAAAAGAAACAAATTTAGATTTGGTTTTTGTAAAGTTTATTAAGAGTATGTTACTTAGACAATTATAATATTAATAATAATTACTAATTACTTTCCCACATACTTCGTATAAGGGAAGTATTGGAATCGTCAAAAATTTCGACTTCGAGATTTCGATAGATCTTGACGTTTTAGACCTCCCTGAGTCGGAAAATACCATTTTTCGAATTATATCTGTGTGTGTATGTATGGATGTATGGATGTATGTAATGTTTGTCTGTGAGCAAATTTACTCAGAAACTAATCAAGCTAGGACTTCGAAATTTGGTACACCGATATTATTCACAGTCTGTAGATTTCTATCAAAATTTCCTCAAAATCGGTTAACCGGAAGTGGTACTTTACCTACACTGGTTGCGTTTACCTTTCAAGTAAAGTATCAGTTTGCTTCGAGATATTTGCTTCATATTTTGTATATAGATTTAAAAATATGAAAAAAATTCAGATACCAAATTTCATCATGATCTGACTACCGGAAGTGACATTTTATCTATACAAGTAGCGTTAGGTGTAAATTATAAATATATATAATAGTGTTAAACCATTTTACTTTATAATTTAAATTAATTAGTTTGTTTATTTTTATTGTTGTTAATTATTTATGTTTTATCGTTCTCAAGATAATGGTTAAAAATAACTTGTAAATAAATTATCAATAATTATCAATACCAAGTTTACACATTCTAAATTATTCATTCACAACTCCTTATACCTATTTATATGCGGGAAAGTCTAGGGGAGGACACTCCTGATTTTTTTTTTTGAAAATATAATATATATATATAATATATATTAATATGTACTAATTTTTTGAATATATTGAGTATTAATAATATTATTAAAGAAGCTACGCAGTCTGGGCCGGGGGGGGGGGGGCAAACCGTGGCCCTGGGTATAAGTTCCTAAATTCACAACGTAATTTCTCTCTAGTTGTGATCTATGAGAACGAAAAAAATAGTCACCACCTATCAAGAAAATTAAAATAACGGTTCAGAGGATCCGTTTCATTGATCATATAACACCTTTACTCCATTCAGATGTTTATCAACTTGATAGGAAATGTCCTTTCATATGGAGTACAAAAGTCAGAGGATTTTTAATAATTTAATAATTTCATAAAAATTATGTTGAAAAATTTCAAACAGAAAAAGAATAAATAAAAATTAATCATGATATTATATAATTTATCATATTTAGAGGCTTAAATAAGATTATAAAGCTCTTTTATTTTGGATTTACATGTAATTAGATATAATCGTTAAACATTTGCTCAGTTGAGAAATTAATGGTTGTTCTACGATAAAATTCTAACCTTCAGTTGAGAGAGCAATATTAGATAAAAAATTTTTAATTCCTAACGAATTTTTTTCTATTAACTTGTACACACCTATACTATAGTGAAATATATGTGAAATCAAAGTCACCTGGTAACAATCACTTTTTTGCAAAAATTGATTTTATAAAATTTTAATTACCTATTATTTATTATTTAATATTTTTCAATGACATTGTTACTTGTTTGTAAAATGTGCTTCTAAGATTCACTTTTGGATTCTTCAAACTTCTGAATTACTCTCCAAATAATTACTTTTAGGCCCTTATCATTTTGTTACAAATGATTTTTATTGGTGAATGTTGAAGATGAAGTGAGCAATTTGTTACCCTCATCGACAGATGATGAGGACCACGCCCTTAGAACTCCCATTTAATCATTTATCTTTGAAATTCAAATTGTGAATATAAAAAAAAATATTCAGTAACGATTTGACCATTTAAAGATATAATTGATCATATTTTAAATATATAAAATGTCGAAATATATAGTTCTCATATAAAAAAAAATGATCCAAGTAATGTGCATATAATGTACAGTTAGGGATTTCTTGGTTTATATTAGTTATATCAGTTAATCTTGTAGAAAAGCTGAAAAGATCCTCATAAAATTGTCCAATGTTAAACCCATATCTCTAGAGAACAAGTAAAAGAGCACGTATCTGATTCAATGCTGAATGCTGACTCGATGTTTTTAAACGAAAAAGTGTTATTGTTCTTGTGAATTCTAATTAAATAGTTGAAAGAATTTATTTGTTTAATATATATAAATTTTAGCTTATACAAATCTTTACAAACCATGAAATAAATAGAAACTTTTACTTTTACTAAGTTAATTATTCTATATATTTATGAGGACTAATTAGAGGGTTAATAAATTTCGAGTTATGTAAATACGGTACAAATGTAATTATATAAAATTATTGTGTTATTGATAAGAAAAAACATACCAATAAATTTGTTTATTTCTTAATGTTTTAATGTTCCAATATAATTTATTAATAACATTTTGAAGATGTCTGTACTCAGTGAACACTCTACGCCATTTTGTTCAAAATTTTGAAGTTAGTTTATAATTACGTACTAATCAAAGTTTTACCAACCTTTAGATTTAAATTATGAATTTGAATTATATTTATGTATATATAAATATATATATATATATATACTATGATTTATATATTTTATTTATAAATGAATTATATAATTTATTATAATGTAATTGAAGGCGCCATTGGGTGTGTGGGTAGAGAACCACTCTCACATTCACATGGTCCCGGGTTCAAGTCCCGGGCCTGGCAAGGGAATTTCCCTAGCTGGGGTCTATGGGACGTAGTCAACCCAGCCTCCGGGAACAACGTTGGGGAAAAGCTACTTGATAGCGCCTCCGATCAAGAAAATCAAGGTAAAGGTTGAGAGGACATGTTCTACTGATCATAGGACACTACCGATCAAAGGCGTTGTCCTTGAGTAGACGTACAAAGTCAGAAGTTTTTTTTTTTTATAATGTAATAGAAACTTTAAAATTTAAGAAAATAAATAAAATTTCAAGAATATAAATAACCAAAAATTGATATTCAAATTCTAACATTTTCATGATCGGAGTGTCTAGGCGATTGCTTATATATTTCACATCTTTTTTTTAAATTTCTTTTTTTTTCCTTTGAAGTGCAAAATAACTGAATTTGTACAACACAATATATAGACATTTCCGACAGTATTATTGATATGATTAGGCCCATGAGGTTTTTTTTTTATCTTCATGAAAACACTCGCGTGAATTGATATGGATTAGTTTTTAGGAAAGATTGTCATTTCTACTTTTCCAACAGAAACAATCCTGATTGAGTTAGAAGTAGAGATAGATTTTTTTTTATTACACCCTTAAGAACTTTTTCATTCAACCCTTTTTCGCTACTCGTATTTTTTTCATCGACATCGATTCCTTAGAAAAATATTTTCTAAAGATTTTCTTTTTTGCACGTTATTTAAAAGCAAACCAATTTTCAGTTGTTGATAAGCGCATAAATCTGATTTAACAATAAAAAAAAAAAAAGATGTAATGTAATAAACTGCAGAGGCTCTCTATCAGCCAAGCCAAATGAGAAAATTCAACAAAAGATTATGAACTAAAAAAAGACCAATGAAGGTGAAGTATTGTATAAATTAAGATGAAAAAATCTTTGAAAAGCAAAGCTTACGCATCGTGTTAGTTAGTAATAAAAGTTTTAATTATATCATTAAAGACCTTCATTCGATTTTCTCAAAGAAAGAAAACTACACCTTATTACAAGTTAAGCATTTCCTATAACATAAAAGATCAACATTACCTTTCTAGAAAAATCCTATTATAATAAAATTTTTAATTAAATATATATATATACTAGCTGCTCAGAGCTCCTTCGTCGCTCTTCACATCTAGACGGGGGCTCCGCCCCCTGTACCCCCGAGTGGTACATAGTATTTGGTTGAAAGTAGTAAAAGGTTTTCATCCATTTTGTTTCAAACAATGTATAACATAAAACATTCATTTCTTATTGTGTGATTATTTAAAATATATTTTAATTTATTTAGTAAATTAATTATATATATTATTATTGAATACGTTATATCTATCTACTCGAAAGTTCTTGGCAGCTACAACCACATTTCTCCAAGTGTCCCCGGTGACCTCATCTTTCTTTGGCCAATAAATGCTGGAAAGAATAATCTGAATCTACTCTCATCTCCCAGTTTCATAGACCATGCGTGGCTCTACAGTACTCGAAAGTTCTTGGCAG
Source organism: Labia minor (assembly GCA_963082975.1). Taxonomy (NCBI): domain Eukaryota; kingdom Metazoa; phylum Arthropoda; class Insecta; order Dermaptera; family Spongiphoridae; genus Labia; species Labia minor. Next base: position 24,004,705 of record OY720344.1, read on the forward strand.
CTACAACCACATTTCTCCAAGTGTCCTTATCCTGAGCCTCTGTACGTCATTCCCTGATGTACTCATCTTTCTTTGGCCCACAAATGCTTGGGAGAATCCTATTCTCAAATACTCTGAATCCACTCTCATCTCCTAAGATCATAGACCATGTCTCACACTCATATAATACAACAGACAAAATAATTGTTTTATATATTTTAATTTTCATTCCCTTTTATAATAATTTTGATGAGATAAGCCTCTTTACTGCATGATAACAGGCGTTTCCCGATTGCAACTTCGATTTAAATTCTTCTCAAATATTATTATCCTTCGTGATTACATTCAATTTTTCTACATATTCAAATTCTACATTTTGTTTGTTAATACTACTCCTGTTTGTTTCTAAATATATTTATTTATCCTTATTAATTTCAAACCTCATCTCTTTTCCTACCTCGATTAATTTTTCCTCGCTATCTGTAATTGCGATTGCCGAATCTCCTATTATATTTAAGTCGTCTGGGTAACCTAATATTTTACAATTGATTTCCGCATCTTACTCTTTCTTTACTACCTTCAAGATAAATTTTAAGATCAAAATTTGAAAAAGTTTATCCGGATCTATTGAGTCATGCGTAGGTTTTACTAAAGTCTACAAATCATTAGTGAACAGAATTATTGAATTCGCGGTTTTTTTAATATCTGTCATAAAATGAAAATATCTTAATTAATGTTGATCGATTTGGCCTGAACCCGCAATGATATCGTCTAATATTTGCTCCGCCTATAGTTTATAAGTTTTGTATATGTTATAATAGAGTATAATATTTCTTGATCATTTCATTTTGATATTTTAATTTCATTGCTTGATTTTTATTGAATATTTTTAATTATAATAAAATTTGAGAAAATGCAAAGTTAGAGACTTGAGACAATTTATAAAAATTAATTTATAAAAATTAACGGTATAAAAGTATTGATAAAACTAAAGATAAATTAACAATATATACATTCATTAATAGTATTAATTTAAATTAATGGATTTATTTGATTTTTTATTATTAATTTCATTTATTAATTTTTTTAGATCATAGTTAATTCCCTCCCTTAAAATAAAAGAAGTATTCAAATATAGAAAGAATAAATACAAAATAATTTAAGTTAAATATGATTTAAATATTTTATTATATTAATTAAAATGAGAACTTTTTTAGAATAAATTATTTAATTGAAATGATATTTGAATATTAGAATTTAAAATAAAAAGTTAAATATTATAATAATTCTTTGATTGAGAATTTCTTTTTTGTTTGTTTCTATGACAGCAAAAAAGTAAACAAATTACATACATACATACAAACACTCTCCTTTATATATATAGATATATAAGAACAAACATTTTTAATTAATTTATTGGCTTAATTATTAAAATTTGTCTGAGTTATATGATTTTTTTTTTATAGCTATGATCAAATTTTTTGTCAATTCTCCATTAATAAATTCATATTTTTGAAAAAAACAAAAAAAAAATTAAACAAGTGATAATGAAAGTTGTTTCATCGCAAAAGTATATTTATAAATGTTAATGAGTCATGCATGGTAAAGAGCATAATAATGTATTTATACATTTTTTTAAAATAATCATAAAAACAACTTTTTCATAAATGTTACATATGTAGTAGGATTATTTGTCAACATTTTTTCCTCTTTATCAGTGGCTTATTTATAATTCATTAAAAAAAACTAAAGAATAGAGTTACGAACTCGTTTTATTGTCAAACTCTGGACTGTTTATAAATTTTTATTTATGAACATCCATATTGATGTATTATGGTGAAATAAATATTCCTAATTGAAAATTAAAACAAACATTTGCTTAGTAGAAATATTTCATGCATTAAATATGGAATTAGATTAAAAGTTTTGTCTTTTTTCAAACATGATAAATAATGTAAAATAATATTTTAACTCACAAGATATCTAATATATTTTATCAAAAAATTTTACCTAGGGGTTCAAAGTTAATAATTTAAATAGTAAATAAATAAATAATGTTTGTATAAATAATTGATTTTGAAAATATAACGCTATATGTTGACAAATATATTCAAAGTTTTTATTTTTTTAATTTAACAAAAAAATATAATAGAAGTATCAACTGCAATTTTTAGTTGTATGTTATATATAGGCGATTCAATAAGTTCGTATGATGGCAGATAGATGGCAAACTATCAATAAATATCGAATCAGTCAGCTTTCAAATGATATGTGCAAAAATTTGACAGTGATCAGACTATTAATTTGTGTGATATAGCGTTTTTCGTGAAGCGACTTTCATTATTTTAAAAATAATAAAATTGCTTAAATTGGATCTTCATTCACCTTATTCCCCAGACCTGACCCCTCAGGGACTATTCCAAGTTTGTAGATTTTAAGAGATTTCTGAAAATTCGCTGGGGCAAATATTGTTATTGACTTTGTTAAATAAAATTTATTGATAAAACACCAGGTAATTATGCATTTACCTAATAAAATACATTCGCAGATAATTTGTAATTTGCTATCTGTAGTAGAAGAGATACGTATAAGTAGAATTTGAATACAAACAAGAATCATATTATATGAACACCCATAACTACTTTAGTCTCGATTGGGAACGATTACTAAAATTAGAAAATCAAGATCTACCCATTCGATAACAAACATTACCCAGTGGAAACACCAATTTCATTGAATTTGATACTTGGGTAAAAGTATCGATACCAGGAAATATCGAAACAAACAGTATCGAATACCGATATCTTGAGGATTAAAAGTAAAGTATTGATACCGCTATCAGGGGTATTAGAACATTTAATGTTAAAGCCACAAAATCAGAATTTTAAACTATAAATTTGTGATCAAAAGTTCTTTAAAATAAAGAAATAGTGAATATTTAACAAGAACAAATATATACAGATTTATTGAACAAAATTTTGTTCCAAAAACATTAAACTTATGCTGAATGAAATTATAAATTTATCAACTTGAATTTATATTGAAATTTTGAAAAATTTATCTTTATATATATAAAAGTTGATTTAGTTAGAAAAAAATGTGTCTATATTATTTATTATGTACCAAAATTTATGTCTTTAATTCAAGAGAAAAAACAGAATGAAAAGAAAAAGAAATTTAACTAAAAATTCCTAAACTGATTTTTATACAATATGTAAAATCTCGTAGAATGGAAATTTTTTTATTTAATTTGAATTTGAAGATCACTGATCAATAAGTAAAATTATACAAATTCTATATTTAAATGTCTATTTATCTATGTCTGTTGCTGTAAGGAATTTAAAAGTTTTGGCCGCAGCAACCACATTTCTCCAACTGACCCTGTCCTGAACCACTGGATAGGAGTATCCAACTCTTATTTTCTCCCATTTCTCTCCCAAGGAACGGACATTCCTACATTGTCCGTCCATCCCATCCTTGGTATTCCAACAAGACGTTTTTCAATCGGCCTCCCCACAAATATATTATTCGCCAGTTATAAGTAAATGTAATAACAATAATATATTTACTCTATTTTCATTTTAAATTAAAATATATTTGTGTGAGTGAAATGAATTTTTTTAAAATGAAAATCAACATCGATTGAATTTACAAATTTAATTAATTATTAAGAATTTTCTCTATTTGATTTATATAAATATAAATAAAAAGCGTTTCATTTCTAAATCAGTATCAGCATATCAATCATGGAAATGTTTGCAATGAGAGAATTGAAAGATGGGATCCAATTATTATTAATAATGTCAACAAAAAAGGAACGGACATAATTATAAATTAAATATTGACTGATATTTATACTTGTCTAATTGAATAATGTATCCATTGGGGTAGAGAAATATAATTTTTTTTTCACTGTTCTTTCTTCATAATAAATTCAGAGAAGTGGTGAATGTAAATTAAGATATGACGAATTCGACATCATTTGTTTAGTATAATTACAGTTGTACTAATCGGACGTATATATAGATTAAATAATATGTCAGTGGAGTGTCAGGATATCAGAGTTGGACCGAATTGATAGGGAAGGAACATTAGGGCCCTCGCAAGGGTCCCCCGGGACAACCATGTTTCTAGTGGGTGGCATTTAATCAAATCATTGTGGTAGCCCTATATGCATGCATGAGCCGTTAGCAGGGCACTTGGCTTGGCGTTAACGCAAGCACGACAGGTATTTGTTTAATTTCACTCTCACAGCCACTCGCTATCTCTTTCGCTCTCGGCTTGCCACTATAAAACTCTTCCAGGATTAAAGGGAATGGATGGAACGATAAAAAAAAAGTTACCAATAGGAGGGTAAAAAAAAAACGAGTCGATTCACTTGGAAATGGAATAATATTTATATTATTCGAAGGAAGAGAAGTGAGAAAGAAGTTCATAAATATACTAAGAAGAAAAAATTCAATTGAAATAAAAAAAAAAAAAAAATACATCATTTAATTAATTAAAATATTTTTATGAGATTTCTTTTTCATTGTCAGTGTTAGTCAAATAAATTATTATACCAGTTTTTAATAAAATCCTCATTGTTTAATCATATTCTTTGTATTATCCATTATATAAGTATAAATATTATCATAAATCATTTCTACTCAATTCAGGCAAAATGATGGGAATTTTCAAAAAAACAAACAAACTTGATTTAACTACTGTAGGAAATAATTTAAATGATGGCGCTGTGTGAAGGCTATGTAGGCGACACCTATGCTACAATGTTGCAACGTAAACATATGCTCTGGCCGACACTCTTATGAAAGCAGTTGAATCTTGTGGTCGTTGTTTTATGTTTATGTATGTTTACAATAAAGGATTGTTAATTTTGTTGATGATAATTAATTATTTTATTAAGTAATATCCTATAATTTATCAGAAGTGGGATTGAATTCAAAATCGCCTCAAGTGTATTTTAAATTGGAATAAATTATCCAATACGTCAAGTAAAACAAATATACGTTAACAGTTTATCAAGATGGTTTCCTTAGGCGAAAATGAAGAAATCAAGAAACGTGTAATAGAAGCAGATGCTCATACTGCAAAAATTCTACATTCAATTATTTACGGTCCGAATGCAAGATTAAACAGGAATAAAATTTTGATTTTCACTGGATTTCACGATATTGAAGAAGATTCAACTGAATTTATGGTAAAATTAGATGAAATAGTGAAATCATTTCAGGCAAAACAATTATCTGAGTGTTGTTATATTTTAACTTTGAATTCGGACGGATCTCCTCAACAGATGGCGGCACGTATTTTAACATGCTTGGTCAATTTTGATAGTTTTAAAACATTGTCTGAACAACCAACGCATCGTTATAATAATGAAGAAGAGGAAATTGATAATCAGAATGTTGAGACTACTAGTACCGTCTCCATGGGTTTTAATTCTATATTTAATTTTAGAGATATAGAAGATAGTATAACTCCATTCAATGGAATAGATGACTATCCTATCGAACAATTCTTGGAATCCATTGAAGACAATGCAAATATTTTCCAGTGGTCTGATTTGCAAATGGTTGTCTACGCCAAGAAAAAATTAGAAGGATTTGCAAAGAGATATATTCAAACTGAAAAAATCTCCAACTGGAAGGAAATGAAAAATATTCTTTTAGACGAATTCGCCAAGAAAGTTAAAATAGTTGATATTCATCGCCAACTTGGATCGACTTTCTTGAAAAGGAATGAAACGGTAAAAGAATATTTACTTAAAATGAGGGAAATTGCAAAATTGGGTAACATTGACGATCAATGTTTAATCCAATATGTAATTGAAGGCATTCCCGATTCAACTGCTAATAAAGCAATTTTATATGGTACAACTCGTATGCATCAGTTCAAGCAAAAACTTGAAATTTATGAAGAAATCAGAAAAGATAATAAAAATTACAATTCTGATTTTACCAAAACGCCGTCGGATAAAAAATTTAATATAAAAAGAAATCCGCAAATTCAAAAATGCTATAACTGCAACGAAGAAGGACATCTAGCGGCTCAATGCCGTAAACCCAAGCGACTTCCGGGATCGTGTTTTAAATGTGGTGTTATGGGTCACTTCAGTCGAAATTGCCCTTCGAGAAGTGATCAGAAGATTGAAGAAACTCATCCTACAAGATCGAACATGCATTTAGTGACTACACAAACTGAATGTGATGTTCCAGTCGTCATCCGTTATGAAGATAATTCCGAATCTAAGGTCATCATTGGAATTCTAGATTCTGGTAGCCCTATTTGTTTAATTAAATCATTTTTAGTTCCTATGTCATTAAGAAAACCTTTTAATGAAAATAAAAGTTTTGTGGGAATTAATTCTTCCCAGCCATTACCAATTTTGTCTACATATAGTTGTAAATGCTGTATTAATAATCAATTATTTTCTATTTTATTTCATGTTGTGCCTGATAATACAATGGGTCATGATTTACTTCTTGGACGTGATTTTATATTTTCTTCTGGTGTAAAGGTGGAATTTAATGGAAAATTGGAAATTAGCAAAACAAATTCAGAAGCTGATGGATTTTTCTCGGAATTGCTGTTGATCGACAATGCTGTATTTCAGGGTACGAATTTGAATTATGTTGTTAATCCTTGTGTGTCGGTTCAGGATAAACATCTTTTAGAAAATTTAATAGAGAATAGTATAAACTCATTAGAACAGGGAAATAAAAATCAACCAATAGAGTATGAAGCAAAAATTATAGTAAAGAAGGAACATACCCCCTTTAATTTTCACCCTAGAAGATTATCTTATTTTGAAAGGGACCAATTAACAAAAATATTAGATGATTTGCTTAAAGAGGGAATAATTAAAGAAAGTAATTCACCGTATGCCTCACCTATTATATTAGTTCCTAAGAAATCAGGCGATTTAAGATTATGTGTAGACTATAGGGAATTAAATAAAATTAGTGTGAAAGATCGTTACCCTCTACCTCATATAGATGATGAATTAGATAAACTTGGAAAAAAGAATTATTTTACAAAATTAGATTTAAAGAGTGCTTTTCATCAAATTAAATTATCTCAGGATTCAACGATTTATACTTCATTTGTTACCCCTTTAGGACAATATGAATATTTATATTTGCCTTTTGGATTTTGTAATAGTCCTAGTATTTTTATGCGATTTATTCACAATTTATTTGCTGATTTATTGAGAGATTTCAAAATTTGTATATTTTTAGATGATATATTAATTCCTACTAAAACCTTAAATGAAAATTTTGAAATATTAAAAATCGTTTTGTCAAGATTAAAATTAAATAAATTAGAACTTAGATATGATAAGTGTTATTTTTTTATGAATAACATAAATTATTTAGGATATAATATAAATTCTATGGGTATTGCGCCAAATTCGGAGCATATAGATTCAGTTATTAATTATCCAGTTCCTAATAATGTTAAACAATTACAAAGTTTTTTGGGCCTTATAAGTTATTTTAGACGTTTTATACAAAATTTTTCCATAATTGCAAAACCGTTATTTGATTTAATAAAGAAAAGTCCGATATTTGAATTTAAAAAAGAACATTTGGACACCTTCGAAAATTTAAAACAATATTTAATCTCCCACCCCGTGTTGTCAATTTATTCACCTAGTTTAGAAACCGAATTACATTGCGATGCATCCTCTGAAGGATTTGGTGCAATCCTTTTACAAAAACAGGAGGATGGAAAATTACATCCAGTTTCATATTTTAGTAAAAGGACTTCTGTTATTGAATCGAAGTATCACAGTTATGAGTTGGAATGTCTTTCAATAATTAGTGCCGTAAAAAGATATCACGTTTATTTACAAGGAATTCACTTTAAAATTCTTACTGATTGTAATAGTATTAAATTAACGATGGATAAAAAGGAATTAAATCCTAGAATCGCTAGGTGGGCGTTATTTCTTCAAAATTATAATTATACTTTAGAACATCGGCCGGGTGATAAAATGAAACACGTTGACGCCTTAAGTAGAAATCAAATATTAATCGTTGAACAAAATTCTTTTGAACAAAATTTATTTTATAAACAAAACCAAGATGAAAATATAAATAAAATGTTAAAAAATCTAGAAAATCAGGAACACCCTAAGCTTGAATTAAGAAACGGGTTAGTTTATGTAAAGCATGGTAAAAAATTGTTATTTTATGTCCCAAAGGCAATGGAAAATCCGGTTATAATTATGTATCATGATAATTTTGGTCATTTAGGAGTGGAAAAAGTTTTTGAATTGATCACCAGATGGTATTGGTTTCCACGTATGAGATCAAAAATCAAGGAACATATTGCAAATTGTTTAAAATGTATTACCTTTTCACCTGATTCTGGAAAACCATCGGGAGAATTACATACCATTCCAAAAGGTGATCAACCTTTTCAAACTATTCACATAGATCATTACGGTCCAATAGACAAAAGCAGTTTAGGTAATAAATATATATTTGAAATAATAGATTCGTTTTCGAAATTTGTTAAATTTTATCCTACAAAGACTACTAACAGTGATGAAGTTATTAAACATTTAAGAACTTATTTTAATCATTACAGTAAGCCAAAGAACTCCATAATATCAGATCGTGGATCTGCTTTCACTTCAACAAAATTTAAACAATTTATTAATCAGGAAAATATAAAACATGTTTTGATAGCTACTGCTGCACCCCAAGCTAATGGGCAAATAGAAAGGGTAAATAGAATCCTTACACCTATGTTAGCAAAATTATTAAATAATAAAAGTAAATGGGATCAATCTTTAGGAGAAATAGAATTAATCATTAATAATTCATTAAGTAGGTCTACAAAAACTACTCCCTCGAAGTTGTTATTTGGTATCGATCAAAAATTTTTAGACGAAGATCGATTAAGGTATTATTTAGAAAGTTTAGAAGAAAATAAATTTGATCTTGATGATTTAAGAAAGAATGCTAGTGAAGAAATGCTTAAAGTAGCTGAATATAATACCAAATATTATAACAAAAAGCACACGCCACCTTCTAAATTTCAAGTAGGAGAATATGTTATGATTAGGAACACAGATGTAACAGTAGGAGTAAACAAAAAATTAATACCAAAATTCAGAGGCCCCTATAAAGTAGATGAGGTTTTACCTAATGATAGATATATCTTGACTGACATACCGGGATTTCAGCATTCGCGAATTCCATTTAAAGGCACGTATGATGCTTCGAGAATGAGACCTTGGTTGTCGAGCAATATCAGTTCCGATATTGACATTAAGGATTCAGATTTAAATTAATAATTTTAATTAAAATATAGCGTCCAATAGGGAATCTGACTTACACATATTTTAGAATTAAGAATACATTAAATATGTTTGGTTATTTTTATATTTTATTGTAGTTTTAAGTTTAAAATTAATAAATATTAAATTTTTAGTTGTTTAAGTTTGTTAAATTCAATGTACTTAGTTAAAAATATTTTTATATTTTAGTTATGTTTTATAATTTGTATTATCTTATGTTTCATAATCATGTTAAGTGCTTATTAAGTGAATGAAAAAAAAGTGATATTGTGTATGAATTTTGAATTTAAAGTGATTATAATGTTTTTATTTGTTAAACTTTTATTTTAAGTAATTAATAAACAATCGAGGTCGATTGAGGTCAGGAAGGCCGAAACTGTAGGAAATAATTTAAATGATGGCGCTGTGTGAAGGCTATGTAGGCGACACCTATGCTACAATGTTGCAACGTAAACATATGCTCTGGCCGACACTCTTATGAAAGCAGTTGAATCTTGTGGTCGTTGTTTTATGTTTATGTATGTTTACAATAAAGGATTGTTAATTTTGTTGATGATAATTAATTATTTTATTAAGTAATATCCTATACTACATAATATCATAGAGAATGTTCTACACTCGAACATAGCAATTTTCAATGAATTTTATGTTAACAATCAATGTAGTAGGAACAGCGACGGAAAAAAGTAAACGGCAGGGTGGCGCTGTTGTCGGGCGATAGTAATGAACCTTCTCAATCGATTGTTTGCCCTTCAACAACACCACCTGGCGTTTACTTTTCCCGTCACTATACATATATTCTCAATAATCATTTAAGAGATTATTATTTAACAGATATTTTGTGATTATTGATATTAAATAATTATATTTGTAAAAACCATTTTATATTAATTGAGACTGCAGTATACTTATAAGAAATTATAATTTTTTTAATTTGAAGTATTTTATTATTTATTTATTTTGAAAAAGTTGTTGCATTTAAAATAGAATTTATAATTATATATATATATATATATATATATATATATATATATTATATCAATTTTTATTTCATTATTTATTGTTTTTATTCAATGCAAATGTCAAAAATAAGACTTGTTTTATTATTCTACTAATCAATCTATTTCAATTAAATAAAATGATTTCTATTAAACATTGGGTTTGATTTAGATAAATTATGCACAAATAATAGGCTCAGTTGTCAACACTAAAACTTTAAATTTGATAATTGAATTCGAATTATAATTCCTGAACCTGGTTTAGGGAACTATAGGGAACTTTAGGCACTCAAGTTCTCAATGTACTTTTGAGAAAAAATATAATATTTTGATTTGTAATGATCTATTATAATAGAGCAATAATAATAAAAATCTAATTATATTTAATTATGATAATAGCATATTTATATAAATAAATATTTTAAAATTAATTTCGTTCTAAAATTTGGTATATTAAGAAAAGTTTATTGAAATTAATTTTCGATTAAAAAAAATAGAAAAATTAATATTAATTAATTCATGAAATTTACAAAGGTGAGGTTTAAAAATTTATTGGAGATGAAGAGAATTTAATAATAAACAAAACAAAATGTTATGATTCTTAATTGTAAATTGAAAGTTGAAATTGGTATAAAAACATATGGAGCACAATATTTAAGATGTTTTAAATCGGAATAATGTGGACTGAGATATTCTACTTTTAAAAAATTTCAAATGGCATATTATAATAAAAAATAATTTGAAAACTCAAGAGAATGGTATAAATACATGGAATGAGTTTGATCATGGAGCCGTTTCCCCGTAGATGGTTTCCGAATGAATGAACAAACGATCCGATCTTAACAATATTGTTGGGCTTTTGTAGAATTCGATAATGGCTTATTTTAATCCGAACCCAATTTAATCCTTAGAATCGAGATGAACCCAGTGGGATCGGTTGATTTAATAGGGAAAGCGAGGGAAAGATTGGAATTGGAAGCAAAATCACAATTATTACTCCTTGGTTTATTTTCAAAATCATAAGATCCATTTATATAATAAAATGAAAAAACGATGAATGAATGAATGAATCTAGAATAAATTTAAAATTTAAAGGATCCTGAATCATTATATCAAAAGTTTTAATTTTTAAAAATTTTGAACTTTTTTATTTAATTTGTTTTATTATTAATAAGTTAGTTCTTGGTTTAAAAATAGTTTTTTTTTTCTCTCTTGGACTTCAATTCTGATAACTGGAACAATTATGAAAACTCAATTATGCCCTCAACATACTAAGTGTTTTCATTGTTTTTAAAATTTTATATTTTAAAGATGATTTTTTCATTAAAATTGGCTAAATTTGGGTTTACACTCTCTCTCTCTCTTGTGATTTTAAAATTCAAATTTTAAGAAAATCATTTATTGAAAAAGTTTTGTTTCAAATCTATATAATTAAAATCAAAATTGTTTTACTCTAAATTAAATAAATTGCATAAATAATAAAATAAATTACTTTCCCATAAGAAACAAATATATATTAAAAAGTTTAAGATATAATGAGTAAAATTTATAATTTATAAGGAATGCATAAAAAATACTTTAAATTTCTAATATTATAATAAATTGTAAATATAATTTTTGTATTTTATTTTCAATATGATTTATTGAAAATGATTATAATGCTATAAAGAGACGCATAAATTTATTTTTTATTTGAATAAAATCGTTTTCGTTAATATCATAAATACATAATATTAGAAATGTTAAATTAATTTTAAGATTGAATAAAAAGTAAAAATAAAATATGAAACTGATAATAATTTATTAAATAATTTGCAAACTTCAAAAAGGTATTTATTAAATTTCAGAATCTAAAGAAGTCATTTACTAAAGGGCTTTAAGTCAATGCATACATACAATTTGTCTAATGAGAAGGAAAGAGAGCTCCAATATCACTCAATCGAACATTAAAGTGAACTGATTTAAAAGAACTCATTGAACATTAAAGATGAAATGGAAGAGAAAGAGAAAAAAAAAATTATGAAATAGGGGAGAAGGAGGCTAGTTGACATCAGGGCCATGTTGGTATCCATCTTATAAACATTATTCAATAACAGTAGTAGTAGTAGTAGAGAGTTTTGTTGTTGACATTAGTATTGCTTTTTGGCAATTAAGTCTCTGTTATTGTTTAATAATTTTTAATTTTCAATATTTTTTAATGGAAAGTACATAATTTTACATGTTCAAGCTTTCCTTTAACAACTTGAGTTAAAATATTTTGCTAAAAGCCACATAACTTTTTGTATTATGATTTTAAGACTCACGAGTGTCTCAGGTGACTGATTGGCTATCATCAGCCGATCATACCAAGTTGACACATTTGCTACGTCAAATTAATGTCGGTAAATAATTAAAAACCAAACTATTTAAATCGATAATTAAAGTTTATTTATTGATAGATATTTATTGAAAAGACCAGACAGCTCGAATAATAATAATCTGGCAGAAACTGATTGGTTTACTAAATTTTTAAAAAGACATTCACATCTCGCAATAAGAAAAGTTAAAGCTAGTAAAAAATATTTTGAAATTTGTCGAAAATTTTATTTTTCATTCCAGAAGTTCTCAATTAAAGCCAATATACATATCTTCTATTAAATATATCTATGAATCCTATTTATCTATTAGAGCACTTGATTTTTTTTCAAAAAAATCATTTGATCTATTTCTCTTTATTGTTGTCATAAACTGCAACCACTTGAGTGTCTTTAAACCGTTGACAAAATTTATTAATACTGCTTGTGATAATTGAATATACAATCATCCTATCCAAAATATCTATGACAATACAGGAATCAACAGTGAAAGTGTATAATATTAGTTAATACTCCAAACAATATGTAATAGAATTTTGAAGATCTACGGGGATTTACACAAATCCATTTAAGAATTTTTTGCCTGGCTACTCTGCACACCTGGTCGTCCCATCTTCTATAAAAATGGAAACCTCTACAAATGACGACATGAGTATGATGAATCAACCTTCAACATCGACATGATGCACATTTCCGGAAGAAGCTTTTCCAAAAACACGATCAAGAAACGAAAAAAGAGATCCACGCAAATATTTATTGACGTGCCTGTAAATACGGGAAAGAAAGTATGGAACATAAAAAAAACGCTGAACTGAAACTGAAATATTAACTGAAAATAATGGAGAGGTGAAGTGCACTATATAATAATTATATTTTTATTTCAGGTACCTTATACTGAAGGTGATGATAGCATTGTCTTGTTAAGTCATAATTATATACTTAAAGATAGTTTTACATTGAATAGATATATTTTATTTTTACCTATTCCTCACTAAATAAGTAAACTAATTCATGAAGAGATAAAAAATAATAATTTTTAGTTTTGATAAGTAATAAAGTGATTGAGAATTTCACTATTATAGGAAAGCACCGAAGATTTCGTTTTTCTTTGATCACCAAATATAATTACTAAAATATTAAGTTATTAAGGAAATAAGTTGTTAAATGAATTATTAAGATTTTTAGAATGAGATACAAATTGTTCTCATGATGATCTGTTTCAAAATCTGTTTTGTTAATTCTGACATTAATCTGAAATGATACGGTTTGATTATCAAAGTTGAACAATAGTGAGAAGGGTTAGTGTTTAAAAGGGTTAACATGATTACTTAAAGAGAGATAAACTCTTCGATTTTAAGCATATCGTCCATAAAATAAAATAAAAATTATAAACAAAGCTCTAGACTAATTGAATGATATTGAATACAATGATTTATAATTAAATTAAAATTTAAATTAAATTAAATTTATTTCCCAGTTACATTTTATGGAACATTCATATGGTGATTTTGATTATTCACAAATGAAGATAAAATTAAATGTAAATGTAAATCTTACCCTAGAAAATAAAGTATTATTTAAAGAGATTATATTATCCCCCCCCCCCAATAAAGTTCAATAATTAGATTTATTAATTAATCTAAATAGATAATTTCAAATATTTTTTAGTCTCATATTTTTTTCCATCTCTCTTATTAATTTCAAATTGGTAAACATTTATTAATAAACTTAAATATTTAAATTTAATAATCAACCGAATTGTAAATGGATTCGAATAAATAATAATAGAAGCTATTTATAGCAATGTATTTTTTGCTGATAAGTAAAAACAAAATAAGACAATAAAATAGAAGATTTATGATATTTTCACTATATGGATATATATATATATATATATATATATATATATACCATAAAATATAGCGAATTAATTTTTTATCTTGATTAAAGAAATAAAATATAATGAAAAAAAAAAAAAAAATATTTGGATTTTTCGAATTCTATTTAAAGTAAACTGTATAATGTATATTATATATATATATATATATATATATATATATATATATTATGTTTATATATTTCTTCTTTTTCTTATTATTATATATATATATATATATATATATATATATTATTTTTGGGATCAAATCCAATGAACCAACTCAGCTTATTATTTTTGAAAAATAATTTAAATCTATAAATTTTATTTAAATAATTTATTATGACACAAGTTTTCATTTTCAGTCATAAACACACATATGAATTATATATATATATATTTATTTATTTATAATAAATTTAATTGAAATGATATTTACAATTTCTAAATTGATTGTTCTCTACTATTTATTTATATTCTCATTATTATTTTTAATATCAACATATGTAAATAAATTTCACCTGAGGCTATTTATTAAATATAAATTCTACGATTAATTCTAAAATAAAATATTTATTATATTTTTATTCGTTTCAGTTCATAAAAACTTTCTACATATTATAGCATAGTTAAAATGTTTTATTATTACTTAAAATACTTTATAAAAAATAATATTTTTGTTAGGAAAGTATTTATTACGTATACTTACGTTATAGATATATTATTGAAAATATTTTGTCAAAATAAAATAATATTTTTTCCGGTGAACTACAATAACTACTAGGCATAACTAGTTTTTATTTAGATTGAATATTGTATACTTTCATTTAAATCTCAATCAGTTAACTTCCTTCATAGTTCACAGACCAAGATGCCATTAATCGTTGTAAACCCTTTTACTATCTTAATTGGTTGTCGAAGTGGATGGTCCTTTCGCCATTTCCCAACCAAATTAACTAAATATTAGACGTATTGATTTGACCAAGTCGTTATTTAATCAACCCTCATGATTAACTCCTGTAAAATCAAATATCAACATTAAAGTTTGTGTTTAATGTCATACATCTTTCTCACTGGCACTATCACATTCTTTCTTATTTTATTCTTATCATCATCTCTTAAATCCTTCATTTCCATTTTCTTTTAAATAATATTCAGTTTGCATTTGGTTCCTATTCCTGCCACTTGCCAAGGTATTTTGAATACTTTCAATTCTACATTTTAAATCAATTTATAGATTTAAAAAAAAAAATTAAAAAATAACATTTAAAAATGAAAAATTGAAAACTATCAATTTGATGAATTATTTCTAATTGGGGTTTAACACAAATACCTTAGAATTATCGAACCTTCATTGTTGGATGTTTTCTGTCAAATCTTTTTTTTTTATTCAGTGTTAACATTGTTTTTTTATGATGAATCTGTTAGAAATAATATTTCAAGATTTTTCTATTTTATAATAAATTTATTGTTCGTTTGTTTATTGAAACAAAGTTTGGTGTATTAGCAGGCTGTTATCGAAAGTCACGCTTCGTCATAAACGTTTATGTATACCTTTCTCCGGCATTTAAGCTTTACTTCATTGCAACCTCTTCTCTTTTCGTAAATTTAAAGAAGAGCTGTTTTTAGTGACATGACTGAATAATAAACCCATAAAAGCCAATCATAAATTACTGAATAACAATTTATTTGAAAAATATTTAAAAACGTTTTCAAAATAAGAAAAAATTACCAGTTTCATAAAATTTTTAATGATAATAATATATAAAAATAATTTTAAAAAAAGTTAAGTTATAGAATGACAGTTTCTTATCTAAATATTAAAATATGAAGATTGAAAAAAAACAAATTAAGATATATATTTGCTGGGTATTCTTTAAGTTAAAAAAAAATACTTTAGATACTTTATATATATATATATTTGTTACTTTAAAAATCAATCTAAATATTTGATAATTTATTTTATAAAATAATAAAAAAAAAAATAATTAATACGCATATTTCTTTATATTGTATATAATAAGTAGTCAAAAAATAATCTTCCTTAAGAACAATTTTAAAATTTATTTTTAAAACTACCTGGAATTATAGTATATAGTATATATGTAGTATTAGTAGTCTACTTACTAGTATTATGATTTCAGAATTAAATATAATATGTCCTTCATTGATACTAACCGAATATCTGATTTTTACAATTAGATTTTAAAAAAATCGTTTGGAAAATAAATTTGAGAATAGAGAGGTAGAGAGTATTGGCTAAAAATAATATTCATTTCATTTTCTTATTCGTTTCCGGATGTGGGCCTCCCCTAACTATTTCCATCTTGTTATAGCCTTTTGTATAAGGATTCATCATTGAATGAATGATTAGGGGGTTGTTAGCCATGAAACACCATATTGGCTAGACGGGCTGACGAGTGGATGGAGTATATGGGAAGGATTTTAATATTGAATAGATAGGATTTTTTTTAAGGTTTGAGACGCGACTTCCTCAATTGAAGGCGAGGAAAAGTCGTGGCTTGCGTGAGCAGGGTTGCTTCCCTGAAGTGGACCTATCTCTATCTGGATCATAGAGAGTGACCACCCGCTACTCTTGGAGCTGAAGAACAATTTTTCTTTAAATTATTAATATTATATATTATTTAATTTTGAAAATTAGATAACGAGTCAGACAAATAGAGATCTTTAACTTGTTAATTGAGAATAAATAAATAAATATATATACTCGTATATATAAATAAAACTAGTTTTTGTTTGTTTGGAGGTTTATTTAGATATCCTTTAGGCAATATCCTCATTTTAAACAATATTATTAATGGTGTTTGAGAACTCAATTTACATTCATATAACACTGGACATTGATGACAATGTAGCTTAAATCCCCGGTGTCCGTAGGCTTAGGTAATTTATCTTTCCCATTGGCATAGCGAGTAAGCAAATTATATCTTTCGGGTATCAATTTGTTGATGAATTTAAACAGACAATGCTTATCCTGGGATGCAGGAATGTTGTGTATTCGTTAACAGTACTCTAATATTGTACAGAATCCATAAGATAATAATATTAGTCTAGTAATGGAAAAGCATAATAGTGTGATAGTATATCAATCAATTTTCGCTTTGGAAATAATAATAATTGCATCGAGTTCTAATATCTATATTTGTATTTGGATAAATGTTTACAGGTGCTAAAATAAATTTATGATACTGATATGGATGGGGAGTAGAACTATTGATTAATACATTATTGATTTGTATATGTATGATGTATGTATATAGAAAAAAATCATAATATTGAGGATATACCATATAAAATATAAATTGCACATGATATATATTCCTTTAAAAATTTAGCTAGCTATCTCTTAACAGTAGATTTAAACTTATTTTAGAAAAATCACAAAAATATATACAGGTAGAAGAAGAATAATGTAATTTTTATAAAAAGAAAAAAAATAGAGTAAAGTATAATGGAATTTTGTAAATTAAACCACATATTGATATTTGTTATTGTAAATTTATTCAAAAAAATACAAACATATACACAACGTTTCGATTGCTACTTCTGCAATCGTTATCAAACGACTGCACTGTTCGAGTGTCCAGTGACAAGTGACCAATGATCGTTGAAAAGTATTTTCGAAATAAAAGGATTAGAATAATTCATAATTAGTTTTGATATATTGATCTAATCATATTTAACTAATAAAAATTGAATCTTGTATGAATAGGTGTATGTCTTTGATGATTTTGAAATTTGTAAATAGGATTTTTATGAAATTAATTATTGATTTGAACTTTCTATATAAATCTAATTTAAAAGCAAAATAATTTAATTTGTGTAATTAAAGTAACTAATAAGAGATGCCAATAAATATCCAAATTAAAATATTCAACATACTCGTGTATTATTCTTATTATAATTATCTAAGTTCTGGAACTTTCCCATCTCAAGAAGGGGGCTGGTTACACATTTCACATATCCTACGGTTCCTACTTTTCTTTTTCTATGGTTTAGGTTCGGTCGAGTTGAAATTGGAATTCACCTTGGCAAGCTTACCGTAGATAATATTTTAGAGAGAAACTTGCGAACGATATGACAAGTGTATATTTCCTTATGATCGATCTTAATAATACTAGAAAGGATTATTATTATTATTATTAATTCTAATATTTTATATAGGAAAAAGATATTTAAAAAATCTGGAGTGTCCCCACTCGACTATCTCGCAAATTTGAATTGGATTAAATAACATATATTAATTTAAATTAAATTAAATTAATTAAATTTTAAATTAAAATTAATAAATAATATTTATTGAACCAGCGCATGTTTGGCTCTTTGTTGATGGCACCACGTCACGTGTTGGCGCGTGAGATTTGCAGTGTTAAAAAATTAATTCTTGTACTTTCAGCGATTCAATCAAGCTGAAATTCTATATATAGCAGTTTTATACAATTATTAATCATGTGAAAAATTATCAAACATATATCTTTATTTTTACGGTCACTTTAGAGGAAAAAAAATCAAAACGTTGTAGGTAATGACCCTCTTCCGGTTGAGCTACATTTCTCAAAAGTTGATAGAAAACTATGAATTTTGAATAATGCTCATGTACCAAATTGCATCATTCTAGCTCAAACCGTTTTTGCGTAATCTTGTCTACATACACACACACACACACACACAGACATTTTTCTCAACCTTAGTGAAAATTGTAACGTTTAAAATTTCGCGCTCGAGCTTCCCTCTGGTGACGAGTGACTGTCAATTGTCGCCAAGCTCACTTTTCTTTTTTTCTGCGTTGCCGACGTATCGGTTAAGTTTGTACTTTTCTCTCTTTTGAATTTTGAAATTTTAAATACCTTATCATCTCTAATATATATATATATATATATATATATATATATTTAATCACTACTCAAATTCAAAATCTTTCTTTTGTCACGGTGAGTAAAAGAAAAAAAAATAACTAATTGTAAATATATCTATATTATTCATAATTTATTACTAATTTACTACTTATTTGTTCATTCTTTATTTTAGTTTCATATAATAAATATAAGTCATTGTATTATGTTGCCATCCCGGCCGAATCCTGGTCAAATAAATAATAATTCATTTTTCCTTGTTATACCACAAAATGATTCAGGAACCTTTAAAACGTATAAAAACATCAAAATCTCAACATCGAAAATTTTCGTGATCGCAATACTATCTCTGGCGAGGTAGTAAAAAGGATCTATTTTTTAATTGATTTTTATTTATAATGATAATTTTTCTATTATATAAAATATTCAATAAATTTTGATCAAATATGAAATTAATTAGTGTTAATATTAACTTTTAAAATTATAATTCAATAATTTAAATTATATTTTTTTTAATATTTTATAAATATTTTTTAAATTTAATTTTATAAATTATCCGAATTAAAATTTTTATATTCATTGCCGAATAGGTGTCTTTGAATTGAATTAGACATCGAATGAATAGCGCAAAATTTTACAAAAAATTTTAGCTTATCTTCAAATAAAAAATAATTTCTGTTTTTCTATTGTAAATATTCAATATCAATTGATTGAGGGTCGGTCTATTGACTTTGTCAAACAGAGGTAGCCTAATTATTAAATTAAAAGTAGAATAGAAAAGAATTATAATAATCGACTGAGCCAATTTATTCATATTCTCAGACAGAAGAGAAATAATATTCTGAGTTCGAAAAGAATACATTTTACAAGTTTTGGGCGACCACTCAGTGAACTAGATACTCAAAATTATGAAGATAGGTATAATTTTTTTTGTAGTTATATAATTATCTACATACAAGTTCCGAGTTGTTTTACTTGAATGTTAGGTGAGATGAAGTAATTATTCCTGTTGGAAATTTCTAGTTGACTGCGTAGAATGTGTTGCCCTAACTTTCATTTTCTCTCTCTCTAGCACTCCCTTTACATTATATATAGGTATATACTATATAATACAAACAGATGAAGCGAGTTTTAGTATTTGTGTAGATAGGAATCATTAATGAACATATTGTTTCGCTATTGGTATTCGAAAGATAAAATCAGACATCTTAAATAACCAACATTTTAGAAACCTAGGCAAGGCTTTCAGAAATAAGATAATCAGAACAATTGAAACAGTATTATCTAGGAATAGGAAATAAGTATAGAAATACAGAAAATTAACAATTAAAGTAATTTTTAAAGTAATAATATAATCAATGATAAAAATATCTATCTAGATCTTCAACCCCACAAATATAAAGATTATATATTAGATAATTAACATGACAGTCTCATTTATAGAGCAAAATTAATAATCAATCTGTCTAAATTTTATTTATTATAAATTCAATAAGTACTTATCGAGTTATTAATAATAATCATTAATTTGAAAAATATTGGTTATCGTTTGAGTATTTTTTTTTTTTTTTTTTTTGTAAATATATTCCGGACACAAGCGTGAAATAAATATAGATTTTACTAATTTTCAGGATTAAAGTCTTAATTGGTGGTAATAAATTGTTATTTCTCATTCTCACTCAAAATATACCAGTTGTTAAATATATAATACCTGGAACACCGAGCTTTTTATACAATTTATTATTAGAAACTTTAAAAATTTTACAATTTTTTAAATTATTTATTACAATTGCTAGTTGGGTTTTCTAAAAATGACCCATCAAAAATTTGTTACCTAAAATGGTACAAATTAATTAAAATAACTTGATTTTCATTTCAAGATGAAGAATATATTCAAATTTACTTAATAAAATATTATTTATATATATATAAATATGTTAATATAATTAGATGGCTTCAGTTATATATTTTTCAAAGTAGCAATAGCTTATAGACAGTTTCGGCCACAAGGATTACTACTGACAATAATATAAATCCTGAAATATTGACACTTGACTATATTTTAATTAAGAAAGAAGGATTAAGAAAAAAGAGGTTATATAATTTTTTTCTTTTTATTTATAATAATCAAATATCATTTATATATTATTTATAATTTAATCTAAAAAACATTTTAATTAATATAATATAATATATTTAATATTATTAGATCAAATTTACTCAACAATTTATTTGAAAGAAGATATTCTTTAAAGAAAAAAAAATATTTTTAAAAATTTTCTTCCTTTATAATTGTTTATATGTTGCTAACTTATGATTTTTTTTTTTTTGGGTGGGGGAATGATAAATACATTTCGTAATTTTATTTTAAAATATTATTAATATAAATATATTTAATTTAATATCGAAATTAAATTATAAATTATAAAATATTTTAAATATAAAAAATTATTATTAAAAAATCAATTAAAAAAGTATATTTCAATATGGATGACGTATTTGCTGAAGTTATTTAAATTTTCTATTTTAAATTAAGAAAATACTAATAAAGTTGATTTTTCCTGAGGCAGAAACCAATAAAGATCGATTTTTCTATAAAAATATTATCTATGGTATGAATTTCAAAAAAATTCTTGGAGATGTTTAATATCTCAAAAATATATATAATTTCTAATAAGATAAGATGTGTATATAAATTATATACATTTCACTTTCACGAATAAAAATAAAAAAATATAAGTAACATAATTTGGTTATAATAAATCATATTTTTTAAAAAAAAATTGTCAAAATATTTAATTTATTGATATTTTATTAAATTAAAATGCAATTTATAATAAATATGATACTCTGAATAAAATATTAATTAGGTACTGAATATACTAGAGTAAAATAATATTAAAATATTAAATATGCAAATAAAAATATTTTTCATTTCTAATGAATAAATTAGCTACTCATGATTCTGTGAAAATTGAGAAACTAAAACCAAAGTCGGTTATTTCAGATTGAGGTGAGGGATTAAGATTTCCTTGATAGAATTATCTTTAATCACTTTTCTTGAGTGTAATGAATCGTTAGACCCAAATCTCATTATCTTAAGTAATTAGAAGAAAAGGTAAAGAGCGGAGAGAAATCAAGATAGATTTTGAAAGCGTTCAAAGTACCAGATGAATAATTCTCCCAAAATGGGTAATTGCAATTTTGAATGGGTCTCAAGAGATCCCTTCTCGCCTCTCTACTGAGGGTTGCTCCTTTTGTCTGTTTAACATTTTATCCTAATTCCGTCTCTTCTATAAATATATCTATTTTTTAAACATGTCCTCGGATGGTGAATTGGGGAATATTCTACTGAATACGAGGGCTCCCTGAGCCACCCTAAAATCTCTTAAAATGTCCCGCGCTAACATAGAATAAAATATATACACCATTGTATTATATGTATATATCAGTATTCGTGTGACAAGCTAAATGTTCCTATTATTAATTTAAAATTTCTAATTCATTATTTGAATATTCACAAAATATTGGTAGTATATTAGTCTCATTAATTAATTAATCAAAAATGTTTTCTAATTTTTATGTTAAAACTTTTATAGCTAATTATATAGCTATATAAATAATAATTACATAATAGAGGTAAACAACGTATAGCGTCCTAGATGTGTTCCTTCGCTTACGAGTACATATTATTAAACAAATTTACAATTTAATACAAATTCACATAAATATCATAATCTACGTATTATCACTTAAAATTTAGCAGAGTTAACTTAAATCTACATATTATAATAACAAAGTTTTAAATGAAACGTCGCAATACGAGACAACGTTAAACGAGGTTTTAAAATAATTCTAAATTAAATAATTTCAAATAAGCACTGCAATAATGAATAATAAAACTATTATTGAATTTGAAGGGTTATTGAAGTTTAAAATACAGAATTAAAAGAAAAATATGAACTTTTTAGACTAATTTAAGTAGTTAAAATGAAACGACGCAATACGAGACGACGTTAAACGAGGTTTTAAAATAATTCTAAATTAAATAATTTCAAATAAGCACTGCAATAATGAATAATAAAACTATTATTGAATTTGAAGGGTTATTGAAGTTTAAAATACAGAATTAAAAGAAAAATATGAACTTTTTAGACTAATTTAAGTAGTTAAAATGAAACGACGCAATACGAGACGACGTTAAACGAGGTTTTAAAATAATTCTAAATTAAATAATTTCAAATAAGCACTGCAATAATGAATAATAAAACTATTATTGAATTTGAAGGGTAGTCAATATGGCATTAAGGGAAAATATAAGTTTCTCGGTATTAAAATATAAGATCTTAAAATTGTATGGATTGAAATAAGATTAAATCACAGAGGGATGGTGAAAAATAATGAAAATTTAATTATAATTTAATTTTAATTTAACGAAAGTTTAATTAAAATAAAATCAAGTAAGCAAAGACTAAAGGTAAAAAGTTTGTTCATAGGAAAACCAATTGGGAAAAGAATAGTAGATAATCCAAGGAAGGATGCGGGAGGTAGACAAGATAGAATAGAATAGAGTAGAGGTGAAAAAGGATAAGAATGGTTGAATAAATATGTTGCTGCAGCCATGAACCTTAAATTTATACAATAATTAATTAATTAATTAAATGTTATTTTCTTAGAATGAAAGTTTCTAATTAAAAAAGGACATAACAGGTTTATTTTTCATATATGAACTAAAGACAAGTTTATTCCATTTTCTATAAAGAGTCGAGTAATTATTTATTATAGCTTAATTTAAAAAAGTCAAGGTGGACTCCCAAGGAAAAGTCTGTGGCCATTACAGGTCAACGCGTTAATAATTAATCGAGTGAATTGATGCCGGCGAATGGAGACTTCTTCGTCCCTGATGTCCTTAGGGTTCAAGGGTGAACAGAAAGGGTGGGCTTAATTGAATCTCAAAGGGTCGAAAATGCCAGAAAAGGAATTCAATTTGAACAACTTTAAAATGTTTGAAATCCCATGAGCACAATGGAAGATAGCAAAAGTTTTTTTTTTTTTTTTTTATTCCGGAATTCGGTAAATATTTTTGAATCTTATCTAGAATAATGGGAATTGATTTGAATAAATAAGATTTTATTGTTAAGGGTAGATGAAACAGATACATAAGAAAATAATAAAATGAAGGAATGAAAGTTCTACAGGCGATCTTTCATCACGAATTTAATGAAATATTTACTAAAAGTAATTTGAGTATTATGAATAGAGAAATTTTTATTTCATCATTAATCTATTATCTCATATTACTTTAATTCAATTTTAGTATTTTTTTTAATTGAAAAATCTAAAATAAAACAACAACATATTAATAATAAAATAAAAAAATAAATAAATAAAATAATATACGATTCTAAAGAGTTTAATTTTGCTCTTCAAAGAAAATATATATATATTTTTTTATTACTTTTAATTAGAATTTTTAATTGATAAAAAAAAAAAAATTCAATGATTTCAAACGATTTGAAAATTAAAAAAAAAAAATTGATTAATTAAATGAATATATATTGAATAGGGGTCCGAGTTTTTTTTTTATTATATGAATAATTTAATTAGTATTTTGAAATGTTTAAAAAAAAAATAAGTCAAAATGTAAAACACAAAAAAAGAGAGAGAATACCAGTCATACTAGCCCAGTGCCTTTTTCAATATAATTAATATGTAAAAATTCAAAAAAAAATAATTTTTAATAACATAAAAACAGAAAACTGTAAATCATTTAAAATTAAATTGATATTAAAAATTAATTTCTTTAATTTTTACATATTAATTATATCGAAAAAGGCTAGCATGATTGGTATTCTCTTTTTTCCATCACTATATATTCAATACAAAAAAATATCCTGTATTCAGTAAAAAATAAGCACATGCTTGTTTTTATTTATTTAGAGCATGTTTAATAAGGCTAGAATAAAAACAGAATAACAGATTAATGAATGGATGTTTGAACAAATAAACATCATTCAATCTAAAGCAATGTTTGCAAAAACAAAGTAAAATTCAAAGTGCTGAGATTGTAAACCATGTCAATTGAAATAGAAAATAAATTAAAAGCTCCTATATATAATATAATAATATTTCATTAAATATAGATATTTAGGTATATTGTAAAGGGGAATTTATTTATTATTATTTTTCTATACTGATGTCGACATCAAATGTAAATTTTAATAAATTATGATAACCTTCAATAAATAAATTATATTCAAAATATTACATTATAAATTAACTTTTTTCAATTTGAATCATTATAGAAGAAAAAAAAAGATAAAATAAAAATTGATTATTTAAATACTATAATTTACTAATACTCCGCCTTCGTTGTAGTACTTTTTTAACCTTATAATATAATCTTATCCTCTTATCTTAACAAAATTCGATCTTACGTTTTAATCAACACTGAGTTGAGTAACTAAAAATTTAGCTTACTACTTTATAAAAAAATAACAAAAATAAATAAAACAATGGGCAGTATTTCATAGAAAATATTACTCTAAATAACATTTATTGAATACGAGATTTATTCAATTGAAATCTTAAATTTTCTAAAATGTAATAATAAAATCAATTTACTATTTTTTTCTCACCCATTTTTTATGATCTTTTGTATTTTAATTGAATATTAAATACAATTAAACATTAATTTTCCCAATGGCAATGTAAATATATCGTTTAATCTCATTGTAAACAAATTTTATTAATGTTTATAATTGAATTAAAAAATTCTATATGAATTTATATATTTGTAAAAATATTTTCAGAATAAATTTCCATTTCTAATTATAAATGTAGAGGATTGGAATGGATTTGATTTAATCATTAATTCAATTAGATATAATAATTGAGTTAAATAATTTAAGTTTTCAAAAAGATACCAAAAACAGAATCCAGTTAGATAATAATTAATTCTTTTGTTGAAGTTTTGAATTGATTTCATAAAACAAAAAAAAATTGTAAATTTTTGATAATTATATCGTTATTATAAAAATTGTATTGTATTTTTTGTATATCTATGTGTATTGGAACTAAAATACATTATAATATTTTAATTTCAATTAAATGTAAGTATATCCTATGATCTAACTAACAAAAAAATATATGTACATTATAAGAAATTATAATAACTGTTACAAAAAAATAATTTGTTAAAATTATCTTTTTAAAAGTAACAAAAATCTCGAATAACCTTATAAAAAAAATTCAAAATCAATACTATTAAAAATTGTGTCATTTTAATGTTTTTATTTTTTCTTTATTTTTAAATTATATTGTAATTAAATGTTATATTTTTAAATTAATATTTAAATGAATTTGAAACCTCTTCAAATCCCTTAATTTCCATTGCGCGTTAAGCCTGAATAATCAAACATAATTGACTCTCTAACAAAATATTTTTTTAATAAATATATCTTTCACCTAATCTGAACTTATTTATAATTGAAATTTGTAAAAATATATTTTATATTTTTACAAGAAAAAAAATATATTGTTTAGCAATTTTCAATTTAAAAGAAAATCAAAACAAATCTTAGTCTAAACAAAGTGAAATGAAAAGCTCTCGTTATAAATTGGTAGATAGAAAATAGATAGAGTTATATATGTTGAAAAATCTTATATAGAAAAGAAAATAACTTATACACAAGAAAATAATATATAAACATTTATTGGAGGTGGAGAACAGTGGACTAGTCTCAAGTTGGAAAGCTGAGACATTTTTCAAAGCGATAAAAGTCCTTTGATCGGGGGGGCTTGGTTTCGAGTCTTGGTACTTTACTTTAAAAATTGAAAACGATAAGCTTTCAAGAAAGAAAAAAAACAAGCTGAGAGAGGAGAGTGAAGAAAAAAGATCGCCGAAAGGCTAACCGTTTGTATCTATCAAAATGGGAAACAAAATAAATAAATAAATAAATGAAAAAGATAACAGCAGTAAGCCTAGAATGGAGATGGCGGAGGGCCACGAATATATTTATTTATAGAGTATTTCTCTCTCAGAGCATAAATAGGACGGATCTGTTTCCATTATACATATATCGTTTGTCAATTGTCAAAACTTATATATATATATATATATATATATATATATGTATATGTAAATATGAAAATACAAAGAATAGCTTATTTGGATGGACTATATTTTTTTTTGTTCAGAATTTATTTCCAGTTTTATGCAAACTAGGTTCGTTAATACATAGTGTCAAGAATGCAGACGTAATTTCAAAAAAGTTTGACATGTACGGTTAAACCTTTAAAAGTGTCTAAATTTTTGGGAAATTTCTAAATTAGCAATAAAATTTATTACAGTTTTAGATAAAATCCAATAAAAGATATAAATGTAGACTATATATATAGTAATATATAATCATAAAAATACATTTTTATGTATATAAGGGTGCGAAATGTCATTTTTGAACACATTTTGCTAAATTTGAGAATAAAGGACATTTGATCATGGAACATGTGGTCTGCACGTGTACAGAGGCCCATCCATGTATCCAAGGTGGGGGGAGGAATGAAGTTCTCATTATCGGTGAAAAAGAATGTTTAAGGCAGTCTTGATCAGGAATTGGAGGAGGAGACAACATTTCCCTGAAAGGAGTGGACATCCCGGCGAACCCCTTTTTGAGAAATATCGCGGCCCAGGAGATGTTCCAGATAAATCCTCAGGACGACACTCAAGACTCAAGTCTCCAATGAATGCTCCATTCCTTCCATACACAATATATATCAAAATGGGTCGACCCTTTGGTAATTAATAAAATTTGCAATTGCCTAATATAAATTAAATTTCATTTAATTTCTATTTCTATTTAACGGTACCATTTAAATTTATTCAATTTCATATTAATTTCATTATTATCTATTGTATCATATTAATTCTTCTATTTTTATTAAATAAATAATTTTTAGTTATAATTTTATATATGCCTTTTTTTATCTGAACCTATTCAATTTTATCATTTCCCTTATCAACCTTCGCGGATTCAATAACCCTTGTATTATTCTAAATTCAATCCAGAGTGCTACCAATTAATTAAATTTATTTTCAACCCATTTTTTCTTATAAAATACCTTACAAATTCCCTCCCATACACGACAATATATTTATATAATCTTATTTTTATAACAATAATTGTACAAGTACTAAAAGTTACGAATAAGAATGTACAAATCTAAAACAATAATCTTAAATTTAAACTGTCATTGAATCTAGTTCGAATGATTCTCTTTAAAGAGGATTCAACAAAAAGAAGCTCTATTTTATATGCACCAATTGTGTGAAAGATCGTAGCAAAGTTTTTGGCCACAGAATGGCATTTGGCTTCAGTTCTTGTCGTGGTAAAGTTGCCTTGTGGCTAACGAAAGAGCGTATTACGAGTTCACAGTCGAAAAGTTTTCTCGGAGCGAGACGGGACGTGGGTTAGTCTTCATCATTCCTCTATTGTAGATTTCAGGATTGTTCAGAAGTGTATTTTCAGAAGACAAGCGATTCCCATAAAGTGAGTGATTTAGAAGCGTGAACCAATCACATTCGTGTTAAACGAGACACTTTTACAAAATAGAAAAGGATGGGGAAAAGGAGGAGGGGATGGACAAAAAGGATATTCTGCGGTGATAAAAGGAAGTGAAGTTGAGTTGATGCACATTCGTTTGATTGAAGTCGGTAGTGGATGGTTGGATAGGGTTTGCGTGAGTGGGAAGTCGAGTTGAACAGAACATTTATCTTTTGAAACTGAGCCTGCGAGCCGGCAACCAAATTGACATTTTAACACAGACTATGAATGGTTTGGCATGTATGGATCAAAAACATTTTCATTTTATATTTATAAGCTTATGCAATTATATTATTATAAATTTTCAAATATGAAATAATTAAAGTAGATTTCAAACAGGCAATTAACAATAAATTAAAATAAAATTTATTAACATAACTAGAATTCTATTGAATAAAATCATAATAATTAGTTTTCAATATTTATTAAAATAAAAAAAAAAAACACTTGTTATTGCTGTTTAAACTTTTGTATACTTGTGTATTATATTAAACAATAAAAGACTAAAAAAATATTAATTATACTTATTTTATCCACACACACACACATACTTGTATTATATTAGAATATTTCTTAATCACATACTCAAAATCTTAGTAATATCAACGTTTCAAAGTAAATCAAGATAATTATGACAAACTAAAATTAATTTCCAAAAGAATTATACAAAAAGAAAAATTGAAAAAGAAATTCAATAAGAATTAACTTATACCTTAATGTTACTCATACAAACGTATAAAATACATAGGCTTATATTCTCGATGTTTTTACAAAAGGAGATAAAAACTCAACTTTGATTTATATTTATTAGCCACTTTATAAGTTTATAAAAAAAATTCTTATTTTGCTGTATATACGTATGAATTTGTTAAGTTTTAGCTTTCATTATAAATAATGATGGGAAATATCGATTGTTTTATAGCGAAATTTCAATTAATTAAATCTTATCAAAGTGGTGGCCAATCAAGAGAGTTTAGAAGTTAAATTTGCATATGTATAGACCAAGTTCTATGGGTTGCATTAGAAATGTTTTGAAAAGATTTGTTTACAAGGAAACTTGTGCTTGAATAACAAATAAATTTAAACGAAAACTTTTATTCCATACAAACAAAATCAAATTGAAAGTTAATCTATCTAAATAGATAATATGTTTTAAAAGTATACGACACACTCAAGTGTAAATAATATATTAAAATTGGATAATGTAAAAATTAGCCTAGAGATCTTACATTTACTAGAGAGGCACTATAATACGACCTTGAATAAGTAATTTCTTGATAATACAAATTCGGAGAGAACTGAATCCTGATAACAACATCCCATTTAACTCAAAGTAAGCCAATTCTAGAATAAGTAGAATAGATTATACTATTTAATGTTTTAATTTAATGAATGAAGTTAATGACTTCATTTATTTATTAATAAGCGTTTTAATACTTTATGTTTAAATTATGCATTTGTCTTCTGAGATAAATGTTTAAATTAAAAATTCTAATTGTGTCTTTGTTTTGTCCCCGTTCTTTTATAGTAAGAAAAAAAAATTAAAAATACCAAAATAAAATATTTACGCTATTCTTGGGATTTGCCTTTTGAGGTGGGAGTGGTATAAGTTTTATATGTATATTTAACCTATGCATTCAAAATTTTATATTAGCACAATTAAAATCTTTACTAATTATAAAATTAACTAAATAAATATAGATAAAATAAATTTTTAATTAAAATAAAACAAAATATAATTAACTGAAATTTGAGGCATACTGGCTTTCTAAATTCAGAGAAACTCATTAGATTTAAAAAAAAAAAATTAATATCTCTATTAAGAGGAAATATATTTTCATAATTATAATTTGGAATTACATGATTACACCTATTCTAGGGGTTCATTAAGTGAAAAATTAATCAAATAAATAAATAGGATTAATTTTAATTTTTAAGATTCTTTATCAAGGGACAATTTATTTTTAAAAATTTAATTAGAAAGATGTTACCGCTGTGAGGGAAATGAAAATCTCATTTTTCTCTGAAAGAGCAAACTACAAAATGTGAATTAAATCATTTATTTGGTTTCATATCATACATTCACAGAACCTTAAAAAATAAATAACTATAATAGGTAGTGTCAGTTATTCTTACTTAACCATCCTTACATTAATACTGTTTGAAATTCAAGGCTTCAAAAATAAAAATTAAATTTTAAAAAAGTTATTTTTTCAATTTAATGATTATTGAGAGATAACATTAATAATCGATAGTATAACAAGTTAAACAATATTAATTAATATTCCACTCTGAATTTAATTAAAATTTTTCAAATAAAATCTAATGGTATTTTAATGAACAATGAGTTGAAAAAATTAAGTAATAATCATTTTCATTAAATTAATTTTTTCACTGAAAAATATATCATAATGCGTTTGGTTATTAAAATAGATTATAAGATGGAAATATGAGTTAATTTTAATTCCTACACAAAATATATAATAAGTAAAAAACAAAACAATTCTTTACTTACAAGTCATCTCTACAAGTAAGAAAAATTCTATTAAGTAATTGTCATCAATAATATCACTTGTACTCACATAAGATTCATTTAATTAAACGACAATATACTATTGTATTTTGGAGTTCAATTTACGCGCAGGACAATATATAATTGTTAAATTGTCAAATGTAATTTTTTGGAACTTAAAACATAAAGAAATCAAAAAGTTGTTTATTTATTTTTATATTTTAACGTATGTAGAAAGGGAAAATATGATGAATATGATGAAATGAAGTATTATATAATAATATTAATAAGTTGACCTGTGGCCAGGTCCGAACCGACCGTCGGTTTAATGTAAATAAATTTCCAGCTACAGAAACAATTTCAAATAATTTTAATATATCTATTAATGTAATAAAAAACATAAATATTTTTAATTTTACTTTATTTATAATATATATATATATATATCTAGGACCAGGCTGGAATGAATGGCTGGATGACGTCATATAATTTTAAATTAACAAAAAACTAATAAAGATGATTTTTCTCGAGGATAAAACCAATACAAAGTGCATGATTGCGGAGATATGTAAAAAATCACCTCATGTGAAATTTGGTGGGAAAATAACACTTCCCTTCCCTAATACTACCATTTCCGGTTTCCGGATTTGTACCAAAAGTTGATCAATTCATCATACTGATGCATTAAGTAAATATACCAAATTTCATCAAAATCCGTTGAGCCGTTCAAGCTGTACACATCTATACGGACGGACGGACAGACATCATGCTAAAAATACTTTTTTCTGTTAAGAAAATGGATGATTCGTGGAGATATGTATAAATCTTCACATGTGAAATTTGGTGTAAAAACAATACCTCCCTTACTATCGTACTTAAAAATACATATATTTATAATTTTTTGGCTCTTGAAATTGATTTGGAAAGAGTGGTAGTGGTATATTATTAAATTATATTAAATATATTTGTATTTCAGCAATATTGATTTACTAAATAAATAAATCTATTATTATATCTTCTCTCAAACATATAATAAAATATATTACATGTTATCTTAATTATAATATGTATTAGATCTAGAACATCTCTATTGTGACAATTATTGACTATTGACTATTGACTAATGAATACACAGACGGAACAATATTTTATCTTCAATTTTCACCTATTCTTGTGTAATTTATACGTTACGTTTTAGGAAAAGCAATTGATTGAAATGAATAGAAGCTAATTAATAAAATTTTAAACAAAATAAGTTGTTTTTAGTGTGTAAATATTTAACACAATTGCTTGTTAGAATTGAGATTGAAATTCGTATCAGCTTCTTACTCCCATTCTTCCTATTAGATTGAATGGAATCCAAATGAAATTTACTCTCGGCGTTCTTGTTTCAAATCTATCATGGTTTGAATAGATCTATCGTTTTCCATTTATTCGCCTAAGGATTATATTTCAATTTTCAACGTGCAACATTAATAACTAAATCCCAATAAATAAGCCTGAACTATAATGGGGTAGAAATCAATTACAAAATCTAAAGACAGACAAAACGTCGAGAATCTAGAATAATTGAATAAGAAATTACATTTTTCATTTTGCTTTTATTGTCAGATAATAAAACTGCAAATGAAGTCCTTATTAAAAAGAGAGCTGCTTTTGCTCGACTCCTCGACGGATTCCTTTAATAATCATTTAATCTTACTTGGCAAAGAAAGAAAGAATCAGTGAAAAAAAAAATTCATTCAAAGTAATTAAAGGAGCAACTTTGCCAAGTAAAATAAATTTTATCCTTAAGACAAAATAATTGATATATAATATGACATCTTTTAGCCAAACGAGAGGAAAAATTAAATATTATAGAATGATATAAATACAATATGAATACACTTTGAAATTAAATTATTTTTATTTTTAATAAATATTTTGTAAAGCATCTACGCTAATAGAAATTAAAATTTCTATAAATTAATTACTCAATCTGTCTCGGAATGTTTTCTCATTAGGAACATTGATGAAAATTAATTGCTTTAACTTTAATCTACCCACAAGAATTGAAAACAAAATTGATTAACAAGAAAAAGAACAACTTAATATATTGTTTGTTTGTTATTATATTATAATATACATCAATTCAGAAAAGAAAATTGTTTAATATTAAATTGTTTTATATTCCTTATAATTATAAAGTATATTTATAGCAGGAGGGGTGGGGGGGGGTCAAAATTTAAACTATTCATATATTGATCTTCGACCAAATTCAATTCAATATTAAATAGTAATTTTATTTATTAATTTTTACTATCTCGCCAGAGTATTGCGATCGCGAAAATTTTCGATGTCGAGATTTTGATGTTTTTATACGTTTTGAAGGTCCCTGAATCATTTTAACTAATGTTGAGAAAAATGTCTGCATGTCTTTCTTTCTTTCTCTGTGTGTGTGTGTGTGTATGTGTGTGTGTGTGTGTGTGTGGACAAGATAACTCAAAAACGGTTTGAGCTAGAATAATGAAATTTGGTACAGGCGTATTATTCAATATTCGTAGTTTGGGAAATGTAGCTCATCCGGAAGTGGGTCATTACCTACCACGTTTTCATTTTTTCTCCTCTAAACTGACCCTAAAAATAAAGATATATATTTGATAGTTTTTCACCTGATTATAAATTGTATAAAACTGCTATATATAAAATTTCAGCTTGATGAATGGCTGAAAGTACCGGAAATAATTTTTTAACACGTTGATTGGCAATCACGCGTCAGCACGTAAGGTAGTGCCATCAACAAAGAGCCAAACACGCGTCGGTTAATTTATAATTAATTAAATTTAATTTAAATATAATATATGTTAATTAATCCAATTCAAATTTGCGAGATAGTCGAATGGAGACTATTTTTATTTTTTAAAACAAGTTTTTTTTCATTTAAAAACTTGTACAACTACTTTAATTCGAGTTATATTTTATAAATTGTTAAATGTGATAATGATAATAAAATATTAATTGGTTAAAAACTATGAAAAAGGGATAATCAATCAATTTTCTAATAGTTCAGCTATCCTTCATATTGAGACAATAAAATTACTTTTTGCAGGTATAAAATATAACTCTCAAATTTTCGTTATAATGAACGAACGAATAAATAAATGATTTTCCGTAATATTAATATGAAATATTAAATAAAATTTTGAAAATGGATAATAAATATATAGAATAAAGCTTAATTAATTGAGGGTTATTTATTCAACCTACAAGGTCTTAAGGGTGAAGATCACTCAATTCTTGACTAAATGATTAATAACATTTTAGCCTATTTATTTTATTATATATTATGTTATATATAAGCAATTAAGTTAATACAATTCTTATTAACTGACTCCCCCTTTTTTTCATTCAACATTTTTTTTATATCAAATGGAAAATAAATAAAAAAATTAGCCCATCAAATATTTTTATTTAAAATTCATTAATATTATTTTTGTAAAATATTTCTTTATATTATTTATTTTTTATTGGCATATATTTATATTTGAATTTAATAAAGATTTTTTATTCATGTTTAGAGCACATAACATATATTAGATAAAAGAGAAAGAATATTAATTGAGCTTGTTTATGAATGTTTATTTCAAATATGACTATTTTCAATTTATTTATTTATTTATTTGCAAATCAAATACATTTCATATATCATAAAAGAAAAAAAAGAGAATGATATTAATAAATAAATAAAATTAATAAAATAACAAATTTCTAAATGGAATAGAATTGCTTTGATGTTAATTGGAGGTAAAATATTTGATTTCAATAGTAAGATCCACTCTCACTTTCTCTCTCTCTCTCTCTCTCTGTGTCTCTTTCTGTACTCTCATGATAATCTAATGATTGTTTCAAGGTGTGCTCTCAGCCATTCATCTCCTCGTGTCAAAGGCCAACAGCTG
Source organism: Labia minor (assembly GCA_963082975.1). NCBI lineage: Eukaryota > Metazoa > Arthropoda > Insecta > Dermaptera > Spongiphoridae > Labia > Labia minor. The sequence goes on from OY720344.1 coordinate 24,040,148, forward strand.
CTTAGTTATGCCTCTATTTACTAATTATGGAACTGGAGTCTGGAGCAATTGAATAAGCTCAGCGCCCACGTTTAGATCAGTCACAAAGGGCATTATTGTCCAAAGGCTGAAACGAGGCAATGGGCCAGCGCTGACTCAGCTAATAGGATCCGAATATCGATTCCTATAAGCCCATTTACTTCTCCAGAGAATAATCTTGGAAACTTTCAAAAAATATTTTTATCTATAATTTATTACTAAAGATAGAAGTCGGCAACAAATAAAAACGAAATTCTTAGGAAATTCTTATAAATATTAATAATAATAATAATTTTCATAACTCTTTAACACACTTATTGTGATTAGAATACAAAATAAACTATATTAGAAATATTGTATTAAAAGATAATAATTAATTATTTACAAAAAGAGAAAGAAAAAAATATTAACAAAATTTTAAAGATTTTATTTTATTATTAATATTTGTCATATATAGTAATCTTTTTAATTATTTGTTTATTTAATTTAAATTACTACTATTTATTTTAAGAGTAATTTAAATTTGTTCTATATTTAATTTTTTTTATTTTTCAAAATTTTAAATGAGTAATTTATTATATACTTATGTATTATAGAGAGGCGACGCAAACCATAAAACAATTTGCATATATTAATTATTATTATAAATATTCATATTAAAAAAAATCTACCGAATATTTAAAAAAAATATATTAAACTACCTATTTTTAAAAAAATGTTATTTTACTAGAAAAATATAATTAATAGTTAATTTAAAAATAAAGAAATTACATTCTAATGGTACAATTTATTATTATTATTATTATTATTATACAATTATATGAACACTAAAAATGTTTATTTAATATTATTTTAGAACTAATTGTAGGTAAGTATTGAATTTTGATTTTTATATGATCATGAAATGGAAACGAAAACATTGAGGATTGCATAACATTTAGGCGCGCTCAATGAATTTTTTACAATAAATATTAGATAAGTAATATAATTTTGTCGCTAGTACTTTTTCTAATTATTAATTAATGAATTATTCTATATAATTATTCTGCATACAATATAATTGTCAATTTTTTTTAATCTAAATCTTAAATCTTTCGGCTTTTTCGATCTTTTTCCTTTATTCATTCTTGAAATATCGTTTCTTAATATTCTCAATTAGTACTCTTATGATTTCATCAAACATAAAAAAATAATTAATTCTCAAACAAATATAATTGTTTGAAATTAAATTATTTATAATTGCTTGATTTCAAGTAAAAAATTTACAAAAATATATTAAAAATAAATTATTAAAAGTGAATAAACTCGTCTTAAAATGCTTTTATATTTGGTGTTTAATAAAACAAAAGGAGTTAAACATCTCTTTTGACAACTAAAATTGGATTACTTCTATCTCTTTTATTATTAGAGAATGAGAGCATCCAGGTAAAAGTAGATATCCAAGACTATATTCTGAAATTAATTCATTTTCACAAATGAACAAATTGAATTCTCTAATTAAACTAGTAAAAAGAGATTTGTGACGAATAATAAAGTAGAAATTGATTCAAAGTAAAATGCGATCTCATTGACATTTAAAAAGGATTCTAGAAATATCTTCCACCTGTGGCCCTAACTCTGGTTGTTATAGAAGTACTTCAATTTCAAATTGAATATTCGCGTACTAATTTAATCAGCTTCATATATCATCTTCATAAGAATAAGATAAAATATAATTGTTGAAGGTTCATCTAATCAAATATTATGATAAGTAATGAAAAGTGAGGTTTGTAATTTACGTTATAATGAATGGAAATTATAATTTAGATCTATATATAAAGTAATTTAATAATATATTTATATTTGTAGATAAAGAAAATATTTTTTATAAATATTTTTTAATAATATTCAAGATTTTATTTTATAATTTTAATAATAAAATAAATCTTGTTTGAATTTTCTGATTAAATAATAACTAAAAAGAGTAGATCAATAATATATTGATATCTATCTATTAAAAAACAAACAAAAAAAAATATTTCTGTTTAATGTTCAAAAAATGTAAAATAGAATGAATGGAATGATTTATTAAAATATATTTTTCAAAAATCCAAAAACACCTCTACATTTAACAATATTTATTTTGCAATCAATATCGGGCTTTGTTTATTAAAAGAGTTAAATGACAGTGAAATGATCAAAATGATAGATGAATTAATGACAGAAGCAATTGGGCCATGGGAATGAATGGCCCCCAAGCCGTGCCTATTTTACGTGTCATGCAACACACGTGTTAACAAATACCGCCCGGTAAAAAAAGCAAACGGGCTTACGTGAGCCTTGCAAATATACAACGGAACAATGTCACTTAAAGATGATAGATAGATTGAAGGCAATGAAAAAATATAGTCCCTTTGAAAGGGAAAAAAATGGAAATTAAAAAATAGACAGTGATGAAAGATAGAATAATCTATTGCTAATCTTGTTATTTTTTTTTTTTGGGGGGGGGGGGCATTATGAATTTTGAATTTGTATATATTAGAGAAGAATGGTTTAAACTCTTAGTTGTAAAAGTTTACTTGCACATGTAGAGAAAGTGCAACTTAACCAAATTGTCACATGTGTTTTGATTCAATTGAAAAAAAGCAAGTTAGAATTTATTAAGATTTTTATTCTTAGAACATGCCTAGTCAATTTTCTAAAAATAATTTAAATAAGATGTAAAATGAATTTTTAATGAAAACATTTTTTAAATAAAAGTTAATATAATGGAATTTAAAGTCATTTAAACATAATATTTATTTTCGTGACAACCTTAACAGCATAGTATTATAAAATTTCAAAATTTGTGTATACCTTGGACCAGACGGATATGATATGGTTCACCTTGGGTCACAAGATAAGCCAAGTTAACTTTTATTTTACAAAAATATATTTTCTTAAAAATATTATTTTTTTAATCATCGTAACCTGTGATTATTAATAGTTATTATTTCTTCATTTAGAAACTTATTAGACTTAATAATACAAAGAATATCAAATAAAGATAAAAAAATCAACTATATGAAATTCCGTTTAAATTTTTTAATAACTTATCATTTGAAATAATTTTCTTTTCTAGAAGAAACAATTCCAAGGAAAATGTGTGTATTTTATTTTAACATTTCAGATTTACTTTAACTACCCACTTGGGACATGGTTCAAGTATAGTAAATATATTTTTTTAAAATTTTCCTATAGTGCTGTGACGAATCGCTGCACAACAAATTCAAAACACTCAACGGGAAATATTTTCAATATTTATTTCATCACCATCAACATCCAACTGTTAAACCTACCACCAATTTCCTATTCGTTTTAATTGCCAGGCAGAAATGAAATTTCTCGTTTCTACTGAGGCAGTGCAGGATAGTCATGGCGAAATTTTATCCTGTCCTGGTGTGGCCAGCACTGGCCTTACTTGTTCAGATGAAATTATACTGAAATTCTCACTGACACTTCTTAGCATCGCCGGTGTTATCGCACGAACTTTCTCAAAAACCTTCGACTTGAGATGTCCCCATAGAAAGTAATCGCAAGAGCTCAGATCGGATCTCCATTCCTACTGATCAAGCGGTTCGGAAAAATATTTCTCAGAAGGTTCGAAGACTTGGACATTGTGTTCAAAATGGTAGTCTTCACATTACTGGAGTCATATTCAAAAAATAAACATTTTTTCCTGTTTGAATTAAAATTTCTGTTTATGTTCTTAAGATTTGTTGCAATATATGACTAAATAAGTTGACCTGTGGCCAGGTCCGAACCGACCAACGGTTTGAAGTAAATTAATTTCTAGCTACAGAAACAATTTCAAATAATTTTAATATATCTATTAATGTAATAAAAAACAGATATGAATACATAAATAATAAATATAAACATTTTTAATTTTATTTTATTTATAATATATATGTAAGACCAGGCTGTGACGTCATGAATGGCTGGATGACGTCATATAATTTTAAATCAAGAAAAAACTAATAAATATGATTTTCCCGAGGATAAAACCAATACAAAGTGTATGATTCGTGGTGATATATAAAAAAATCTCCTCATGTGAAATTTGGTGTGAAAATAACCCTTCCCTTCCTATCGTCGATCGCTAATACTACCACTTCCGGTTTCCGGATTTGCACCAAAAGTTGATCAATTCATCCCACTGATGCATTAAGTAAATATACCAAATTTCATCAAAATCGGTTGAGCCGTTCAGGCTGTACACATCTATACGGACGGACAGACATCATGCTAAAAATACTTTTTTCTGTTTAGAAAATGCATGATTCGTGGAGATATGTAAAAATCTCCACATGTGAAATTTGGTGTGAAAACAATACCTCCCTTACTATCGTCGGTCGGTAAAAACTGTTTCTGTGTGTAGTTTTTACTGTTTACTGTTTATTGTTTTCACACCAAATTTCACATGTGGAGATTTTTACATATCTCCACGATTCATGCATTTTCTAAACAGAAAAAAGTATTTTTAGCATGATGTCTGTCCGTCTGTCCGTCCGTCCGTCTGTCCGTCCGTATAGATGTGTACAGCCTGAACGGCTCAACCGATTTTGATGAAATTTGGTATATTTACTTAATGCATCAGTGGGATGAATTGATCAACTTTTGGTGCAATTCCGGAAACCGGAAGTGGTAGTATTAGCGATCGACGATAGGAAGGAAAGGGTTATTTTCACACCAAAGGAGATTTGTTTATATATCACCACGAATCATGCTTTTTGTATTGGTTTTATCCTCGAAAAAAATCATATTTATTAGTTTTTTCTTGATTTAAAATTATATGACGTCATCCAGCCATGCATGACGTCACAGCCTGGTCTTGCATATATATTATAAATAAAATAAAATTAAAAATGTTTATATTTATTATTTATGTATCCATATCTGTTTTTTATTACATTAATAGATATATGAAAATTATTTGAAATTGTTTCTGTAGCTGGAAATTAATTTATTTCAAACCGTCGGTCGGTTCGGACCTGGCCACAGGTCAACTTATTTATTAATCGTGCAGTTTGACTACCCCATCCTGTATATATATATGTATATATATATAAAGGATTGATTGTATTCAAATAGAAGAATATACAAAAATATCAAAGAATATATATGTAGTGATGACGTCATTAGAGTCATTAGCTTAAATACCTTATAAAAACAAACACAAAATAAATTCATATTTCATTAATAAAACTAATAAGATATATTAACATAAATTAATTTTCTATAGATTAAATGATTAGATTATTGTATAATTTATTTTATATATTATATCTTGGAAGTATAATTTATATTATATAAATAATAAATAAAATAGCATAAAAAGATTAATTAGAGGAGAGAGGTTAAAGAATCGATTACGTACCCCCATAACAACATTCAAACACAATGATTAAACGATTAAATTTTTTGATAAAATTTGTTGATTAATTTCCAGTTGATATTATTTAATTAAAGAAAATAAAGTAGATGAGAAAAATTCCCTTTTCATCTGAATTATATATAAATAAAGAGAATTTGGAAAATTAATGTTTTTTTTTTTTTTTTTTTGTAATTTAATATGACATGAGACAGAGGCAATCACACTTCCCCAAGACATTATGAGGTATGCGAATCGCGTAGTACGTCCAAATGAAGCCCTGCAAAGGATAAAAGATCTAATTTCGTCAGAATATTAGGCGAAGGAAATATCTATAAAAAAAGAAAAGCCCTAGATATGTCTACATCTAAAGGGTTAAATAAAAATATGAACGTGAAGAAAAAGTTCACAAAAATTTTATTTCAGAAAATAAACTAAGTGATTAATATAAAAAGAGTAAAAAATTAAACAAATGAAAATAATAATATTGTTAATAGGTAATAATAATAATAAAATTGTTTTAAAAAAATAAAATTATGTATTTAAATTGATTTTAGATTTATATTCAAATATTTTGTGATACTCTTTGGATATGAACATAGAAATGGATATATTATTACTTTTATATACTTTGTCATAAAAAAATATTAAGTTTACTTATTTGAAATTGAATCGTTTAAATTCACATTTATCAACTTCCATTCAAGAGACTTATAGAAAGAACAAAAATTGACTAAAGAAATAGAAAAGAAAAACTATTTATTTTAATATTTGAAAAGTTAATAATACAAATCAAGAGAAACTATGATATTCTTTATAATATATAAGTAAATGATAAAGGAATTATATAATAATAAGTTTCATTTAAACAAAATTTATTTATATGTGAATATTAGTTATCACAATAAATATATATATCATGATTTACTTTCTCTTCTGAAAATTTCCTATTCTTAAGAATATATGAATTCGGTAATTATTTACAAAACGGGAAGCTTAAGGGATTTGGATAAAACTTTGCCAAAGGATTCCTTTTTTTAATTCCGAAGAAGCTTTCTTTATACATTATTTCTCGGTCTCTTCAAGTTTACAAAAAAACAAAATTATTAAAATTTGCATATAAATCCATTTACATTTTATTTAGTTCCATATTTTATTCATTTGGCCAGCAGAGGGTTCCACTAATTTTTAATGTTTTTTTTCAGTTCAGTTTGGATATATGAAAATGAAAAAAATAATTAAATAATTTTTCTATATTCACACAAATCGAATTGAAAAAAAAACCCGAAAGTTAGTGAATAAGTGAATGATTAGTGATTTAGTCAATAAAACATTATTAAATAGCTAGATATGTAAGTTAATTTTTGTTATTATTTTTCCACCTTTAAATGTATCTCAAATACAAATACTTAATAGAATTTTTAAGGTAAAATATATTATATATATTTCTATAATAATATAAGATAATATTTGATTTGAAATGTTTTTTTTATTTTCCAGATATATCTAACAAAATCAGAATAAAATCTGTTCCCTAAATCAATCAAAATCGCATTAAATTTGCATATAAAACAGATTATACTAGATTGAATTTTCAAATACAGTATAATAAAAAGTAAATAATTCATCCACTAAGAGAACATAACTTAATTACTGTCTTTTCGATTTTGGATTTTATCATTGCGATCCTTTTGATAAAAATGAAGCAATCCAATTTATTTCTGATCATAAAAACGAGATGGATTTTTCGTCACTGAATCTCTCAATGTGGAGGAATTTTAAGAGTTAAACGATTGGTTTTTTTAAACTACACACACATATATATATATATATTTGTCAAATTCGCTTGTTAGATAATTAGATGACTTATTTGAATGCTGAACTACCTTCACCGGTGATTCAAAAGTCAAATCCGTCGTGTCAGTCACTACTACATAGGAGTCGTCTATTCTAATCATTTGATAGAATAAAAGATTTACAGAGAATTGGGGAACATTTTGACCCAGCTGGCAGCTGGCTGAAACTCTCTAAATGCTTTTAAACGATGACAGTTCGAAAACAACCGGAGCATGACTCACTCACTACGTGCACGCCATTAATAACCACCACCCTCAAAACTATCAGCAAGAATTTTCTTTTTCTTTTTTTTTATTTACTTATTTTCTTTACGCCTCTCAGAAATTTATTTAACGCTTAATAAAATAAGAGAACTATTAAATGAATATGAAACGTTTGTTAAAGTCTTGGTTTTAAAAGAAATCATTAAAAAAATATAATAATTATAATTTATATCTTGGAAAGTGTTTTTTTTCCAAGTTTTATTCATATTTTATGGATGACTGTTTTATTTTATTTTAATTTTTTTTTTAATATTTTTAAAATTTAATGTTTTTTTTTTTTCTTAAAATGCTTTTAGAGTAAAAGAATAATATATTTCATATCATATTAAAAACTTGTACCATTAACACACCACGTTAATTTATTACAATTTCGACGGCTTAATAATTTCTTGACATACTTTATTAGTTGTTTGTAATAATTCTAGATCTATGGAAGGGTTCAACAAAAAATCTAAGTAATATAGATAAAATAGCATTACAAAGGCATATCTGACAAATAATGAAATATATTATCTTTATGTCTTGTATAAAATTCCATAATTCAAATATTTCAAACGAATTAATAAATACAATTTTTTAATTTTATAAACTATGAAAAAAAACATCAATTATTTTGAAAAAAAAATCAAATCAACTTTCTGTTAAATTTGTTTTTTCTTTTTAAATAAATATGTTTTTTTTATCTAAAGTATAAAAATAAATAATAAGATATAACAAATTAATGAAAGTTTTCTGATTTGAGCAACAAGGATAACAAATCGCTTCATTATAGTATTTCTAACTTTAGAGCCATCGATGAAATAATATCAAAGAAGGATCTACAATTTATTCAGGTTCTTGCTTATCCTACAGAACGAGAACACCATTTCAAAAGAACTCCTAATATTTTAAAAACCGTTTATAAACAAAATAAACATTAAAATTTGAAATTGAGTAATTGTAGTTTTATTTTTTTAATTTTTATTTTTTAAATATATCTAAATATCCTTGCGGCTAATTTTATTTAAAAAACATTTTTTAGATCAGTCTTTTTTTTTATTTGATAATGTTTTTATCAATTATGTTTATTTTGCATTGAATGATTGATATCTAATAAGTTGAATATGAAGGATTATAACGACAAATAAAAATTCCATCTCGCAAAAATAAAAATAAAAATATTAATAAAAGATAAAGAATAATCTCCAATATTCGATAAACCTTTAAAAAATAATTTGTTATTTGTTTTTCAATTATTTATTAAAAGATATCAATTAATCGAATAAAATGAAATAAATCATATATTAGAATCGGCCTAACGAAACCATTTTCAACAGTTTAATGAAAAACGAAAACGAAGATGCGATCATTACGAGCTTGGAACGAAATTAAATAGGGAGAGGGAGAGAAAGGCCGGACGAGCAACAAAAAAAAAAAAAGAATTAAATGAAGCGAATTAAATTTTTCTCTCGAATTACAAGTACGGAGTTTAATTTTCTTAATTTCATTGTAAAAACTTTTCCAAGCTTTAGTAAAACTTTTAATACTTATTAGTAATAATAGTTAATATTCTATTAGATTATCACTTTGTGAAATTTTTTTACAATTAATAGGTTTACTTTCATCTATTCATTAAAGAAATATAATACCGATAATAATGAACAATAAGAAAAAAAAAATATTAATAAAATTGATTTTAATTAATTAAATTTTTAGCTTTATTGAATGAAATGTTTTATTTTTAATCCTGACATAAAAATTAATAAATAATAAAATGTGTGTGATTTTAATTATAAATTTAATTTTTGAACTTGTTATATTTTATTCATAATTTCTTATATTTCTTAATTTTATTATTTATAATTAAGTACTTAAATAAAATTAGTTTTATTAAAAATTATTATTATATTTAACTTAAACAAAATAACAATAAATATTTTTGCAAAAAGTATTTTATATAAAATGCATTTAATTTTAAATTCTAAAATGTTCCAATTGAATTTTATAATTTTTTTTTTATTATTATTCAACTAAAGCATGATTAAAATATAATTTTATTTCAATTTAATATTCATTTTATTTTAAAAATTTTTTAATAAATAATTCTCTTTAATCAGAAAATAAAAAAATAATAAATATTTAATTTTAATCTTTTAGAGAAAGTGAAATGATTTAAATTTAAATAATAAACAAAATATTTATATAGATAATAATAATAATAATAAATTATAAAAAGTAAAAATGGTTTCATTTGAAATTTACCCTTCTTTCAATAATATTAATATTTAATTATATTAACCATCTGTCTAACCAATAAAAACGAAGATTGCCAACTATTTTATGAGCAGAGAGGGTTGCCTATCATTCCCTTCAGTGGGATCTATAAGTGATGACTAGAATTGAAAAAGAAAAAAAGGGGAGGGGGAGAGGCGCTCCCTGGCGGTTTCCCCCTTCAACGTTGCTGAATCTTCTTACATATTTGATAAGTATGTTTCTTATATGTACTAGAGTTACCATTAAACCATCCCCCCCTTAAACAATTCTACAGTTAGCTGTTATTTTGTTTAAAAAAAAACATTAATAAATAAATATTTTAAAAATCCAAAAAAAAAAAATTATTAAAATATCACTTTATAAAAAAGAATTGATAGATCTTTAGCATTTTATTTTTATTTTTTATAAACTTTTTTAAATATTTGATTAAATTAAATGCTTAATTTTATAATTTAGTTTCATGAGCATGTTTTTTTTACTCGATTGGTGGTAACGTCAGGTTAAAAAGAATGACAGTGATACGTGATGTGGTTAAAATCACCGGGAACATGATCTCTGTGAAGTTGTTTTTTTTTAATTAAACAATCCTTGATCCAGTGATAATGTGTTATAAAATCGAACAACGTGTGTTTAATAGTATTAGATTTTGTAACCACATTTTTTTTTGTGCTAGTCACATGCCATATTTTTCCCATTAATAAATAATAATAATAATAATAGTAAAAGATTTCTGTTGATTGATTTATAAAAAAGCAAAATCAATGAATTAATAAATAATTATAATTGAAATGAAAATGAATGCAATGAAGTAATTTATCTGTTTAAAATCTTGCAATCATGAATTAATATTTTGACATATTAAAAGGAAAAAATTTAATAAAAATTCTTGAAATCGGATACAGTCCCCCCTCTCTCTCTCTATATATATATGGTATATAGGAAGAGAGAGAGAGATAAACCGAAATCTCTGTATGTTGAATGGAAGAAGAGGTATGGGGAGGAGGGGGGTGGGGTAAAATGAAAGCAGAAATTCATTTGGTGAATATTCCGACTCGAGGTCTCTTATGATGTCATCACGAAGAATTAAAGGCTGCCTTTATAGAGGTTGATTTCTATTACTTTTCTGAAAGGAAGTTAAGGAAAGAGACAAGCAGGGGCATTGTAACGCAAAGAAATCCCCCTTCCCCCCATCGAAAGCAAGACCTTAATCTCGGTGAGGATGCAATTCCAACTGATGAAAAACATACCGCCGACTTCACAGATGAATTGAAAAAGAGTAGTAGCAACGGAATTTATCCGCAACGCATTCATTCATTCATTCATAAAACAATTTTCATAATTGGTAAATAATTGTGAGAAAATAAAGAATCATTCTGTTGGTGGGAGAGCAATTATCAAATTAATTGTTTTTGTTTTTATAATTATTATTGCACTCGGGATTTTAGCCAGTTACATACACATTTATTTGATAATCTCCACATTAAAAAATAATAAATACATATAATAATAAAATATAGCTCAATATTAAAGTGAGATATCTCTTATGGCAGAGGTTCTCAAACTGTAGTAGATGTGTACCACTGTTGGCACCAGACGATGGTATCTATCTCCAGGTATAGTTACATTTAGTAACTAAATCACTTTACTGGTATCTGAACTTTGTGAGGTACCAACCTTAAAAAGTTTGAACAGCTCTATCTTAGGGTAATTTTAACGTAAAACATCCAGAATGAATAAAATACCTATTGTAAATTAATTTATAGGTATTCGAAATTTTCCATTACTAGACAATATATTAAAATTTGTAAATTGACAATTTTCTGATAATAATAAAGTTATCTAATAATTTTTCAATTGTGCATAGAAAACTTTTATATATATAATTTTTAGATATAGATGATAGAACGAAAGTAACTGAATATATAGCTGTTGAAAATGAGCTGAGTGGATGAAATGTATTGTCTAAAAGTATTTTGAATGAATGATAGTATAAATTGTATTACTAGACAGTTCATTTGTGAAGTTTTTAAAGGGTTAATACCATATCTTCAATATCCAATTGTGTTTCATTCAGACAGCTGAGCAGACCTTCCACTTCACAATTGCAAAAATAATGTTTCTTTTTTTTATATATATGAAACATAAAAACTTGAGAAGAAAAGAGGCGTTTCAAAAGCCATCCATCTTCGTTGAGAATTGAAAAAAAAGAAAAAAAAAATACAGAAAACAAATGAAATAAATTCAAATTCAAATCCAACAAACCTTTGTTTCTATGAAAAAAGACATTAAAAAATGAGCCAGTTAAAGGAGCACACTTTTAATATCCTTCTTGTTTAATATAGTTTAACAGTAATTTAGTTGTAATATTCTTTAAAAGCAGTTAAGTAAACTTTCAAATGTTTCATTTGTAATAATGAAATATTTTGAAACTTTTAAAATTAAAAAAAATTTTCTTATAGTATAAGGAAATCTAGAAATTTCACTAACTAAAATAAAATTTCAAAAAAAAAATTACAATTTAACAAGTTAATGAATTATAATTTAATATACTTCATACTTATTTATCTAAATATTTATAATTAGATAAAAAGGTATTAAATAATTTCATATATTTTATTTAAACATATTCGATTAAGTTAAAAAATAAGAAATTTTTATCGATGTATTACGAATATAGTTTTTTAATTAAAAAAAACCGTGTCAAGATTCAATATTTCAATTCATTTAGATCAGAAATATGACATTTTTAGTTGAAATTGCTGTTACAATTCTTTTTATAACATCAACCAATAATATTTGTTTTACTAATATTTAATTGAACAATTTCATCATTTGTTAATAAAAAAATTTATTCATCAATCAATCAATCATTGTAAAGTGATTTACATTTGTCTTTCTATTCTATTTGGATCTATTCAATACAACAAAATTCAGTTTTGAATTTAAGTAATGCCGAAGGCAGTTCAATAATAGTATCAATCAATTATATACTTTTCATTTTGCATAGAAATCTTGTAGTTTACCTTGTCTAGTAATATTGACAAATTTCTAATGAAGCTAACCGAATCGTGCAATTGTATACCCTTAAGGGATTTTCAATTCTATGAAAGATATAAAAGAGCCTAAACCTTAATATCTCCCTTTATGCCTCTCTATTCAATTCCTGAGGGATCAAAGCAAGACAACAGCTACTGAAAAAATGGCAATTCCTTTCAAACTTAGAACAAGCAGCAGAACATGTCGAACTTGATGATAACTTTGTTATAGATCCATTCAAACAAATATTGGTTAACCATCATAATTGAATAACTAACAAATTTTCAGATTATTATTATTATTATATTTGTTCACAACCAAAAATAAATTAAAAAATTAATATATTAAATTACTTAAATGTGAAATTACATTATTTCAATAAATAATATTATTATATTTTAATATAAATTAAATTATTAATAAAAGTATTTTTATTTATATATTCAAATTCGGATTTAGAGGAGATTGATTAAATTTTAGGCCAAGTGTTGAAGTTGTTATATAGTATTAAAATAGTATTTAAACCGAGTTACTTTCAAATTCAGTTAATTCTGTTTATTTATAATTTAATATAATAACGAATGGTTATGATCAAAGGAAAATTTGTATTCGAAAAATATTTTTATTTAATTTTATTTTTAATAAAATGAATACATAAATAATTTTTAATGCTATCGTCAATAATCGTTTATTTCCTTCTGATATTGTTTTTAAGCATGAATTCACTCTCTAACGGCCTTAAGTCAACAGTCAGTCAAACGAGAAACAAGTCATGCATAAAATAGTCGAAAAATTATTTATTTATGTGATTGTATACAATTTTATTTATTTATTTTGATTTAATTAAAAAAATTACCTAAGGCAAAGGAATAATTATTTCATCATATATCCAGAATATATATATATATACGACATTTAAATCTATATTATTCATCAAATTAATTAAAAAAATAAACGAATGTTTAATTAATTTTACATATCTGTGCATCTACATCATTCGAAAGTATTTGGCCGGAGAAACCATATCTCTTCAAATATTCTTCTCCTTAGCTAATTCCATCCAACTCTCATTCACTCCAAACTCCCTCAAGTCCCTTCCCAATTTGTCCGCCCACTTCCAGTCGGTTTCTCGTCAGTTTTATCTCTCCTAATTCTATCCACGTGCATTATTCATTTTTGACAGATACAAATTTTATTTTTTTAAGTAAAATAATTCAACTAATTAAGTTGTATTAAAAATATTTATTTTTTTAATTTGAAAAGATTAGTATAATTAAAGTTTTAAATGTAAAAAAAAAAAAAATGAAAAAAGTAAGTACAATAATTTAAAATAAAAAGATTCTGTATGTTTTTTTTTAAAGTGTTTTTGTTTTGTCTTACTAGTATAATATCACTCAGGCATGGATCTATTTTCTTTTCATTTAGATTAAAGCTTATCTTTTAAGTTGGATTAAATCTTTTGTTTAGCCTTCGGCTGGTCCTTTCTTGTTCCCCTTACTGAGTTAAGTTTACAATTCCTAAAACGCAAAGATCTATCAAAATCGACTTTTTCAAAGGATTTTGTTGCTTTTTTTTCTTTTGTTTTTTCTCTTGCGTTCCAATTGAGTTTTTTGCTACAATTGTATTTAAAAGAAAAAAAGCAATTTCGTTTTCTTTAACAATTTAACAATTGAAATTCTATTAATTTTATCATTTCACTTGTCATAATTAAATAAATCAAATCTTAAAAAAAACAAAAAAAAAAAAATTAAATAAATCAAATAATATTTATATGATGTTTGATGATACATTTGTTTTGTTTTAAAATTATAATGAAATTTCCATGATCGCGCTGTTTGTCAATGTGAAAGAAAGTAAATGAATTTTGCATAGCTTTCATGTCATTCAAGTTATTTAATTAACTTCCCGCTCCCTTTCTAATCTTTCTTCTGCTACTCGTTGTGTCTTCTCTGTTCGAGAAAAGGCACACAATCTTAGAATGTCTGTCCACGATATATAAAGCCTTGAGATTAGGGAATTTGGTATTCGAGACATGAACCACCCGGCGAGGATTAAATTATCTTTTGAACTCACATATATTGATGTTTGAAAATAAAAAAAAACAAAGTCGAAAGAAATTAACTAAGTGGCTTGGGGGGGGGGGGGTTTCCGATATTCAGTTTGAAGAAGATTTGCATATGTAATTATATAATTTAAGATTATCGAAAAATTATCCAAATTCTTTATTTTTTTACTTTTCAATCGAAAAAATTTCAAAGTTGTTTTTAGATGGTATTATGTATCGATATTTTGACAGATCTCCACGTTTCAAGTAATTCTGATTCCAAAAAAGTGGTTTTCTCATTGATGTATGAGTGTATTTGTGTGTGTTCTCCCCCACTCTCTTCTCCTATTCCGATCTAACTTACAAGCTTACTTTGCTTTTAATCTCTCACTTAATTTTTTTTTCTCATTAATTTTTATATAGTAATTCGATTCCTTTTATTAATGGTTTCAAATAATCTTTAATAGATATTATTTTTTTACATATTAGTCAATTTTAAATAAAGTGTGTGTGTTAATGTGTGTATGTAGACAAGATTACGTAAAAACAGATTGAGCTAGAATAATGAAATTGGTATTCAAAATTTGTAGTTTTCTATCAACTTTTGAGAAATGTAGTTGAACAGGAAGAGGGTCATTACCTACAATGTTTTGATTTTTTTCCCTCTAAAGTGACCGTAAAAATAATGATATATGTTTTTCACATGATTAAAAATTGTATAAAACTGCTATATATAGAATTTCAGCTTGATTGAATCGCTGAAAGAACCGGAATTAATTTTTAAATCGACTGCAAATCACGCGCCAGCACGTGACGTAGTGTCATCAACAAAGAGTCAAACACGCGCTGGTTTAATAAATATTATTTATTAATTTTAATTTATAATTTAATTAATTAAATTTAATTTAAATATAATATATGTTATTTAATCCAATTGCGAGATAGTCGAGTGGAGACACTCCAGATTTTTTTAGATTGTATTAATTTATTCGTCATCAGTTCAAATGATAGATTACACGAAAACAAATTTCGTATAATGAAAAATTGATGACTCTAATGAGAATTTTATTTTTTATTTTGCTTTCTAAAAATAAAAAAAATATCAAGAAATTTTTAGAAAAGTAATCATATTTTTATCTGTTTATATTTATTTTTCTCTAATTCAAATAATTTTTTGGGGGGAAATATTTAATATTAATAATCCATGAATTTATTCAATAAAATTACTGTGACTTAATATATTTAATTATGTATGTTGAAAATCTAATACATACTTTCTATTGTTTATATTTATAAAAATATATATTTGAATGTAAATTTAAAGGATATGTTATATTAAGATAAAACCGATTTGTGAGAAAAATCTCCACGTTTGTATCTGACCGATTCAAAATAATACGTGACTAACGAGTAAATAAAGAGATTCGTAGCACATTGAGGGCTTGCCATTTAAGCCACTAATTTTTCATAAATCCTTTCATATAAAAAAAAAATTATGTCCCTCCCTTTTTACTTCTTCTCCTTATGATGTTGTTGCGACTCGGCTTAGTTTTATCGTTGGATTATACAGTTTTATGTTTTCCTCTATGTTTTTACCCTAATAAAAATAATCTTGTTTTATTTTACTTATCATATAAATTTTGGTAATGTAATGAGGGTATAAGCCATAAGCAATATGATTGAAATTTCACTCAGTCTAGGCAAGTCTCTATAAGTATCTAAAAGTTATATTATAAGAAAAACAGATTAATTAAATCTAATTTAGATTTATTTTATAAAAAATTGATCAATAAAATTTTAAACTTATGAAAAATTTGGGTTTAGATTTCCGTGAATGTTTTGATTATGATAAATTATTATCGAGGTAATTTTTCGTGCTTTCTGTAAAACTTGAGTCTCGACGTTTCAGCGTAGATTTTGGTGCTATTTTCAAGAGAATTTTGGTAATTTTTTGATATTCCGTCTAAGGTCTGTATAACGAAGAATCATTGATGGATTTTAGATTGAATGGTGAGAGGGAATTTTGGCTTATTGCGTTGTGAAAGGTGTACGAGCCGTAAGTGTGTTAGTCAGTGTCAGTGCTAGTGCCGGGGATTTGTCAGAACGCAGAAAGTTAAATATTAACCCCCATTCAACCTAAAAAACTAACAATGATTATTAGTTACACAGACTAAGACCCAGGATTTCAAAATTCTTTTTGAAATTTCGGGACTGAATGAAATCTGACAATGTTATAAACTAATTTGTAAATACCTCTAAATTTTTATTTTCTTATTTACATAATAATTGGTATTTTTTATTATAATTTAAAAATAAACACTAAATGATAAATCATAAGTGAAACGATATATTCAAATAATTACTATTAAAAGAAATTGATCACTAAATTTTATACTAGTGTCAAAGGATTCAATAAAGTAAGCATTACGGTTAAACAGTTTTAGTTATCTTATGAATATTTTAAATTTAATATTTGATAATGAAAACATTCAATTATTATTCTATGTTAGATATTCTAACTATTTCAAATTTAACATGGATAATTATAATAGAATTGCTGTAAATTGCAGTAAATTCCATTTAAAAGGATTCAACCCCTCGTTCTAATGTGAGAACGAGAATTGTATGCTTTTGTATTAAATGAATTATATATTAAAAAAATACTTACCAAGAAAAATAATAAAAAACCACATGATACATGAAACTCACCTGAAAAAAGAGAAAGAAAATAATTAGTATTATTTAATCAAATCGTACACGTGAGTAATATTCTAAACATCTGGTTTAAAAAAATAAATTATACCTACAATTCTGTCAAAAATATATTCAGTATTTTATATTAAAATCCAACGAATTATAAATGAAGGCAGATAATTAGAATTAGAATTATACCTCGAAAAATGAGTATGAAGTGAAGGCGACATGCAAGGAGAGAGGGACCCTCTTAAAAAATATCATTATTAAACGAATGGCACTTTTCTTTCTCCCTCTAGTAAAATATTAATTAATCTTTCTTTTCTCTTGTTTATCCCTTGAAATGCTAAATTAAATATTCATTTTTATTAAAATAGTTCAATTATACTATGTGAATGGTTCTAATGAAGATTTATATTCAAATGTCCTGTATATTCCGAAGATAAATCATTTTGATGCTATCTGTCGCAAAAGAATTGAGAGGGAGGGGGGAGGGTGCAATTGCATATTATATAAGGCCTTTTAGAAAACACCCCCTATGCCAACGGTAAAAGATATAAGCTATTAGTTAAACGATTAGTATCAGCGAAAAATTTTATACAAAATCATTCTATGATCATAAATTTTTCTGACAATGTTTCAAAAACAAATGCATAATTGATGATTTAATGTGTAGTATACATCATTAATGGGAAAAATATTAAAATGAATGATCAAACGATAATTTACTAGAAACAGATTTTATATTAGTTTTAAAAAAGGGAGTTGAATGATTTTTTAATCATGTTGTGGTGTATAAAAGGACGTTAGAGAGAATATAGATAACCAATGTCAAAATATCCCAAACAAGTAGTTCTAACACTTAATCCAATCGGGGTATTATAACAAACATAATCATCCTCCGAATTTCTCAATGCAAGAGTCATAGTCTTGTCTGGAGACAGAGTGAATCATAGTTTGTCTATTATTAACTCTCGAGCAGATATATTGTGCAATATTGTTTACTACTTGTCACAAAGAACGCAAACTAATGCTAATACTAATGAAGTATGGACCATTACGCTTTAAATTGTTATATTTTCGAAAAATGAATAATTTATTGAACAGAAGAAAAAAAAAGAATTACCTTCGGATATCACATCCAAAGGAAAGAGGGTATAAATAATGAGTTGATATTTTCAAAATAGTATATATTGTAATTTTTTTAAAAAATTTTCTATTTATTATACTCCCACAAAATAAAAGCATAGTAATACTTTAACCATAAATATATTAGAAAGAAATTGAATCGAAACTAATTAATAATAAACAACACACAAATAAAAAATAAGCTGGAGTGTCTCCACTCGACTATCTCGCAATTTGAATTGGATTAAATAACATAATATATTATATTTAAATTAAATTTAATTAATTATAAATTATAAATAATAAATATTAAACCAGGGCATGTTTGTTTTTTTATTGATGGCACCATGGCACACGTGTTGGCGCGTGAGATTTGCAGTGTTAAAAAATTAATTCTGCTACTTTCAGCGATTCAATCAAGCTGAAATTCTGTATATAGCAGTTTTATACAATTATTAATCATGTGAAAAATTATCAAACATATATCTTTATTTTTACGGTCACTTTAGAGGAAAAGAATCAAAAGGTTGTAGGTAATGACCCTCTTCCGGTTGAGCTACATTTCTCAAAAGTTGATAGAAAACTATGAATTTTGAATAATGCTCATGTACCAAATTGCATCATTCTAGCTCAAACCGTTTTTGCGTAATCTTGTCTACATACATACACACACACACATATACACACGTACACACACACACACAGACATTTGTCTCAACCTTAGTGAAAATGATTCAGGAACCTTCAAAACGTATAAAAACATCAAAATCTCAACATCGAAAATTTTCGTGATCGCAATACTATCTCTTACGAGATAGTAATTAATAGAAAGAAGAGAGTTAACTTTTTATTCAATATAGGAATATACATAATTGAATTATATAAATATCTATATTATAATGTATACGATAACTTTAATAAAAAAAAACTTTGAATTTTTTAAAAATTTATTTAGTTACACTTATATAAATTATAAATTAAAATTATAAACTGGAAAAAGAAATATATAAGTATTAAATTTATTAATTTTATTTTATCTTATTTATATCTTTAAATTTTAAATATCATAAAAACCATTATAAATGTATAATTAATTCGAAAAATATTGCAAAAGATTTTTTTTAAATAGGCCAATTGAATTTTAAATTGATCTTGAAATTTTTTTTATTATTTATTTATTAAAAATTTAATTGATATTATTAAATGTTTAATAAATAAAAATATTATCTCTACATAAAAACTCCATAGATCAAAATCAGGAAAATAAATGGCCTAATAAATTAAATGAAAAATATGTTCTATGTGTTTATTGCATGCTAATTTTAAAGAGTTTTTACAAAGATAAAATTCTAATTCAATCTTTAATGCTGTAATTTTATCCTTTTTATAAAATATTTATGAAATTATTAACTTTTTTTTTATCGCTTAACATTTTGTGTAACAAAGAAATTTAAACCAATAAATAATAAAGATAAAATATGAAGGCGTTGAACCACAATCATTTAAATAAACTAACTAATCAGCTTTAATTTGAAACTAATAATTAAGTTTTATTTATTATTATTATTATTTTTAACTAAATTAATTATAAAAATAAATAAAGTTTGTTTTTTTTTAAATACATAAATTTAATGATATCTCATTATTTT
This sequence comes from Labia minor, assembly GCA_963082975.1. Lineage (NCBI taxonomy): Eukaryota > Metazoa > Arthropoda > Insecta > Dermaptera > Spongiphoridae > Labia > Labia minor. The sequence goes on from OY720344.1 coordinate 24,060,482, forward strand.
TTTTTATGAAAAAATATCAAAGTTTAAAGAGTATTCAAATGATCGAAGGGCAAAAATAAATATACAACCTTCTAAATTATTACTCAGAGTTGTAGAATATTATATATATATATATATATATATATATATAATGATATATATATATAAATATAAAATTAGAACACTAAACATAGAATGTTTATTTTTCAAAATTTTAATGCCAGATGGATGAAAGATGATCGAAATCGATGCTGAGAAAGTAAGAATAAAACAACAAACTTTCTATAACCATCTTCGATGGTTGGATGCTCATTAATTTTAATTATTTTTCTTAGGGGGAAACTCATAAAGGGTTTTTTTATTGAGGAAGTTCAATTAAAAGCTTAATCAATTGACTTGATGAATGGTAAAGAAAGAATCATTGGTTCGAGGTGGGAGTAAATGAATTACCTAAGTTGATAATAAAAATCAAGTTAAATAAATATAAGATAATGAAGTAGGACGAATCGATCAAAAAAGGAGGGGGGTGGGGGGTTTAAATAGAAGAGTCCATTGAATTTTCAAAAGGTTCTGGTCAAACAATAGCAGTTTTTTTCAATTTTATCGCTATCATATTCTTTAAGGGAAAGAAAGGAATTAACCCTTTAAGAGGCAGTGAGAGAAAAAGGAGATAGAAAGGAAAGGGAATTGCCCAGGGGCTCAAAAAAAAAACGAACCTTTTATTTGCGGTGCTCGATCGTTGGATGCATCGCGAATTCAAGTGTTTGAAACCTCAAGTAGTTCGGAAAACGATTGGTTCAATAGTAAAACCATCGAAGTGGGTGAGAGCGGGTAAAAAAAAACTCTTTTTACTCAACTCGACTCGCCATTATGAATGCAGCAGCGTGGCTTGTGCTTTTTTTTTTAAAGTTGCTCTTTATCCTCTGACGCTCTCAACCCGGGCATTAAGGTGAATAAAGGATATTTGCAAAAATAAAACTAGGTCTTGCTGCAAATAAAAGATGGTTGGAAAAAAAAGATTTGCACACTTTTAAATTATAATATGATAGGTAGCAAAACTTTACTTTACTTTTTATTAAAAGGTTGAAATATCATTATAAAAGCGAATATATATATATATATACAGTCATTTATTATTCAATATTCAAAAAGAACGAATTTTCAAATTAAATTAAATAAATAAATGAATAATTTCTTGATTTTTGTATTTGTTGAATAATATTAACATTAATAAATTGTCAAAAAGAAAATTAAATAATAAATAAACAATCTATAATCTATTTATTATAAAGTAATTATCTAATTATTTATAAAGGATCAAAAAAGAAAAAGAAAAGAAATGGGTAATTGTTTACAAAACGGGAAGCTTCAGGGATTTGGTTGAAACTTTTCCAGTGGATTCCTTTTTTAATTCCAAAGAAACTTTCCTTATACAATATTTCTCGGTCTCTTCTAGTTTACGAGATAAAAATTATTAAAATTTGCATATATACCATTGATATTCTATTTAGTTACCATGTTTTATTCATTTCGACATTTGCACATTTCGACGTTCATAACCAGCTAATATGTCAAACTTAAAATTTTTTTATCTCGTAAACTAGAAGATATCGGAAAATATTGCATAATGCCTTGTTTACACGGGCTTAGTTCTTGCCATTAGTACTAACTACTTACAACAATTTTCTGACGTGTAAACACCTTGTATAAGTAGTTAGTATTAGAAGAATAGCGAGTCGAGTGGATAGAAATGGTTTCTATTTACTAGCGATAAGTAGGTATCCCCAGTATCTAATGACAAGAACTAAGCCCGTGTAAACAAGGCATAAGGAAAGTTTCTTTGGAATTAAAAACGGAATCCACTGGTAAAATTTCATCGAAATCCCTGAAGCTTCTTGACTATCTCTAAAGTTCTATTATAAAAACACAAAATCAGTTTAAATAAAAAAATGTCAATAGGTCAAGGGACAACGAAAGTGAATTTAGAATATATAAAATTTATAATAATGAGGCATGTATACAAAAAAAAATTGGTATTTAATAATTATAAAATGTAACGGACAAAGTATTTATATTCTTAGTTATTTTTTTTTTATTATACATTTTACTTTGTTTATCTATTTTTTAGTTTATTTTGTTTTTCTATTACCCTATTTTTTTAACAAAGTTATTTGGTCGCATTATTCTTAAAATGTAATATATATATAGAGATATATTTCGACATAAGGGGAGGATCCATCCCTCCAAGTTTTAATATTTTTTAACAGTTGAGAATGGACAGTGGAACTAGTGAGATATCATCCTGATATGACCTGTATTTATCACGTCCCGTGATATAATTATTTTGTATATAATCATTTTTATTATCACACCCTGTGATACAGTTTAACTAGTGATATCATCCCGATATGACCTGGTATTTATCACGTCCCGTGATATAATTATTTTGTACATAATCATTTTTATCACACCCTGTGATACAGTCGAACAAGTGATATCATCCTGATATAACCTATACTTATCACGTCCCGTGATATAATTATTTGTGTATAATCCTTATCATCACCCCCTGTGATAATTATTTCCGCTAATTCCAGTGATATTAGTGAATTACATTTTCTTATTTTTCTATTTAAAATTTGTATATTTAATTTGTTAATTTTTATCTATTTAATTAAAGTAAATTAATGTGAACATTATTATTGTGTTTTCCCTTTTCCCTTAATTTTTCAACACTCTTTTATACTTTGGGATATCCAAAGTTGGCGCCCATCATTAACTTAACATAATTAACAATTCGCGGTCATCGTGGATCATTACAAGTGCCCCATACTTAGATCCCCTTATAAATTGGCACCCAACGTAAGAGGATCGTCTACAAAGTGACCCCAACTTGAAACGGTCCTCCTTACAAAGTGGCAGCCCAACGTTTGGCTCGATTAGTCATCCTTACAAAGTGGCAGCCCAACCTGAGGCCCGATTAGTACACCACGGCTCCTGAGAAAAGTACATTATTCATCTTTGGTGAGCAGTATCATCACTTTTTCATCTCAACGGACTTATAGTACAATTTAATATTTAATTAATAAAATAAAAATTTAAAACTTTTACTTTTATACTTTAAATTTAAATAAATCTCTCATATCTCCTTGTCTATTATAATAATATATTTAACACTTGTTAATTATTTTTTTTATTTTTAATTTTCACATTTATCTAACAAATAGAATATTTATCTATTTAATTCTAATTCAATAAAAATAGTTTGAATATATTAATATTATTATTAGTTATAATTAATTAATTTATATGTTTAATTTGTAAATTTTTTTTTTGATTTTAAATTTTATTCTACTACATTATATTTAAATTAATGAATTAATAAAATTGATAAAATATCACTATATTTTCAAATATTTCAATACTCTTACATATTTTAAATTATATTTCAATTATCTTATTTTATAATTAAACATTGTATAATTCAATTGTACGCGACTAAATAACTTTTAATTTTGATTAATTAATTAATTTTTTTTTCTCTTTGGTAAACATTAAATTTAATTATCCTATTAAAAATGTCATTTTTCGGCAAAGGGAAAAAGGAGGATCTTATCCTTTTAGCACAGGAATTAGGAATAGTTATGAATTTAGATTCTCGTAGGATCGATATAAAAAATGACATCACGTCATTGCCTGATTATGATGAAGACCTTACACGGGAATTACTTATGACCATCATAGAGGATAGGAAGGAAAAAGAAGAAAGAGAGAGGGAAAGGGAGAAAGAAGAAAGAGAGAGGGAAAGGGAGAAAGATGAAAGAGAAGAAAAGGAGAAGGAAAGACAATTTGAACTAGAGAAACTCCGAATTCAAACCGTAGTGAACCAGGTAGAATCACCAACCCCACTTCAACCGAAAGTAGATATATTGAAATTCTTACCTCTATTTAAAATTAACGATGACGATATTAATACGTATCTGCGTCTTTTCGAAAGACAAATGAATTTTCTTGGCATATCTGAGGATGCATGGGTTACTTTTCTTATTTCGGTCTTACCCACAGATATTACCACTCTAATAATTAGAGAACCAAATGAAGTCGCCCAAGACTATCAACATATTAAGAAGCTCCTACTTCACCGATTTAAATTAACTACGGATAAAATAAGAAAACTTTTCTCCACCTCCAAGAAGACATCGGAAAACACTTGGAAAGATTTTTACTTCAATCTACGCGGTTATCTAGAAGCCTGGCTATCCGATCTAAAAATTGAAAATTTTGATCAACTTAAAAATTTGATCCTAGCTGATCAAATGAAGAGAAAGTGTTCATCCGAATGCAAAGATCACTTCCTCGACTCTTGGGAAACACTGGTAGATCCCCTCGATCTCGCAGAAAAATTCGACTCCTATGATAACTTAAGGGCCCCATTTTCAAAAACAATCCCTTCAAATAAATCTATCGAACCCCCTAAATCGAAATATTATGATCGGAAACCCTTTAGAAACTCACAACCTCGTGAAAAACAAAAAGAAGAGACTGACTCTTCAATAATTCGTTGCTACGGCTGCGGAACTCCAGGAGTCACCAAACCAAGGTGTCCAACTTGCAATCCGAAGCAAGGAAATACCAACGCACACGCCTTGCAGTGTAACGTTACTACAGATAGAGATACTAAACTCGCTCTAATAGAAGCCTCCATCTATGAAGCTTCTGGTTCTATTTGCGTTGACAGCGGAGCCACTCGCTCTATTGGCGGTCAGCGTCTTCTCAGCTATTTAAGACAACGAGGAGAACATTTTAAAGTAGATAATCTTTCCTTAACTCTAGCTGACGGGAAAAAGCGTATACATTCCGTGTTATTAGCTACAGTTCCTGTAAAAATCAAAAATAAAATAATACATATAGAAATGATATTCCTACCCAATGTTAGTGGAAATAGATCACTATTAGGTCTTGACTTCCTCAGAAAAGCAGGTTTAGTATTAGATATGCGAAACAATCGCTGGTATTTTCATAATTATCCTAAGAGAAAATACAAATTTATTCGAGAAAATCTCTGCACCACTGAAGAAAATAATACTGTTGTTGAAAACACTATTCAGCTAACTGAGGAACAGAACATAAAACTTGCCCATTTATTAAAAGAACATGAAACTGTCTTTCAACCAGGGGGAGAGCCAACTCCTTACGCTGGACATGATATAAACACAGGCGGTTGTTTAAATGCGCTGCAAAGGGCCGTCGATTCCATGGACGGTACCAAAGTCAGCAAAGAAGATCCTGCTGTCCGATATAGACAGCTGGTGGGGTCTCCGACATCCCATCGGGGCCCACCAGGAGTTATGGAGCCACCACAAACTCAAAAACATTTATTTACTCAAGGACTTGTTCCCCCTCATACATCAGCATTGCGTCTAAGCCACGACACACGTTCTACTCCAGTAGTTCCTCTACGTAAGCGAGGAAGGTCAAAAATTGTCCGTTCCTAGGGCTGATCCCTCAATCAAAAGACCTCGGAATCAGAGGGGGAGGATGTAACGGACAAAGTATTTATATTCTTAGTTATTTTTTTTTTATTATACATTTTACTTTGTTTATCTATTTTTTAGTTTATTTTGTTTTTCTATTACCCTATTTTTTTAACAAAGTTATTTGGTCGCATTATTCTTAAAATGTAATATATATATAGAGATATATTTCGACATAAGGGGAGGATCCATCCCTCCAAGTTTTAATATTTTTTAACAGTTGAGAATGGATAGTGGAACTAGTGAGATATCATCCTGATATGACCTGTATTTATCACGTCCCGTGATATAATTATTTTGTATATAATCATTTTTATTATCACACCCTGTGATACAGTTTAACTAGTGATATCATCCCGATATGACCTGGTATTTATCACGTCCCGTGATATAATTATTTTGTACATAATCATTTTTATCACACCCTGTGATACAGTCGAACAAGTGATATCATCCTGATATAACCTATACTTATCACGTCCCGTGATATAATTATTTGTGTATAATCCTTATCATCACCCCCTGTGATAATTATTTCCGCTAATTCCAGTGATATTAGTGAATTACATTTTCTTATTTTTCTATTTAAAATTTGTATATTTAATTTGTTAATTTTTATCTATTTAATTAAAGTAAATTAATGTGAACATTATTATTGTGTTTTCCCTTTTCCCTTAATTTTTCAACACTCTTTTATACTTTGGGATATCCAAAGTTGGCGCCCATCATTAACTTAACATAATTAACAATTCGCGGTCATCGTGGATCATTACAAGTGCCCCATACTTAGATCCCCTTATAAATTGGCACCCAACGTAAGAGGATCGTCTACAAAGTGACCCCAACTTGAAACGGTCCTCCTTACAAAGTGGCAGCCCAACGTTTGGCTCGATTAGTCATCCTTACAAAAATAATTAAATTAAAATATATGAATATATATAATCATATTAAGGGGCTGTTGAGAATTAAAAGAATATAATCTAATATTTTAATTTATTAATTTAATATATATGAAAATATGAAATTATTGCTTGTCTATTAAGATTAAAAGGATTATGTAAATTGATAGAACACTTTTATAACTTATAAATATATGACCAATGAAACAAATAAATCATTTAATGGAAAAAATTGATATGATCTCCTCTCAAAACATAATGGATTCTTTAAAAAAATAAAAAATAAAAATCCAATTATTTTTTTTACATTAAAACAGGGCTACAAATATATATATTTTAATTTTATTTTAGCCAAAAACGGATAATAATATAGAGAATGCATATAAACAAAAAGGTGAAAATTAATATATATATATATTAATATACATTTATATTTTTAAAATTCATTTTCATTTATGTATCACAAATCATATAAATAAATAAAGCATTTTTTTGATTGAAAATATATATTATTGATAGTTCGAGATTCATACCTGGATTATATTTTCTGCAATGGAAGTAATTAGTAATTAATTAGGTAGTTGAAAAAAAAATGAATTGCGATATTTTTTTAAAAAATCTTATAAAAAAATAAATTAGACACAGAAAATCGGAGAAAAAGTAAAGATAAGAAATAATAATCACTTATGTGTGTGGGCTTTCGTTTTCATCAGATGTTAACGTTTGACGGTCTTGATCAACAACCCCAAATTCTGAAGATGACTAGAAACAAGATCCGAAACGTCGACATTTGTTAGAAAATAGAAGTCATTTTTTTCATTTTATACTGGCTCTATTCACATATATTATCATTGGACAATATTATTATAAAATGTTCAATGTAAAAAAATAATTAATTATATCCAATTATATTTTATAAACATTTTGAAAGATAAGACTAGAAAATTTTTAAATATTGGAATGTATAATCGGTTGTCAAAAATAATAAATTAGTTATTATTAAAAATGCGTGTGGAAAAAAGAATCATGCTAATAATAACAATAATAATAATAAAACAATGAATGGCAAAGTTTAATGGGGGGATCTGTGGCCAAATGCATTTTCACCCTCGATATCATCTGGCCTAAATAAATAATCAATACACCACAAATGACAATTGAAACATCAACATTTTATGGGTTATAAGAAGAATATAAAATATTGTGAGAACAATCCATTTTTTTTATTCATTTTTACTAAAAAAAAGAAGACCCGAGAGGCGATTTCTTATTATGTATGCTCTGGATGTTCAGAGTTCAGGGTGGGATCTAAAATAAGTAATGAAATAAATCATAGATATATTATATATGGAAAAAAAAATTGTCAGAGTAGAAAGAAAAATTTCCATTCAACAAATAATAAAAAATTATAGATTTAATTTTAATCTATTTATTATTTTGTTTATTTCTTTTTTTATTAGATATTATCATAAAATATTATCACTACCTAAACTATCTAAATTTTACAAATTTTCAATAATAACATAGCAAATTTAAAAATTAAATTAATTACGTCACTCCACAATCCATTTAAAATAAATAAATATAATGATAAATATCAATGATAAGAGTTATTTAAGCTTTAATTGGAAATCGAAATCAAATTAACATGCTAAGGATATAAAAATAAAATTTGGATCAATCAATCCGTAACCGTTTATTTCGGGATAATAGAATGCAATGAATTACATGGGGGAAGGGGAGGTGATGGTATAAGTAGTGAGAACGAATATAAAACTTTATAATTTATAAATTATGGTTAATTGCTTGTATGTATTATTAGAATTAGACATAGAATATGAAAATAAATAAAATAGAAATATTATTTGTGTATATTTTAGATATGTAAGAAATATTATTTCGATTTATTAGATTATATACCTTATAACAACGATTGCTAGTGTTTTTGAGCCAACTGGTAATAATCTTCAAGGTGTATTATTTTTTACTACATTTATAGAAATAAAAAAAAAATATATTATAATATTATTTTACAATTAATTTGTGAATTTTATTATTATTCAAATGTGTCTAGAAGAAATAATCCATGATTATATTATTTATTAATTTAATTCTTAATGAAAGATAGAGGGAAGGAGGATAGAGGCGTCTTCGCCGAGGCACAGCATTGACCTGAATACTGATAGATCGTTTCCATTAAAATAGGGGACCATGCTTTTAGTACAGATTACACGCTACTTTTCATTGATTTTTTTTTATATATCAACAATAAATTAATATACAAATACAAGTAACAGTTATATATTACAATAAAATGCTCCTCATTGAGTATGTGTGATTATATATATATATATATATATATAACAAATAAACAATAAATAGATAAAAATATCATTTTTGACTAATTATTCATCTCGAATCTACTATACATAATCAATTTTTTTTTAATTAATTATTATACCTGTATGAATTGTTTGAAAATAAAATGAAAAATATTAATAAAATTTTAATATGAATAATATATACGTATATATGAGTATATTGGTTGTAAATAATAAATGAAAGAACATGATGGTTTTTTATTGTATACATATTTTATTGATACATAATGAAAAGGCGTTATTTTTATTATAACCATTTCTCTGATTAACGGTATCAGGCAAAGGGCGGATAACATTTGATTAATTTTAATTAATGTTTGTGTTTACGAATCGATGTCCATTTAGATTTGAGCAGCTAGATTCATGATAACTTCTTTTCACCACCTCCACGCCATTGCGTGATCGAGGAAAAGTCCTCACTCCACCCCCCCCTCTACCTCTCTCGATCTTCATCCCAACCACCACCAAAACTCACCCGTTCGTTTTCCAACAACTGACATACCAAAACCACTTTATTCATCCCTCTTTCGTCGGCATCGTCCCACTAACCATTTCTATAAAGACGAAAATCGGAATGGAATTTTCTTTACCCATGTACCGGCATCTCACTAGTGGATTTTACTCTATTTTATAACACTTAAACTCGAAATACTTCAACACTCAACCAACTCACGTTTTTTGATCTTCCTTCGTTTGATCTTACTTCCCAATCTAATTATATTGAACTGAAAGCGAATCTTCGTCGCCAAACGTGTCTTCCAAGTTGCTTGCTTCGGGGTCCAACACCCGAAAGGGTAATCGAATAGCAAAGGGCCTCCTCATCGCATTCATGGTAAATCATGATGAAACGGATTATTTAATTTAAATCCCGCTTAAATATTGAGTGTTAAATAATCATCCTATAAATTTATTATCATAATAGATTTATTAAAATGATAGTTTTAAATAAAGGTATTATGATTATCATTATACATTATATACTAATAATTAATTTTAAATTTAATACGATTAAATAATATATCAGGTGTGTGTTTCACCCTTCAGTTTTATTTGTTAATTTCTGTAATAATATATTTATAAATTAATTTAGAAAAATGATTTGTTTCCATTTTATATATAAATATATATATATAATTTCATAATAGTATGTGTATAATGGTTATATGAATTTTAAATATTTTTTATAAAAATTAATTATATCATCATATTATATATACAGTAGAGACTCGATAACTCAAACCTCGGTAACTTAAAAACCTCTATAACTTCAAAATATATTAAGTTCCCTTCCCATCAATAACTTAAAATACGCAACCTCTTAAATAAGTAATCTTTGTATTGGCCCTCAGAAGCTGAATTCTTGAAGAAACAAGAATCAGGAGAAAGTCTTCAATGTAAAAGACGAAAAATTGCCGAATTCCCTAGAACAATGCTTGTTTATGTGGTTCAGACAGTGTCGAAACAAAAACATCAGTGTTAGTGGACCCATACTGAAAGAAAAAGCTGAAGAGTTCGCTAATTCGCTGAAAATCAAAAATTTTAAAGTCAGCAAAGGCTGGTTAGAGAATTCTAAGAAACGACATGATTTAGCCTTAAAAAAAATGTTATTAACCTATCCCTAACCTTTGATAACTTAAAACCTCCACAACTTAAAATATTTTGTGTTTCCCTTGTACTTTAACTTATCGAGGTTCTATATAACATACATTATCATTATATATGTATTTTAAATTATGAATATTATTTCTTTCTTAAAAAAAATATTATTTTAAATTTCAAGAGTAGTGAAAGATAAATTTTTCTAGAAAATGTATTTTAATAATTAAATAATTAATAAATAAAAAAAAAATCTTTCATATTTTGATGTTCTAACTTTAAATTAGAGTAGATGAATTTTTTATTATACAAAAGAGAGAATAGAATATATTATATATATTTTATATTACATAAAATGGTTAAAAGAGACATATATATTCTTCTGTGTGTGTATATATAAATGAAAGTTTATTTTACTTTAATAAACGTTCACGTTTAATTAACTTTATTTGAAATAAAGATTAAAATAACATCATTTTTTTTGTTGGATAAAATTGATAGTAAAAACCATTAGTTAGTTCATCTATGAAAATATAGTTATTTTTTTAATATTCCTTTAATAGTATTTGATAATAAATGAAATTGATTTTATGAACAATTGAAAATTATTTGTAATCAACTTTTTTAATGAATATCTTCGAATTGAAGTAAAATAATAAATTGTTTGTTTGTTTAATTTTTAGTAAATTTAATTAATCCACCTTTGTGGAATTGGAAAGTTCAAGACTGTAGCAATTACATTCCTTCAACCATCCTCATAGTCAATCTTCACCCTTTTCTTGATGCGGAAGGCAACGGGAAACCACCGCATTAACATTCCCAAGAAAAATCATCGTGGCTGGGCAGCTTCTAAGGCTATCCTAGTCATGATGATAGCCAAACTCCGAAAGGGAGACGGCACCTTAAGAAGAAGAAGAATCATTGTTTAATATCTAATGATATTATCCTTACATAATAATGAAGAGGTGATTTATAATTTAAATATTTAATAATAATTTTTAACGACCGACGATAATAAGGGAAGTATTGTTTTCACACCAAATTTCACATATGGAGATTTTTACATATCTTTCTTAACAGAAAAAAGTATTTTTAGCATGAAGTCTGTCCGTCCGTATAGATGTTTACAGCCTGAACGGCTCAACGGATTTTGATGAAATTTGGTGTATTTACTTAATGCATCAGTATGATGAATTGATTAACTTTTGGTGTATATCTGAAAACCGGAAGTGGTAGTATTACCGATCGACGATAGGAAGGGAAGGGTTATTTTCACTCTAAAATTCACGTGAGGAGATTTTTTTATACATTTCCACGAATCATGCACTTTGTATTAGTTTTATCCTCGGGAAAATCATCTTCATTAGTTTTTTCTTAATTTAAAATTATATGACGTCACCCAGCTCTTCATGACGTCACAGCCAGCTCCTAATTATATATTTTAAATAAAATAAAATTAAAAATATTTATGTTATATCCATATCTGTTTTTATTGCATTAATAGATACATTTAAATTATTTGAAATTGTTGATTTAGCTGGAAATTAATTTATTTCAAACCGTCGGTCGGTTCTGAGCCTGGCCACAGGTCAACTTGTTATTTTATAAAATTTCAATAAAACAAAAAATTGTATTTTTCCAAGTTCTTTGGTAACTTTGATAAGTCAATTCAAGCCTCCTGTCAAAATCCCATTAAATCAAACTTAGTATTTCATATATTTGCAGATAATATTGAGAGGGTATTTTTCTTCTAAATAAGATTTATGAATATTTTTAATTAAAAATATATTTTTTTAAAATAAATTCTTGTCATTATAAGTACTTTTTATTTTAGAATGTATACAATTTATTTAATCAATATCATTTTATTTTTTTTATTAAATAAATTTTTTTTTATTTATTTTTGAAATAAACTTTCTTAGGTATCGTATGTAGTTATATGAAGGTATATAATATGATTAATTTTTAAAAAGTGTTTGAGTATAGTTGAGAGTAGAAATCTAAAATAAAGAATGGAAGAGATTAAAGAGGAGAAAGATTGGCATACAATTTATTTAATCGATAACAGACTGAATGGAGGGCATTGGGATTTTTTGATGAAGTAAACTCATGATAACGATGGACCGAGGAAGGATGTTACTTCAGTTAAATTTGATAACGCTATGAAACATGATAAAATATAAATTGAGCAATATCTAAATGAATAGCCAGGTATCGTATACTCAGATCTAATAACAAAAAAAATTATTAATATGTATATAAATAATATGAATAATTTATAGATGTGCTTTTATTTTGGATTTTGTTAATTTGAAAAAAAAAAATATTATAATAAGGCATTGGTAATTTAATTTTTTTTTATACTAAATTAGTAAATGTTTAAATGTATGACTAATCTTTTTATTTGGGTTGACTGTCAGTTTCCTGAGTGGAATCACAGGTATCTAATTATACTAACTACAAATAGTAAAAGTAATTGAGGAAGATGGTTCGGACTTCTGTCTCCACCCTCTCAGGAAGTAAGTGTCAAGACATCAATGCTAATACTATGTATATGTATAGTAAGTACACCTCCTATATATATATATATAATGCAGAAATAAAAAGAAACTCATTTCAGGCTTTCATTTGTTGGCAGGGTTCTTTCCGCATTTTGTTATCTAGTAAAAGCGTTGCACTGAGGTCGCATGACCATTTTTCTTAGAAATTGTTTATTAAATTTCTTATAAAAATATCTATTTGAAATTTGACAGTGAGAAGCAACAGCCATAAGGCAAAGGGCGTGTCGTGAGAAAGAGGTGGGTGGAGAAACAGTTGGTTGCTGGCCCTGCAAGGCCTGCCTGACACCTGCCCATTCTCCTGACTCAAAGGAAGCCGGAAACCCTAAAAGAGAAATAAATCTCACTTGAAAATTAAACACGACTGCTGCTTGCTTCTATTTCCCTCGCACTTTTTTATTTATTTTTTTTTATTTTGTAATATCCTTTTCCTAATTTTTTTTTAATTTTATTTTAGAAATTAATTCTATTTTATATAGGGGGACTAAAACAGACAAAATAATTAATTATATTATATATATATATATATATATATATATTATTTAGGGTTTTCTTTTGAGATAATATATAAAGAATGGATAATATAAATTAATTAGCTAAAGATTAAGATTTGAATGCGCCTGAAAATTATATATTGAATCATCTTTAAAATCAAACGGGTTGCATAACTTGTAGGATCTTTGTGAAACAAATGACAGTCTGTGCTAAAATCTATTAAAATGATATAGAAAAATAAAAAAAAACATGATATATATATATATACATATTATATAACAATGGTCAAGGTTATTTAATTTAATTTTAAAAAAATAGATTATTATAGAGATAGTAAATGTAAAATTAAACAGAAATAAATCTCAAATAATAATTAAAAAACATATTTTAATTTTTACAAGTTGAAAATAAATATTCATTATTTATTGAAAAAGTAAGACATAATTTATAGATAGTATCAAATAAAATTTAAGATATTAATCTTTGAGTTTAATATTTTTCTTGTTTCTATAAAATAAATAAATTAATAAATCAAGCATGACATGTAGTAAAATAGTCATAAAAGATTAAAATTCAATTTAATGGGATTTCAACCAGATTTCTAATGAATTATTTGAGAGGAGGGGGGGAGGGAGGGAGTACAAACAAGAGATAAAAAGCTTAATATTACTAAATCAAGGTTATTTAATTAGATGCTCTGTTTCGTAGTGAAATAAAACAAGTACTGTGGTAAACCGAATAATAGAAATAAAGGAACATTACCTATAAACTAGATTTACAATCCTAATGAAATTACTTGGTGAAAGAGCCATTATAAAAATTTATGATTTATGACTTGAGTTATTTTATAATAAACTAATTAATTTAACATAAAAACGATAATTATTGGATTTTGGATTATATGGTCTTCAAATTTTTTTCTTGTATATATTTCTTTATTATACTTAAATTAAAGAAATAAAAAAATGTTACAGATGTTATTACTGAAAACTAACAAAATTATTGTTTATAAATTTATAGATAAAGATCAAGAAGAAAAAGAAGATAAAACATTTTTGAATTTATAAACAATTATAGAAGATGAAATTTATTCACTCATTGATAGTTTTAATTATTTTATATTTTTATATTTATTTTATATAAAATAAAGTAAAAATTAAAAACAATATTGTAATAATTTTTCAAATGATATGAAAATAATGAAAAAAGAAATTAAGTTTTATTTTTTAATTAATTAAAAAGTAAATTATAGAACAGTATTTTTCAATCTGTGGTCCATGTCAATGTACCACTGGAGTTAAGTTACCACAGTCTCGCTTTATGGTGGACTGTCAAGCGGCTCATCTATTTCTAAAAATATCCCACTTTTTAGAAAATATCTGCATTTCTTATTTTAAATGTTAAACATTAAAACTAAAATCTAAAAGTGTAAAATCTAATTTGACCAATACATGTGAAATATTTCATGAGATTTGAATAAATGATCCAAATCTATTGCAAAATATTCACTCGGATCAAAAATATGACCGTGAAAGAAAATCATAATTTTTTTAAATAAAATATTTAAATTGGTTAAAAATCATCATGTTCAAATTATTATTTTTTACCGATATTTTTTCTGATATTTTATTAGTTACCAATTATTAATAATAAATTCATTTTTGTACAAGTTTATGAATGTATACAAAAAAATATATAAAACTAAATTGTACTTGTCATTTCATCCCATTTGTCCCAGTGAAAATGTGGTCACTTTACACTGGACTTTACCTTTAACAGTACAGTAACGAAATCATTGTAGTGGTACCTATATTTTCGATGAAAATTTTTGCAGTACCAACTTCAAAAAGTGATAAAACTGCTGTACTCAAAAAATACAAAAAACGAGTATTACTTTATTCTTTTTTTAATATATTAAAAATAATAGAATTTAGAATTCAGAAATATATAGAAGAATAAAATCGAAGCCATATAATCCAAAATTAAAAAAAAAAAAAAATTACATTTATAATACGTTTATAACTAAAATAGATATTCAACTTCAACTGTTAAAATCTTAAAATAAAAAAGAAATGTCAGTTTATTCTTGTCATTTTAAATTCTAATTAAATTTTCAGAGTTTTATTTTTGTTTGTTTGTTTTAAAATTAATTATATTTATAAAAATAATGCGATGCAAAAAAAAAATTATTTCTTTAAAATATATCAACAAGAAATGTCATTTTACTTTTGTTATGATAAATGATATGTAAAATTGAATTTTTCCTTTTTAATATTGAATGTTGTAAATAGAAGAGGCGTTATGTTCTCAAATCAATTTATTCATATAAAAGAATGAATTAATTATAGTAACGACCTATAATGAAAGACATTCATAATAATAATAATAATAAAATAATTATAGGGATGTTCTTGATCATTGAAATCCTAAAGGGTTACAAAATCTCAGTTCAAAGGGTAATTTAACTGAAACCCTAACAAGATGATCACAAATAGAGGACTTTCTCTCTCTCTCTCTTGCAAGCAACTCCCACTCATTGCTATTTATTTTCGGTTACCAACCAACTTGGACAACATTAGAAAGATGTTTTTCCGTAGGAAAAACACTCCTCCCCTTAGTAGTTAAGATAAATTAACCAATATTAACTTTACCAATAACAAGTAGATTAGTTATTTTCTTTGTTTCCGTTTCTATCCGAGTTCATAGATCATTTTGACAGAATTTAAATTAACAAATCATTGGATGGTATATTAGAATATTTTGTGTGCATTTCCGTGAAATTATTCAATGAGACAACATTAGAGTGAATGAAATAAATCGATTAGATTGGTTCAAGAACCACCCTTTTATCAAATAAGCTTTTAAAACAATATATTTAATGATCTTATATATATATATTTCTAATAACATAATACTCGTAATATATATCGAAGACATTACATTTAAATATCTTTTTAATTCTTAAAAATAGAATATAAGAAATAATAAATAAATAAAATAAATGTATTATAAAATAATTTAAATATAAATTTTAAAAATGTTGTATATAATAATAAAGCCAAACAAGACTTGAAAAAAATAAATAAATAGAGAATAACTAAAATCATTATATTGATAAAAGTAATAAATGTAGGTTTTGTATGAGATTAGATTTTTTTTAAGAATAAAATTCATTACAAAATTTTTCAAATCAATTAAGATATTCACAGAGTTAATTACCCAAACAAATCCGATTCGTCTAATAAAGATGCTTAAAATGATAGGAATTTGTGGCTAGAATAAGAGAAGAAAAAATAAAATAAACAACAAATTTATAAAGAAACCCTATAGATTGGTAAATTTAAAATACGTTGAAATAAATTTCATTATTCACTTGAAATCTTTTCTCACACCCTTCAAAATCATATTTTCATATCATTCCCCTAAAAGTATTTTCCATATTCGTTCCTTCTCCCCCCAACCTTCCATTTAAGGTAATCTCAATATATCTCAATTATTCTTATAATAGGTTCACTAGTTACTTGCTTTCCCATATAATTAATGTAACTCAGCAACATATCTTATAATTATTATTAGTCCATTATTAATGAGAATATAATTGATATAAGTATTATTAATGTTTTTTCTATTGACTTATAGTAAATACATATTTGGATAATTTTCTATGGATAGAATATTAGATGAAATTTGTATAGATAATAAATATATCGTATAAAATAAAAACAAAATATAATAAAAAAAGAATTAATAGTGTTAATTAGAACAAAATAATAAAAATATAAAGGCACAAACAATATTAAATTAGTTTAATGTGAATTTGTATTTGAGGATGATTGCCCATTAAATAAGAATAGACATTTACTAATAATATATTTATAGATCAAAGAAAATTAATGTAGGATAACAAATTGGAGTAAATAAATATAATTCATATATTAATGCGTATTCTTGTTTGTATTTTCTAAATAAATAAATAGAAAATTAATAATAATTCCATAAGTGTCCTTAATTTCTTTATTAGTTATTAAATATCTTTATCTAATAAATATTTGAAAGTAGACATGAAAATCATTTAATAATACCGAGGTATATTTATTATGTAGCTTGCTAGTTTAGGAAAGTGAGTTTAACTAAATAAGACTTCATTAGAGCTAATTAATAAAGGATCCATCAAAATGTATACTAATTATGATCATTTAATATTTAAACTTTTGAATAAATTGTATTTACATAGAACAAAAAGAGCACTGAGAAGTCTGTTTTATTACCGACCGACGATAGTAAGGGAGGTATTGTTTTCACACCAAATTTCACATGTGGAGATTTTTACATATCTCCACGAATCATGCATTTTCTAAACAGAAAAAAGTATTTTTAGCATGATGTCTGTCCGTCCGTCTGTCCGTCCGTCTGTCCGTCTGTCCGTCCGTATAGATGTGTACAGCCTGAACGGCTGAACCGATTTTGATGAAATTTGGTATATTTACTTAATGCATCAGTGGGATGAATTGATCAACTTTTGGTGTATATCCGGAAACCGGAAGTGGTAGTATTAGCGATCGACGATAGGAAGGAAAGGGTTATTTTCACACCAAATTTCACATGAGGAGATTTTTTTATATATCACCACGAATCATGCACTTTGTATTGGTTTTATCCTCGAGAAAAATCATATTTATTAGTTTTTTCTTGATTTAAAATTATATGACGTCATCCAGCCATTCATGACGTCACAGCCTGGTCTTACATATATATTATAAATAAAATAAAATTAAAAATATTTATGTTATATTCATATTTGTTTTTTATTACATTAATAGATATATTAAAATTATTTGAAATTGTTTCTGTAGCTGGAAATTAATTTTTCAAACCGTCGGTCGGTTCGGACCTGGCCACAGGTCAACTTATTTTTCTTCTGACTATAGAATATGAATTAGTCGTTATTATTTTAGACAGGTTAAAAATAAAGAGCATTAAATTTAGTTTATTCTTGAAGAGATTGAATAAAAATGGTTATAATTAAGAATTTTACTGTATGGTAAAATATCTCTTAATTTAAATTCATTATTATATATAACAATTGAAAAAAATAAATAAATCCCTCCAAGAATGTTATTTCCGACCGACGATAGTAAGGGAGGTATTGTTTTCACACCAAATTTCACATGTGGAGATTTTTACATATCTCCAGGAAACATGTATTTTTTTAACAGAAAAAAGTATTTTTAGCATGAAGTCTGTCCGTCCGTATAGATGTTTACAGCCTGAACGGCTCAACGGATTTTGATGAAATTTGGTGTAATTACTTAATGCATCAGTATGATGAATTGATTAACTTTTGGTGTATATCTGAAAACCGGAAGTGGTAGTATTACCGATCGACGATAGGAAGGGAAGGGTTATTTTCACACCAAATTTCACACGAGGAGATTTTTTTATATATCACCACGAATCATGCACTTTGTATTGGTTTTATCCTCGGGAAAATCATATTTATTAGTTTTTTCTTGATTTAAAATTATATGATGTCATTCAGCCATTCATGACGTCACAGCCTGGTCTTGCATATATATTATAAATAAAATAAAATTAAAAATGTTTATATTTATTATTTATGTATCCATATCTGTTTTTTATTACATTAATAGATATAATATATTAAAATTATTTGAAATTGTTTCTGTAGCTGCTATTTAATTTACTTCAAACCGTCGGTCGGTTCGGACCTGGCCACAGGTCAACTTATTTTATGATAAATTTAAAATGATATTTTATAAAAAATCATACTTACATTTTAAAAAGAAATTTCTATTTATTTTAAACTATTAAATAAAAATTAATTTTATGATAGTTTTTATTGGAAAATTTTTCAGTAATATATCTAAAATTTAATTTATTTAAAAAAAAAAATACTCTAAATTAAATTATACAAAAATGAAACATAAATAATTATAATTGGTCAACTTCGAATTTCTAATCTATCTAAAGAAATAAGAGCATAAGAAAATAGAGAAATAATAGAGAGAGAGAAGAATAAAGAAAAAAAATAAATAAATATATTATATAATATAATAATAAATTTTAAATATATATGAATTTTAAATTCTTTCTTTTGTAATTCTTATTTTTACAATGGTAAACTTTTACAAAAAGATAATTTTTTTAATATTCATGTTTTAAAGCTTTATGTACAAAATAAAAAGAAATCATTTATGTTCATGTAAAATATTAATTCAATAGTGTAATGGCTAATGACAAGGAAAGTTTAAAAAACAAATTGAGTTTTTACGTTAAAAGTTTTTAAATTTATTTAATATTCACATTATAATCTGAAAAAATGAAGATTTTTCAATTCCATTTAAACATATATTTATTTTATTTATCAAATAACCAAGATTTCAAAATAGAACCATCATTTTGCGATATCTTTTATATCTTTTTTATCCAGGGAAAAATGAAACGGATGAGCCCACATATATAACCACTCGAAAGGCATTGAAGGCATGAAAATGTTTCTCTCAAGAACATTTCTATTTTGTTCCCGAAAAGAAAGAATGGGACACTTCTGACAAATCGTAGGATCTGTCAGGAGTGTAAACTTGAAATAGTCAAGACGACAAGGAAACAAAAGTACAACGAAATCCATTCGATGGCATCGATGTAAGACACAACCAGATATTTACTAAAATATTTAGTAAACTGAATTATTTTTTTTTGTTTTATACAAAACTTTTCTAATACTTATATTTAATATAAAATAAAAAATGAATAAATTTATATACTTTAGAATAATATTCATATACGAAAATAGTTTGTTTTTTTTTCATTGAAATATTAATTTTCTTTTTTTCTTTGAAATTTGTTTAATATATGACACTTTATTTAATATGTGAATAAACTAAAACTGAAATATATTAAACTGGATAACATTTACATTTAATTTTCGCTTAAATGACTAATATTATATTCAGATCACGGCTTTATATATATATATACACACACACGAGGTTTGTTCAAAAGAAAAGATGAATTTTGAATTATTTTGAAAAGTATTTATTTATTCATCAATATAAATTTTGTCCTCTTTAAAATAATTCTCCTCAGATATAATGCACTTATTCCAATCGTCGAAGCACTTCTGAAATGCGCTTTTTGGTATGGCTATCAGCTCGTTCTTCGATTCCGCCTTTATCTCATTAACCGTGGCAAAAAGCTTTCTTTTCATTGGTCTGTTCAATTTTGAGAATAGGAAAAAGTCTCAGGGAGCCAAATCTGATGAATACGGTGGTGGAGACATGATTACGGTGTTGTTTTTGGCCAAAAAATCACGAAAAAGCAATGATGTGTGAGCTCCATGATTTGTTTTTCCACAATTCCGATCGTTTAAGCAGTATTGTTTCACACAAACGCTCCATAACGTACTTGAATATTCCTTATTAACAGTACGACCTGTTGTCAAGGACTCATGATTCACCACGCCATTCCAATCGAGAAAACAATGAGCAAAACCTTCACATCAATATCTTTCAGTTGTCAAAAACAACCTACTAATAGAAAATGGCTGATAATGTCAACATATGAGAAATATATGTGTACCAACATAATCAAAAAAATTTCGATAATCGAATGTACACACCCCACGAAAATTCAAAATTCACCTTTTTTTTGAACAGACCTCGTATATAAATAATTAATTTATATTCTTTACAGAAATCAAGATTTGAATCTAATGTAAGTATATATTGTAATGTTATTTTGGGGCAGTAAGGTAAAATAGTAAATAAGAAAATTTTTATAAAATCAAAATTTTGAACATTTTATTTAAATTTAAGACTGTGTTGTATAGTTATATAAAAGAATAGGTTAGATGGATTAAATTTAGGTGTATTGGTCGCAACAAGGGTGTAATGGTAGCACTCTTGGAAGAGGGAATCCAGCTTCAGGGGTGTTTTTCTTCCTGGAAGGGTGGAGAAATGTTTTTATACGTGATGTGATGAGAACAAATGAACTGGTGGTGAAGGCGCTTGGACAGGTGGTCCCGGAGTGACACAGCGCTGGACCGGGTGATATTGGGCTTCGGTCCCTTTTTCCTCCAATCAAGTTCCTCCGGTCGGGACACTAGCTACTGCCCGACTGCTCTCATCCAGTCCATCCGGACGGGACGATTGCCACTCCACGACTCCTCTTTTTTGGACTCCTTTTTTTGGACTGCCTGTCGACTGCCCTGCAAACACTCGCTTCAGGCTAGCTTTTCCCCTCCTTCTTCACTTCTCCTTGCGGACAACCAATTGGGTGTTCTAATTCGGCTCCGAGTGGGGGAGGATTTGATATTTGACCTGGCTTAATAGGGCTTCGTTGGAATTTGGATTTATATTTTGGTTTCATATTAATATGACCAATTCCAGAGAATATCCTAATTTTTATTTCATTTCATAGGAAATTTTCTAGAAATAAAATTCTCGAGAATCGCCATCACTAAAATTTCACTTCAATATATATGTAAATAATTTATAAATCGATATTAATTTTAATATTAGATGAGTTTTTCAATACACTACTAGATAATTAAATATTTAAATTTATTATTAATTGATATAAAAATGGTTTCAATATTATATGAGTATAATTCATAGAAAACTCACACAGAAGAGGAAAAAGGGAATTTAAATGAAGTTTAATAGATTAGAATAAAGTAGAGATTCTCTTGTGCTACTTCTACAAGAATGGGAACAAGAAAGTTCAGAGATTGGATTTTCCCTTTAATGAAAATGTAAATGAAATTCGGTCCACTCAAGACCTACCCCAGATTAACGTGAATATATTAATTAAATATTAAATTTTAAATTCTTTGAGTTAATATTCTGTTTGTTAATACATATTTTAATATAATCATTAATTTATTTAAAAAAAAAAATAAATATATTTCATATTTGAATTGTTGAGAAATTTTATATTATTATTCTTTTTCTGTTTATTATTATTGTATTTAATATAAATATATAAAAAAAAATGGTTTACAACACGTAAGCAAATGAGTTATGTTCGTCTTGGCATTAACTAAACTTAACTTTAGATTGAATCTGGCTGATATGATGGGGGTAAATGGGTACATGCGCGAAAATGAGTTTCAACTTATAGACCGTGAAATAGAATGATTGTAGATGGATGAATTTTTCAGTTATTCAGTTACACGGTGTCTTACTTTTAGAAGCAATTTCAAGCGTTTAGTGAGAAAAACGTGAACTTTTTTATACAAGTCAGACAAGCAGAGAATATCAGAGAAAAAAATAAACAGTTTATCAATTTTTTTTTTCCTTATTTTATATATTTTTTTAAATTCTAATAACCAATTTCATTCGAATTTATTTCAAAGTTGTGAATAAATTTTATTTATATTTAATTATTGAAAACATGGTATAATAAATTAATAATATATATTTATATATAATAATAATAATAATAATAATTACAGGATAGAAACAAATGTATTTTGAAATATTAAAAATATTATTAATAGTATATCTCAAGATAATTAAGATAATTTATAGAATGACTTTACAAACAAATGTCTAAATAGGATTTAATGTTTATAAAAACAAATCAAATATATATATATATATATATATATATATATATATGTGTGTATATATTATCCCATAGTAGATGCTGAGTCAGTAGGAAGGAGATATATGATGGGAAATAGATAGATTTTGAGATAAGATTGGGGAAAAGAGGAAGGAACTGAATGAAAATTGAACAGCACAAGAAGGGTGTTTCACATATATATATATATATATATATATGATGAACTCAATTTATAATCTGTCGATTAAAATAATAATAATAATAATAATAACTGTAAATTTATTGGTTATTATCAAAAAATTGAAATAATTTATTTTTTATTTTAAATAATATTGTTTTATATTTTTCAAAATTAATTCAAGTTGATTCAATATTAAAACAAATTATTTAATGAAAAGTTTTTCCCAATTTAATATCTTAAGTTATAATAACATAATTAATATAATATAATTTAAATAAAAAATCATTAAATAGTGACTTAAAGATTACGCATTAGGAAGTAAAAGGACTCCATATTGAATATACCTAATAATTTTTTTTTTTTTATAAATTTTGTTAATTTAATCAAAATATAAATGAACCATATAAAATTTCTCATTTACTCAATTAATAGTTTTATCATGAATTTTAGGAAATCCAATTATTTTAATGTTTCCTGTTTCTGTTTTTCATAATTACAAATGACAAATTTTAATTATTAATTAAAGCTATATATAGTAAATATATGTATAAAACATATAACATATAATAAGATATAGCATTACTTATGATACCACAAAAGTTATTTAGAGTGCCCGTATGTAGATCATTCTGTCAATTTTGTAAGTAATTTTGTTTCGAAGAGTTGTCGAAAACAATTTATTGTGATAATTCAATTATTATAATAATAAGACAATACTTTTAAAAAAATAGAATTAAAAAATTAAGCAAATAATAATTAAATATGGTACAATAAAATGAAAGAATTGTAATAAACACATGGCTTCATTCCTCCATTATTTAAGTATCTAACATTTAAAATTAATTAATAAAAAGTTTTATTAAGAAATAATTATAAAATTATATAATCTTAGTAAAATGGAATCGATAACGAATATCTTGGTATGTGTTTCATATATTGTGTTATCAGGAAAATATATTTTTAAATGTAAAATATATATAAAAGGTCGATGACAAATCGATTTCAATTTGTCAAAAGAGCGAACAGACAGACACCGGGACAGACAGACGCCAAGTGAAGTTGAGAAAAAAAAAACATTATAATTATAATATAAAATATAAAATTAATTTTATTTAAGATGGTAAGAAAATTTATTTTTTCATATTGTTTGATTTATATATTAGATTTTATAAAAATTTAAAATATATGAATATTTGAAAACATGGGTCTTGTCATGGATTCTTCTCCGCCATTGTATCTATATAATTTTCCTTTTTGTAATTAAATTATTTATTTTTATTTTAATTATAAACGCCGTTAAGATGTATCATGATTTTAATGAAATCTAATTATTTTTAATGTTTCCTGTTTATTGTATCTTTAGATGACCTCTTTTGTAAAACTAATAAAGTGAAATAAAAATCAATTATCGTAAATCAATTAAAAAAGATTTTATCAATTTTATGTAATTTTGTCATTTTTAAATGTTTCCTGAATCAGGGAATATTATATTTATTAATTTTAAAAACAAAATCTATAAACCTTTTTATTCCAAATATTATTATATTATTAGTTGGAATAAAAAAAAAATAATTGTCGATGATTCTATGGCATAAAAGTTATTAAATCTATGTTTTATATTAAATATAAATTATTAATAAAAATTATAATAATAAATAATATAAAATATAAATTTAAAAAAATTAATTTTCTAAGAAATTTTAGTGAAGTTCTAATGACTTTAATTTTATATATTTATGTGTGAAATTTATTAAATATTTCTCTTAAATCATCTGCTTGTGGAGATTATCATTATAGATACACACCCTACCCATATAAATATATTTTCTGTTAAAATACCGCCCAATGAGTTGAAGGATCGAGCCAGAACAAAATATCCCCGAGGGACTCAAGATCTGGATAATAGGGCTATAAAAGCAAAAAAATATTGGAAAATGAAATCAAATGATACGTTGAAATCAAAATAAATTATGCCTATTAAATATGACTGTTTCTTTGACATTTTAATTTAATATATTTGATTGAATTAAGAATAATTAATCATGATAAAATTGCATTCAACAAGAGATTTTGGCAGGCCACGTGAATATGATTGTGTGTGTCACTACTAAAATATTAAAAATATATGAAGAATAATGACTTTCAGATATAATATTTTTTTCTGAAAGTTTGAACATATTTTAGAATTCAAATATCTAGTTATATATATATATTATCAATGAAGTGAAATGAAAAAAAGTCTTATTGAATCAGAAAATAATCAATAAAATACACAGACTATTAGAAATTAGAAAATAAACCAAGAAAATTGATATATTTTTTTTTTTTTTTTTGAGTTTTGATATATAAAAAAAATTTAATTTATTCATCAATTCAAGGAAACATAAATAAGAAATATATTAGAAATATTAAAAGTAAATAAAAGGAAAGATAAACACGAAATACATTTTTGTTATTTATGGAAAATCACGTTTTGTTTTCTAAAATTTTAAAAACTTAAAATCAAAAGAATTAGTATATATATATAATAGAATATCTTATTTTATTGGCGATATATAATGTTTATTTAATATAAAGTTGTTGATTTTATTGTTAGTTGAAAACTTGACAAATTTGTCAATTTAAAGAATGATGAATATTTAATAAACAAATTCTAGGATCAAATTTAAAGTTAGTTTAAATTTGTTAGATCTGTTACATTTGGTTTGCATATATAGTAGTATATGTTTATATATAGGATGTTTTAGGTATTTGATATACCAAACAAAGAACTCTGTATTCATTTTATGCTTCATGTTAATAATAATAAGAATAAGATCATCATTTTGGGATCATTATTATTAAATATAAGAGAGTTTAACAAAAGAATATAATTAATATCTATATTACAAAATCAAAACAATTTTTAAAAATGTGTAATGTAAATACATATTTTTTTTCTTCTTTTTTTAAACTTTATTATTTAATTAGTCATCATATAAAAGTAAATTACTTTCATGAAGATTTTTTTTTTGTAATGAATAACTCGCTATTTATTTTGAGAACTTATTTATGTCATCATGCTTGCTGGATACCATCCAAGTTATCCCTAAGGAGATGACCCAATTTAGACATAGTCGTTGGTGGTTTGGAAAGGAAAGTGGAAAGGAAAAATTGCGTTGTGGTAAAAAGGGACTTTTGCTAAAATCGAAAAGATGATTGAGACACAACCAAGAAACTTTAATCCTTGTTCGGGAATAAGCCAAGAGACACTTTGAAACAGAAAAACAACCGAGTGAAATTCAAACAGATAAAAAACAAATTAATCTAGTGAGGATTGTATTTTAATATTATTTGTTAATTGTTCCAATTGAAGAAAAAAAGAAGAATAAAAAACAAAAACAATATAACAAGTGTCGTTATCAATAGATTTAATTAATTATAATAGAATTCCTTATATAATAGTAGTAGTACTCTTGCTATAGAAAAAAATAAATAAGAAAGATTGTTAACTTACAAATACAAGGAATTATTTTATTTTTTTTATTCAACAATAATTCATTGGACACAAAGATAGGTTGATCGTCAAACTCAATCGTGACCTTTAGTTCGTCAATATTGACCTTTGGGAAAATGAGAGGTTCAATTGTGAGGTCAATTTACCTGTAAGAAATTTAGGATTACATTAGGGCGAAGTTACGCTATGATTCGCGTGATGCTAAAATTAATCTAAATTCCATGCGAATTCCCAAATGTTCAATTGTTTAAAAAAAAAGTTGTTAATATTTTCGTAAATCACGATATATTAAATGTATACACATACAAAAACAACAAACAAGAAAATTATAATTTATAATTAATTAGTTTTTATTAATATTGGATAAACCATCATTATAGACACGAGGGCAGGTAAATAAGTCAGTGACTTTTTGAATTTCTCGTTTCTTAATTGAAATAGCAATATTGTCCCTGTCAGCAGGTAACTATCAGCTGACTCCTGTCGAATGTTGAACCAGATGGTTTTTTTTAGTTTTTGTTTGACAACCACCAGACTCATGATTGGAGAAGAAAATGAAAAAAGTAAATTTCCATGAAAATCCGTGAATTGGGATACGAATTGCTCTCTCATCCGCCCTATTCTCTGGATTTAGCCCCGAGTGGCTATTTCTTGTTTCCAAACTTGAAGAAATGGCTTGACAGAAAGAGATTTGACCCCAACGATGAAATCATCTCACAAACAACTACCTATTTTGATATCCTCGACCTATCTTATTTTAGGGATAAAAAAATTGGAGAAATGATTAACGAAGTGAAATGAAGAATACTTTGAAAAATAAAATATTTTTTTTTATCAAAAAACTTGTACTTCATTTTAAAAAAGTCACGGACTTATTGACCTGCCCTCGTATTATTAGTGAATTTAATATTAGAAATTTGAAAAGTCATTATAATTAATTTTTTATATGAATTAAATAAACGAAAAAAAGTTAAGATCAAAAATTGGAGTTTGAATATTTTACGTCACACACACACACACACACACACACATAATAAATTAAATTAAATTTTTATTTTAAGTTTATGATATAATTAAATGATATCGAAAACGTTTTATTTCAATGTATACAATATAAAACACTCTGCTACAGATCCAATATTCAACGCACAGGCTGGCTATTTACATTGCCTTGGGCCTGAATGCTACATTTTGATTTCAAGATAAAAGTAGTCTAATAAAAAAAAGAAGACGCTAATTGAATGGTATTGCAAAAAACTGAAAAGAAATGTAGACTTCAGCAGATTCATGGTAGAATTGAATATGGATGGCTAGAAGGTTTTATAATTAAAAAAGAAATCTCTTTTTCAAAGATTCTTTCATTACATCCATTCGATATTCAACGAGCATGTAGAGGGAGAGAAAATTATTTGTTGTGTGTGTGTGTGTGTTAAAAATTTTTTTCCCTGGTTTAATCGGCAGTGGAAGTAGTGATGATGATGAGGATGATGATGAGATCTTTCTCTGGGAAAATTTCCTCAAACGCGTATCATTGCCTCAAGAGAGAAATTCATGCTTTATAGATATTTTTTATTTAATTTTCGCTTATGTATCGATCCTTCTTGTTCATATTTTATTATATTTCTTTTCTAATCCTAGAAAGAGATCTTTTAAATATGAGGAAAATAATCTTTAATTCTTTTGTCTTTTTTATAATCTAGCCTAAGATAGTATTACGATCACGAAAATTTTCAATGTCGAGATTTTGATGTTTTTATACGTTTTGAAGGTCCCTGAGTCATTTTCACTGAGATTTAGAAAAATGTGTCTCTCCCTCTGTGTGTGTGTGTGTACCGGAATTAATTTTTTTAATCTTTTAACTCGTTGACTAGCAATCACGCGCCAGCGCGTGACGTAATGTCATCAACAAAGAGCCAAACACACGTTGGTTTAATAAATATTATTTTTTAATTTTAATTTATAATTTAATTTTAATTTATAATTTAATTATAATTAAATTTAAATTAAATATAATATATGTGAGTTAATGCAATTCAAATTTACGATTTAGTAGAGTGGATTTTTAAAAAATAATAAAAAATAAAAACGACACCAGAATTAAAATGAACAAATAATTAAG
The DNA here is from genome assembly GCA_963082975.1 of Labia minor. NCBI lineage: Eukaryota > Metazoa > Arthropoda > Insecta > Dermaptera > Spongiphoridae > Labia > Labia minor. The sequence continues at coordinate 24,089,308 of OY720344.1, forward strand.
ATCATTGGACTTATAAGATGGGTTTCCCTTTACCTAAGAATCCATAAAAAAACTTTTTTCATTAAAGCTTGATAACTGATCCTTTATTGATATCGAAGCAGTTTGCGTGCTGTGATGGTAACCACGGTCACCTCAACATTCAGTAAAGAAAAACGAAAACTTTTCTTAACAATACCAATCAAGTAATTAACTATTTGAAAGATAGATTACAAATTATTAATAATATATATATATATGTGTCCCAAATGAATAATTATTTTCCAATTTATCTTGTTTTCAATTCTATTTGATATAATAAAATACTTGAAAAAAAAACTCAATATTAGTGGTATAATTAGTAAAATAATGGGCTAATGGTCAATTATAAAAAGTTGATAAACTCAAGACATTAAATTTGAATATAATCATAAATTAAATATTAAATATTAAGAAAAAAATTAAAGAATGCAATCATAGGATGTACATTAAACCAGAGAATCATTATTTAATCATATCAACTTCTTATAATTTCTTTTTATTAAAAGTTTTTACCATAAAGTGGTTTATAATAAATTATAATACATTATTTAGAATTAAAATTATACGATGTGCAATTAAATGAAATTAAAATTTTAGCAATATATATATCAAAGTAATAATGCAGAAAGAGAAAAAAAATGGTGCCGAGGGGGGAAGGAGGTAGATTTGACTAAAGGGTGCTGCAGAAGGGAGAACCTTTTCTCCTGATTACACATCTGTTATCATAAAAGTTTTTTTTTTTTTTAAGCAAAAATCTTGGCTTAAAGATTTAGCCGCAGGATGCCAGAGGGAGTTTATTAAAATTTTAAATCTGCAACCATAATGATGTCTATCTATCATCTTCATTGTTATTTTTATAAACCGTGTATCCTGGTATATATTTAGGTATTTTTACATCAAGTGGAAATTGTTTTAAGCATCTAAATTTTTTTTAAGCTCATAATAAACAAAAATGAAGAGTAATTTTTAAATAAATAGATATTTTTAAATTTTAAAAATTAACTTTCAATATATGGTAATATTTCGCACACCGACAAGAACAGTGACACAACTAAAAAAATCCCGATTTTGAGTTATACAACTACGAGCACGAAAAATGTCATATCTGTAACTCTAGATTTGTCCGCAATATGGCAGTTGTGTCACTTTTACTTTTAGGTTAGTTGACACTTGTACATGCAAGAACAGTGTCACTAACACAATTTACACGGGCTTGGTACTTGTCATTAGTTCAGGGGGGCCAAAATGAAATTTTCAAAATGTCTTCCGGGCCAGAGGACCATATTTCGAAAAAACTAATAAAAAAAATTTCTTTTCTTTTTTTTTTCTTTTTAAGAGACATATTGAACGAAAAATCAAAATAAGAGCCAACTTTTTCAACGGGCTTGTGGGCGTTCAAAAGGCCCGCACTTAAAAATATTTGCCCACCCCTGAACATGACTAATGACAAGTACTAAGCCGGTGTAAATTGGGCTTTAGAGTTCGTACGAGGCGGTGTATCCAATATACGGCAAGAAAATTGAAAATTCTAGATAAATAAAAATAATAATGATAATAAAACAGTTGATTTCAATCGAATTTTTTTTTATTGAATATTTTTAAATTAATTAACAAAAGCAAACAAACCAAAAAGTCGTCCTACTAAACCAAAAATTCACAAGTAAAAAAAATATTTATAATTTATTCAACAAAGGTGACATAAGTATTAGTTAAAGGGTCACAACATGAACAAATAATTTTATTTGAGCAATAAAAGTTCAAAGACCTCACCTGTACCTCTTAAAGCAACATAATATATAACAAAAACATAATGACATGCATAACATTATTAAATAGAGTATAATTGAATTTAAAATAATAATATTTTAAGGGAACGTAAAAGGTGCTTGTATAATTTCCCAACAAGCTTTTTAATTTTTTTTAATTCGATATTGTAGAAATTCAAAGTTTTTTAGTTTTGTCACGGTTCTTGTCGGGGTGCGATTTTATTTAATTGATTACAAAAATGAATTATAAATAATTAACAATTCATAAAGGTATCTAAAAATAATTTTAAAACGAAAAGTAAAATATGAAAAGTATAATAAATATTCAATGTCTATGAAATTTGTTTTTCTGTTTTTATTATCAAATCATGTTTTATAAGAAATGAATTTGTGATTTATTTGTGTACAAGTTCTTTAAAATTGGTTGTTATCGACAAATTCCTGTTAGAGGGAATGAGTGGATGATGATGATAGGATGATGAACGAAGGAAACCCGAAATCAATTATAGTCCGCATTGTCTTATTGGTCATAAAAGAAAATAAAAGCCCTTTAATGGGTATTCTAGGATTTTAACTAATCGTTATCCACTTAAACAAAATAAATGACTCATGAACTAATGAAAAGAAATCATGTTTCTAGCCAAAGTTGTGTGCCATGTGAAGGGGAATCTTGGTGTTGTAGATCATCCTCCCCTGGTCACTTGGACGTATGAGGGAACGAGAATCGCCAAAATTATTTAATGTATCGATTTTTCAAGTTAAGTCAACTTTTATTATCAGAGAAATAAAGAAGCTTAAAAAATTAATTAAAATCAAAAATAGTATTTATCTGTCAGAGAGCTTTTAAAAAAATTCTTTTAATTTTTTTTTTTTTTTTGTGATAAAAATTTCGTGTAAAACTGAGGAAATCTCCAGAGAAATATGATTGGATTAAAATAAAATGGGTTGGAAGTATGTTATTTTTGTTAAAGGAAATTCATTAGGGACATTTATGGTCATATAAATTATAAAATTTTAAAAAGTTTTTATATTTTACTTTTTTTTTAAAAAAAATGAAGATTCAATTAAAAATAAATATTATATATATATATATATATATATATATATATATATATATATATTATAATATTAAAATACAAGTTCAATATTCATTAATAACAATTTTAATTTAATTTAACCCGAAAAAATGCAATTACAATATTTGTTTGAATAATAACCAAAAATAATAATGGAGTGAAGAAAGAATTGAACCTAAATCAAAAAACTTCTTTTATATATTTTCAAAATATAACTTTTGAATTCAAAGAACTGATAAGGAAAGATAATAAAACAAATTATTGGTAGAAATTTTCTGCTTTTTAATCATGAATAATAAAAATTCTAATTTAATTTATAGATCGAATGTTATTTCAAAGGTGATTCCGTCTGAGTGGCTGATATGCTCCTCCGAAGTGTAAACAAGTCAGATGATATTGATTAGCCATTAGGGAATGAGAAGTTTGTTCAAAATATTTGTTAGGTTTGCTTTTATTTCTTCTTCTTTATTTTATTAATTTTTTTTTTTTCTGCTCTAATATTTCCAAATCTATCTCCCTTGTTTGTAAAAGGAGAGTCAGATTAATTTGTTAAATATTTACTGTTGATTATGGGTAAGTAAAGATTGAATTAGAGTCTGTCTAGAATCACTAACAACCTTATTAAATTACCAAATTTCTTGGTAATTTTATATATATATATATATATTGATTTAGAAAAATCTTAAATGATTCAAAAAATATTGGGAATTGATCAATTATCAATATTTAGTATCAACGAGAATATTTTTAATTTATCAATGATTAGAAAGAATAATAAAGACGATATTAATTTAAAAACCAGGGACGCTGTTTTCGGGTTTTGGCAAAATAGCCTTTCCCAACCGATTAGATTATCTGACAACATCTCTCCCATGGCGTTTAGATTTTTCCGTCACTACAAATAAATATTAGAAAAATTTAAAGATCAATTAATTAAAATTAATATTTGTAAAGATTTCCAGTTTGAATCTGATCTAATTTTAACATCCCAAAAATTTGATGATATGTTTGAGTTTATATATTTGTATAATTTTAGATAGAGAGTAGTGTTCTGGAGTTATAAACGATTTTCCATTTGAAATTAAATTTGATAATAATCCTTATGATAAGTTACCATTTATCTAGAAATAATGCCAACTATTTTTTTATTAAACATTTTAAAAAATATGTTTTTGGTTAATATCATTTTCTACTAACATACAGAATTATAAGACATTAGTTCTTATGTATAAATTGTAAAATTATATAATAAATAATAATTATAAAGCAATTTGAAATCTGATAAGTCTATTTTCTAATATGTATAAAAAATTAGCTGGAGTATCTCCACTCAACTATCTCGCAATTTGAATTGGATTAAATAACATAATATATTATATTTAAATTAAATTTAATTAAATATATAAATTAAAATTAATAAATAATATTTATTAAACCAGCGCATGTTTGGCTCTTTGTCACGTCACGTGCTGGCGCGTGAGATTTGCAGTGTTAAAAAATTAATTCTGGTACTTTCAGCGATTCAATCAAACAGAAATTCTATATATAGCAGTTTTATACAATTAATAATCATGTGAAAAATTACCAAACATATATCTTTATTTTTACGGTCACTTTAGAAGAAAAAAAATCAAAACATGGTAGGTAATGACCCTCTTCCGGTTGAGCTACATTTCTCAAAAGTTGATAGAAAACTACGAATTTTGAATAATGCTCATGTATCAAATTTCATCATTCTAGCTCAAACCGTTTTTGCGTAATCGTGTCTACACACACACACATATATATATATATACAAACACACAGACATTTTTCTCAACCTTAGTGAAAATGATTCAGGAACCTTCAAAACGTATAAAAACATCAAAATCTCAACATCGAAAATTTTCGTGATCGCAATACTATCTCTGGCGAGATAGTAAAAATTAAATAAAAATATAAAATATTAGAGATTCTTTGGTTATAAAAATAAAGAATGTGTTAGAGAAGGAATTTTAAAAATGTCAAATTAATGAAATTAACATTTTTTTTAAATGTATATTTGTGTTGATTGAAATTAAATGAGTAGTTATTTTAAATCAAATAAATTTAATAAATAAATTAACTATTGTTTTATATATTGGCTCGTGTGATCTAATCCCATTTTCAAGCAAGCCTTCATATTTTGTGTTACTTGGTGATCTCGAAAAAAATTGTTTAGTGGAAAATGTGATTTAAAGGGAAATATTAGAAATATTTTGTTCCCTTTGATTAATTCAAATAAAAAAATAATGTAGGCATTGTTTTGTCTTATTTCAAAACTTGATTGTAATCAATCCAGTTTATTTATACATTTAACCAGCATAATATTTGAGTTTTAGTCGAGTTTTTTTCCCTTAATTGATATAATTTGGAAAACAAGTGGTACAACGCATTTTGTAGTTAAGAAAATAGAGATGAATTGATATAGTTAGAAATAGGGTAGCATTTGGTCAATGATCACATCCTCTAAGCTCATCTCTTGGGCTTCTCTAAGCCCTCTAAAAGTTTAAGAGATGGGGGGAATGAGAGAAGGCAGAGACGAAAAGCCTGAGATCGAATTTCACCCTTCATCCCCTGGACAAAAGTGAAAAAGCTTTTAGAGCATGTGGTTAAGTTAGTCCGATGGAAAAAAAATACAATAATAGAGTAAGTCCAGTGCATTGGCAATCTGTTTGGGGAAGAGTATACCTCATAAAAAGAGCCTCTTTCATTCAGTTACAAGTCACCATTTGATGGAGAGAGGAAAAACTGTTTATACAATCAAAATCTATTGGGGGAATTCATCAAAGAGCCAAATATACTAAAAAGCGTATTAAAGTATTAAGGCAATAAATACAAAATGAATGTTGTGAAAAGATCTGATTAGTTTATTAGATTGGGGGAAAAAAAGTGATTTTGATTAAATTAAAAAAAAAATCGATTATTTGGAATATAAAGTGGTGATTCAAAGGTTTGGTTAACAAAAGATTCTCAGTTTGATTGACAAAATGAATTTTTGATTCTATGGCAAGAACATCAGAAGATATACAGATTAAATATAATACAATTGTAATTTATTGTTAATAATAATATGGTAGATTTAGAAGAAATAATACTGGATCAAATAAATTATGTAATAAAAATCCAGATTAAATGAATAAAAACAATGAACACACAAGTGACAGCAAACTGAAGATATTTGTTTCCAAACTCCGAAAAATTTTAAAAATTATATTTTCCTTAAATCTATAATCAATTTTGCTTATTTTTAAAATATATTATTTTATTCCAATTTTATTAGATCCACATAATATTTATCAAATTTTGAATTAAAACATAGTAATATTAAGTAAAAACTAATAAAAAATATATTTATATTATATATATAGAAAATTAAAAAGATAATTTCATTTCAAACCGCTGCATATCCCGTTAATCAATGCGTTAAATAAGATATGATTACGTTATAATAATGAAATTCACATCAAGTGAATGAATGACAATCATTTTATTATAATAAAATAAACACCAGTTTTAACATATGCATCAAAATAGAAAGATAACAAAAGGCATTAGGGAGGAAAATTCAAGCCCCTGTGGTTAAGAGTGTACAGAGCCTTTTGATGTGGCCACGGGGGTTGTTTTCAAAAAAAAATATATCCCTCCTTTCAATGTTTAGTAGTGACAAAGCAATGGGATAAAAGAAACGGGAAGGTTGGAATTGAAATGCAATAAAAGAGGGTGGAATGGGGAGTGAGGGGGGAGAAAAAAATGGGTGGTAAAGAATTAAAACCACATGTCAAAGATGAAAGATGAGATGTTCGTATATATATATTAAAAAAAAAATATCTAAATACACGAGGACACTTGAAAAGTTTATAAACTAGATCTATTATATAGTACTCTCAATAAAAAGCCAACCCACCCCATCTGCTTCCTTCCTTTATTGGATAATTGAGATAAAAACAGATTCGGAGACAGATCTGTCAAAGATAGAATAAATATATGAGGTGGAAACCGAAAACAGATTGAAAAGAATAACATTGAAAATAGATATTTCAATTGAAGTTTGTTTTGGTTTATAATAATAATAATAATAATAATAACACGTACTTGACCTTTGAATAAATTGGGGGAGAATATATATAATAATATAATAATATTGATTGTATGAAACTTGGAATATAAATTGTATTTTTCATTCCTCTTCGAATATTCAGGTGTCAAAAATAACACTTCAATGTCGATAAATAAAGAATGGAATATTGGCGCCCAGTCACTGGAACCCGTTGCCATTATTTGAACACGCTTACCTAGAAAGAAAGAGAGGAAAATATAAATTAAAGAGCACAATAATACAAAAATAAAATAGAATAAGACTAAAAATAAAAATGTAGTCAGGCACCAACCGACAATTTAAAAATAATTAAAAATAATATATATATATTATTTTACCAGTTAGTTAAATGTAATAAAAAATTTCCGATAATGAATATAAAATTAATACGTTGTAAACTATCACTTCCGGTTTCCGGATATACACCAAAAGTTAATCAATTCATCATACTGATGCATTAAGTAAATATATCAAATATCATCATGCGTCTATACGGACACACAATGGACAAACGGACAGAAATCATGCTAAAATACTTTTTTTCTGTTAATAAAATGCATGATTCGTGGAGATATGTAAAAAATTTCCACATGTGAAATTTGGTGTGAAAACAATACCTTCCCTTCCTAACCTCGGTCGGTAAAAATGAAACAAATAATTAAAAAGTATCTGAAGTAGAAAGTTGAAGACTTGAATCTTGCATTTAACCCCTTAAAAAGATAAGTTTTATTAAATTTTAATAATAAAACAACGATATATTATAAAAACTTTTCTTTTTGTTAATCTCAAATTAATTTTAAAAAAATATATTAATACTGGTAAAAATTAACATATTAAACATAAATAATACGTTAATCTTTTTTTATCTGCTTTTCAAAATTAATATAATTAAATTGTTATCAATTATAAAACAGGATATCCATGAATATAATAATATCAAGGTATATATTAATATAATACAATAAAATATATAAAATTAGAGAAATGGGAGATGATTAATTTTCATATTATTTGATTATTGGAAGATCTATTTATATATATAGAGCTTACATAAAAAGATTAATTCAAATAATAATGATGTTTATAACAAAATGGAGAGAATTATTTATTCACTTTGAATTTATATATATATGTAAAATTTAATTAATTAGATTTTAAATCGAATCAAAATAAAAAGATATTTTACTTTGAGGTGTTTTTAGCTAGAAATGATAATAAAGGTAAAATATAATTCGGTTCAAATAAATATAAATAATAATTAGAATTAATAATATTCAAAGTTGCTAGAGAGAAAATCTACCCTTTGTATTTGATATAAATTCAATGAAACAGATACTAAGATTAGACTGGAAAAAAAGACATTCACTTTTTTGTAATTAATAATGCATCCTTGTGCCTACTAAAAACTATAATTTAGAAAAATATGTTGTGTTATTATAATATATTTAATAATACTAATATATAATAAAATATAGGTGGTCAATTTAATGTCAATTCCATATGGGTTGATCAGATTAATGTCTTGACATTTCGGTTTCTTTTTTAATCCCATTTTCAAGAGAGTTTAATGGGCTAACATATTAAATAATCATAATAATAATAATAATAAATTTAGATAGAGAGAGTGATAATCAAAAATAAATTATTAAGATTAAGTGTGATTATTTATTAGATTTTTTTTTAAATTTGATTTGATTTATTATACATGTAAATATGCTACAATAAACTGTTAAATACAAAAACTTATTTTTTAGGTATAAAATTTAACTATATATATTTATCATAAGAGAAATATTGTATAAATTCTTTAAATTTATATTTTATTTTATTTATTTGTCAGTATTTTTTTTATGAAATGGAATTCGACAAAGATTTAGGTTTGTTTTTTTTAATGAAACATCAGTTTGTATTACATTGACAAATCACTTAGTTTGTTGAATCATTTATCAAAGTAAAAATGGCATAGACGAGCCAATTGGATTTTTTTATGCAATTCATAAATAATCTATATTTTTTTTTATTTTATTAAATTTGTTTTATAAAAAATAAATTATTAAATTTATTCGTTAGGTATTTATTTTGTTTGACTTGGAAAATATTACAAATATAAACATGTATTTTTTTTATTTATTTGTTTTAGTGAAAGTATAAATAAATACATTTTTTTTTGTGAATTGAATTTGTTTTATTATAAATGACAAAATTAAAACATGATCATATTTTTGTAGAAAAGTTTTATTTAAATTTAATCAATTGTATTGATATATAATTTTTACCCTCGAAAGAATTATAAATTGATAAAAATTGATTGGTTAAATAGTGATTTAAATTCAAATAGATTTTCCTAAAAATAAAACTACATAGTAATGAGAAAAAAAAGGAATATCAATAAGAAAAACGGATGAATGTGCCAATTCAAAATGCATGAGTTCAATTCGGGACATGGTTTAAAAAAAATGTCAACATCTGTCACAGAAAAGAATAGTAAATAAATAAATCAGATCTGAAAATTTGTTCAAATCGATTGTTTCCAATACAGATTCTAGTTCAATTGACATCATCTCTAATATTAAAATCGAACACTGATTTGGATTCAGTTTACTTCAATTGAGTTTGTGCCTTTTGTTTGCAATACCCAACCGGATTTTGTCAAGCAAATTCATCTTGAACATTCCAAAATTATGTAAGTAAACATCATAAGCATCCAAAAGATCATCAAAATTACTTTTTTTAAAAATTCCTTATTTTACCATGCAAAAATGTTCGCTTATTATAATTGATTTCTTTTTTTAAGATTATATATGTAGTATAGTTAAAATAAATCTCATGAAAATAACCAACCAATTTTATTTATTTTTCAAATTTTATTACATTCAAAATTTTTCACCTTTTTTTAAAAAATCAGTGACATTTAAAAAACCTATGAACTTAAGTTTCATTACTCATAATATGTTTGGATATAAATTAAATTAAATTTAAATTTTTTAATACTAAAAATTCATATTCTAAATTCTTAAGTAGTATACTCCCTCAGCCCAGAAATATGGTATATATTTAAAAAAAAAATCATAAATTTTCGTGAATATAGAAAACAAATCAAACATCAGTTTTTTATGATAATTATTGAAATTCCGAAGAAGAATTGATAAACTTGGAAAGAAGAGATTCAAAATATAAAAAATTGACCACAGAACAACGTCATCGAAAAATTATTACAGCATAAGAAAGAAAATAAGTTAAAAAATGGTGTAAACAAAGACGTTACTACTGCATTTAATTAAATTTAATTAAATTAATTCAATTTTTTGGGGTATTGTAACAAAATTATTCTTATTTAATTATAGTTTTTCTAAAAAAATTAATATAATATACTTACTTGTGTCATGGTAATTTTTAATTTAATTTAATTTTTTTTTTTTGCAAATGTTTACTATACTATTCAGACAACAAAAATCGCGAAATTTTTCCAGTCGGAGGGTGTATTTGATAAATAGAAAAATAAACATACACATTTTGTTAAAGAAATTTGTTTTATATATTTGGAAGAAACTGTGAAAGAGAAGGAGATAACAGTAGAAGAAAAGAAAGATTTCCGATTATGAATTATTCAAAATTGCTCACATTAGTGAATCTTGGCAAAATAAAGATGATGTAGCGTTTAATTTGCGAATTCAAATTCGTCCGAGAGAGAATAAATTTTTAACTTAACTAATTGCCTCTGGAGTTTATAATTAATTCAAAAGTTCAAAATCGATTTTCATATTGACATTTTTTTGAAAATCCTATAATTGAAAGAATTTTTCAATTCAATATTTTATTTAATATTTGAAGAATAACAAATTATCTTAATAAAAACAAAAACAAATTGTATGTTAATGGAAATATATGATGAAAAATATCATAAATTATTTAAGTTGAAAAATTAATCTCATTTCTTCGTATAATGTTAATGTATGAAACAAAAATAAAAGGCAATGTGAAAATGATATAAAATCTAAAATGAAAGTTAGGAACATATTGCCTGATAGTTAGGTGTCATCTTCTGGGAAGGGTAAACTTCATTTTAATTAAATTTAATATCCAAGCAGCATATTAAAAGCAACGGATGCCACGCATTTAATACAACCAAACGGACCTTTTCATATTGATAACAGATTAAAAATTAACAGAAGAAAATTAATTTAACATGTATTTTAGTAAATAAGATAAATAAATAAATATTGATTTGAAAAATAATATATGAGAAAATATTAGAAAAAACGTTTAGAGGAATCTGTGAACTTTCGAGTTCAGGAGGTCTATAGAGATAGATTATTAAAAAAAATAATTTAAAATGGCGAATAGAGTCTTCCTAGCATTTGTCCCTTGCAGGGTCTGCTGCTGGATTTTTGATTATGGTTTGGGACACGACTTCCTCAATTGAAGACGAGGAAAAGTCGTGACTAGCTCTATCCGGATCATAGAGAGTATCCTCCCGCTACTTCTGAGGCTGTGGAACAATTTTTTTTATCTCGAACACTGAACTTCTGCTTTGCTAGTTGAATGTGCTACTAGTTAAGCTATCCTGCTCCCCTATCGAATAAGTAGTGTATTTTTTTTTTAAATAGTTAAGGTCAAATTAGAGATGCAAAGAGAGAGTTAGGATGATAATAAAATTGTTATTATTTTTGAAATATTTCCTTTTAATAGAAGGGGGTTTAGATAATAGTCTTAAATTAGATAAGGAAAAAAAAGAATATGAGCTTAAAGCAAAATATCATGTTAATCTTTGGTTTCTTTGAGAAAAAATTGTTAGGTCCATATACATCCATTTTCCTCTTTGAAATCGATTTTATATAATACTACAATGAGTCTCGTCCCCTTTTCAGAATTTGTTTGATTCGAAGATTAAAGGATAATTTAACAGATATTTTTTTTGTTGTGAATAGATAAAAAAAATACATTTCCAAAATAGTATTTGAGATGGTTTGTGAAATTATAGTGAATAAAAACAGAATAAAAAATTATTTTTTTTTTTAAATTTATATTTCAATTATTTTTTATAGTGTTTTTATTATTATATTAGATCGAAAAATTATTAGCAAAACATTTAAAATTTGATTCTACAATAATTTAAAACAATTATATAAAAAAAAATATTTATTTACACATAATTATATCAATATAATTATATGATTTATTATAACATAATAAATTGATAAAAAAAACAATATTGGTAATTTAACTATTTAATATTTCACATGATTGAGGTTTATTAATTAATCGTAAATTTAATATAATCAGACAATAGATGATTGTATTCAATATATAAATATCAAATTTGATTATATTTATTAAATTATAGATTATAAATAATCATTAAATGAGTAAATAATATGTTGGGTTGACAAACCAATTGTCTACATCCCAGGGGCAAAATTACAATTTTCAAATATATCCATGAATTATTTTAAAAATTAAAATAAATATATTGTTCATAACATTTTAGTTATTAAATAATTTATAAACTAATATTAATAATCTACTCTGAATGAATAAATAAATAATAATAATAAATATAATGAATTAAAATAAATAAATATGTAAGAAAAATAAAGACAAATGTTTAAATACATCTAATGAATAAAATAATAAATAATTAAAAATTAATTTTAAGAATATTTAGTTATAAATTAGAAAAATTATTTTTTTTTTTAAAGAATTTCGAATTTTTTTAAGCTGGTGTCTTTTATTTTTTTTTTAAAGAATGATGATGTCTGGTAGAAAACCAACGGTAATATTTATTTTACAAAACATTTATTTTGATTAATCGAATTTTTGGATTGTTTGCACAGTGTTTTAAGGAGATGAAATAAAAAATATAATAAAACAATAAATTTATTTTGATTAATCGATTTTTTTTTTTTTTTTTTGAGGGGGAAGGGTTGTTTGTACAGTATTTTAAGGCGATGAAATAAAAAAACAAGAATAACAAGAGAAAATATTGTTTTGTAAACTAATTTGAATTCATCTAACAAATAAAATTATTTATAATAGAGTTAAAATTATATTCCTATTCATTCATAAAACCTCTATAAATTTTTATCAGAATAGCTCATTGATTGCCATACAATACAAATATATTAATATTTTATTACTTAATTTGGAATTTTTTTAATTAAATTTTCTAAATATAATGCTCAAATTTAAATGAATGTTAATTAGGAAAATAACAGACCAATAATGGAATAAAATATGAACAGAATGAAGGATTGAGAAAAACTCAATAATAATCAAAATAAATTATAATAGACCGTAAAATATTTCATATATTTTTAAATTGACTAAAGTAGAATTAAATATTTCAATAAAATTTTTATTTTTTTTTTTTGTATTGAAATGGAAAAATGACAAACGAATAAAAGCAAAGATTTTTTTTATTCATGTATTCGATCGAAGATAATGGATAGAGAAATCATGAGCTCACGAGAGGACAGGGACGCTACACTCTGAACTCGATTCTCTCTCAATAAGAGGGATTTACTTAAGTTAAATATGAAAATGTTAAAATTAAGAACTGATTACTCTGGTAAATCAAATTAATTAATTATATTCCAATTTTATATAATAAGGAAATTTTATAAAATAAATGTAATTTTTTAAATATAGTTTTTATAATTATTTTCTTTTTTAATATTAAATAACATCTGCTAAGCATTAACAATCCAATTGTTTAATTTTAAATAAGATCAAACAGTTCTCTTGGGATAAAACTATTTTAAAATTCAAGAGAGCTATTCTTCCTCCAATAGAAAACCTGGAATAAAGTGTATATATTTATGTAAAGAGATATGTCAATTCAATATTTATGAGTTATTTAAGTTTAAAATGCAATAATGGTAATTTAAAAAAAAACCTTTGACTTTTGTACATTTTCCGAAGGCCTAAGAGGGATAAAGGTGTTATATAATCCGTACAACGGATCCTGTCCATCTTTATCTTGATGTTCTTGAACCACAAGTCGTTTCTTTCTATTACAAATAGATTCCCAATTTTGATCACGGAAACAATACACAAATAATATTATAATAATTATGAAATAATATTATATAAATATATATTAAGAGGCAAAAATATCTTAAATATAGCAGGATATAATGATGGATCCATGTTCAAATTGAATTTATATCAATATTGATTTTATGTTTATATTCCTATCTATACATACTAGTACACACATCTATCTATGTATCATTATTGGAGCTTCATTATCTAATATTAGTGGTACATAACTGTTAAGGATCGATGAGGGTACTGGATTAGTCATGTGATATCATAATTGAATAACTTCATAAGTAACCAGTCGATGAAATTAAAGAAAATTGGATGTGATTGGGAATAAAAATTAGATAATATATTCACTTGAGGAGAGTATAATAATAGTAATATTCGAGGTATATTTTTAATCATGATTTCTAATTAACGAATGAGTACAAATAATAACACAAATAAATTTAGCTACAAGCAATATTGTCTCATTTATATTTTATCAAAAAAAAAAAATATATGATATATTATGATCAAAGAATAAACAATAATTATTATATCTTTTTTTTATTATTTCAGTGAATTTTTATTTATTTTAATATATGTATTTTTTTGTTTCTTAATTAATGGAACATTATTGTTTACTGATTATTTTACATTTTTTGTTTAATATGATAAACTTATATAGCAGAAAAATATGTTTAATTAAAAAAATACATGCTTTTTATAAAATATTGCTTTTCTATATTTGTACAAATATTATACATTAAAATGAAGTCCAATACCCAATAAACAATTTTATCAGAAAAAAAGTTACCTGTATTTATTTTAAAAATAATTTATACAAATATCCCTAAGAAAATGTATTTATTAAAATAATTTGACACCTTATTATATTGATATAATTATAGAAAGATTTAGATATCCAAAAGTAAGGAACAAAATGCGGAGCCTAGACGTAGGCCAACACGTCGAAAAAATAGAGAACACCACCCTGAAGTAATACTTAAGTGGTACCAGGGTGGATGTTGTTTTTCAACTACGAGGGAGATTTTTAGTGGGTGCAAGTCTCACATACTAAGTTTGTGATGACAATCTTGAGATGTGTTAGATATTTTCCTTCCTCATCGCAAAAAAAAAAATTATATTGATAAATATAATAGAGTATTCAATTGATAGTTTAAGAATTCTTTCCTAAATTTTAGATCAGAAAAAAATTGGTTTTTAATCTTTTTCTTTTTTTTTTCTTGGAAAAAAGTAATTTTTCCCTACCTATAAATCCTATTTCATGCACAGTTTAACATTCTAATTCATTTTTATCTTTACATCAATTTTAATAACTTTATAACTTTTTTTTTAAAAAAATTTAAATGAAGCAATTGAAAAATATTTATCCATATATCTATATATTTATAAAAAAAAAAAAAATTGACAGAAGAGTGTAGTTTAAAAAATGACTCTATAAATTGAGAGAAGAGTTCCTAATCTCAAAAATATATATTTATAAATTTAGGTATATATTTTTTAAAAGTTTAGATTGTTTTTGTATTTATTCTCATAAATCAATAAAGAGGGAAATTTACAGTTAAAAATGTAAGCCTAAAAAAGCTATCCCTCTTGTTTATGTCTAGAAAATATAAGATAACATTTAAGAACTGTTTGGGGGCTCAATTAGTTTTAAGTCCACATGCCAAGTCAGGAGCAAAAAGAGCTGATGTTGAGGAATAAAGCAGTCATTTGCTAATTTATCTGTAAATGGGTTCGATTCATTAAATGTACAATAGAGGGAGAGTGAAAAGAGAAACATCAAGTAAACTCAGACAAAAACAAAAAAAAAAACAAATTAACGATTGATTGTAATGAAAGAAAAGAACACCCCAAGCAACAACACCTCTAAAAGTTCAATCATTTTGTATACATTGCACTTATTTATATAATAAAACCTCGAAATAAAATATGTTAATAGTTAATATTTTAATATTAACATATTAACAACATTCCGAATTTATGTAATAAATAAAGAACTTTAGATAAATTTATTATACATAATCTAAACGGGGAAAAATCTATATATGTAAGCTTATATCTAGCCATCCGTATATCACGGTTCATATATTCAAGGTATATACATTTCGTTCAAATATTCATTTAATACGAATAGGTTATCTTTAGATCTTTAGTGTATAAAATTATGAAATTCTAGGAGAATATATTACACCAAATACTCGTATTCTATTTATTTCTATATATTTAAAAATAAAAGTTAATATTGATTTAATTAATAAAATATTTCATTAAAACTTAATTTCAAAACCCCTTTTCACATATAAATATCAATAAACTATAAATTAATACAAAAAAAATATTATATGATTATAATATGATTTTATTAAACTAATCATTAACATCATTGTGTAAATTGATTAAATAAGATTAAATTAAAAATTAATTTAACCAAAATGATAAGTTTACAGCTCAATTATTTAATAAAAATAAAGAAGAATAAAATTAAATGATATTAAAAAATAATAGTTATTCAAAAGTTGTCATTGAACACACTCTTATGTATATTTATAAAATATAATTAAACAAAAAACAAAAAAAACAAAAATACAAAAATATTCAAGAAAAGTGGCAATATGCTACAGAATTTGAAAATTAAGTTTCAAATCTCAAATAACACACACAAAAATGTATAAAATAATGTTTACTTGAATATGATATTTTTAATAAAAAAAATGTGTAAAACAAATAAATCCAAATTACTTCAAATTGAAAAACAATTGGAGGGGGATAAGGGAGTATAAAAATTTAAATTATTTTTATAAAATATTAGACACAGATATATTTCTTAAATTTATTTTTTATAAATTTATCAAGAATAAATAATAAAAAATATACCATATATTCTGATGAGAAAAGCTTAATTCTACTGAAAGAAATAGAAGTAGAAAAAATTAAAATTTAAATATTATATTTAAGTATATTATTTATTCAAATTAAATATTACTTTTTAATAAGAAAATCTTTCCATTACATTTAATAATTAATTATGAATTGGATTCTTTTCTTTTTTTTAATTAGTTATAAATAAATAATTAAGAATACGTTCCATTTAAATTCAAAAAAATATGAACATCAAGTGGGGGGGGGAGTGAAAAGTATTTTAAATGAGTGAAATCTCTTTTTGCTTTCAGGTGAAATTATTATTATATTTATATTAAACTTTTTTAAAATAAATTTAAAATTATTATATTTTTTATATAAAAGTAATATTAAATGAAAAAAAAAGTTTGAATATTTTTTAATGGAATGAATATGAAGTCACAGTTTTTTTTTTTTAAAAAAAAAAAAGAAATGAAGAGTTCTTCTCTAAAAAACGGCCCACGGGAATTATCCAGTGTTATGTCGAACTCACTTAAGGAGCAAATCTATATTCAGACTGGTTCTTTTATTAAAGAATACATTTATATTTAAAGAGACGGAAACTGCCGTCTAGGTTCAGGAGGGCTGCTAGTGCTCTCCTATCATGTTTGTATCTTGTATGCCATTCTTAAAAACGAAACATAATGAAAGAAACAATTTTCTACGAAAATATCAATGAATTATAACTCAATGACTATTTAATTCTCTTAAATTTGTTATATATTTTTAAAATTTAATTAAATTTAGATATATATATGAATATAAATAATAGTTCATGCAATGTAAATAATTGATTTATAATATAAATATAATTGGTTTTTATTTGTTATTAGTTACTTTTTTCACTTTTCAACTATTTAGGTTTGTAAAATTCTCCCTTCTTTAATTCTTGCTGCTCAGATTGTATTGAAATTTATATATTAATTAATTTGATTAATGTTTGATTAAATCTAATTTGAAATTTGAGTTATTTGCATATCTGAGGCCCGCTGGAGACTTATTTTGTTACCATTGTGCGATCTCGATTTTATTTTATAATTTAGTTGTTTATTAATTTGTTTAGTTTAGATTAAGATTATTTGTTTTATATATTTTCCTCTTTCACATTTAAATACACATTTTTTATATATATATATTGTTTTACAAAGATTAGTTTACATTTTATTTTCATCTTAAACTTAATTGTATACTGCTTTATATGTTTTTACCTTTTTTACACATTACATCATTTATAAATATATCAGAAAACGAAATTGGATTTGTTTTATTTATTAATTGTTTCATTATACCTTAAGGAGATTTAGGTGGGTTAAATTGATTGTCTGGTTTGGAGAGCTTCCAGTGTTTTTATTTCTTATTTTATTTAAATAAGAATTAGAAGCCACGCGTCTGGAGTTTTCGGATCACCAAGGGGCGATTTATGTATTTCTTATAATTTAAGAGGAATTTAAGTCTAACTGGTCTATTTGGTAAGTATTATTTGAATTAAAAGGTTTCGCTAATCTCCCTTTTTAAAAAATAAAGATTCGCTGGCGTCCTTGACAAACAGTTTTTAAATTAATTAAAAACTTGTTAACGTAAATAAGGGAATTGATTTATGCACTGGAGCATATTTTCAATTGGGAACTTCTTTGCGTTAACACTCATTAATAAACTTCAAATAATAATAATAAACAGCAAATTAAAAATTAAATGATATTTAAATATTTTTAAAATTCAGAATTATTATATTTATAGAGAATATAAAAAAATATAATAATGAGAGAAACATACTATAGATAGTTAATAAAATTGATTAATTATTTATAATAATGTTTAAGACAAGAAAAGCTCATTTCAAGTTAAATCAGCTTAGATATTTTTTTTGTCTATATACTTCCACCACTTAAGAAAACTGCAATTAGTTGACTTACTTTTAATTAATCTCAAGAGAAAGAGAGAGAAAGGGAGAGAAAAGACAGTCCATTGAATACGTTGTCTCTCATTTTAATTTTAATGATAACTAAGCTTTTCAATTTTTTGCTCTTTGCTTGAGAAGATATTAAAATAAGAGTGTATGTATTTTTATGTAATTAGATTATATATATATATATATATATATATAAAAGAAAAAACCTTATCTTTAATTAATTTGTGTTAATTTATGAATATACTTGGATGATATCGTGAAAAATTATATTAAAGTTGTATCTTGTGGCTGAAGATAAGGGCAAAAGGAAATCTTAAGGACAATAAAATTTAGAATTTATGTTTTCAAGATAATTAATAAGAATTGTTGAAAAAATTGAATTTCTATTTAATATCTACATAAATATTGAATGTAGATAACAAATAAAATTCATAAAACATTCGATAAATTAATTATAACAATATTAGATAATTTTTCAATTAATTCAAATTTTATTGAAGATTTTGTTAATCACTTAATCGAATATGGTGATATTGAAAAACGAATTACAATAATTAAATCAGTTCGAAATCAATCAAAATACAATTCACAAGTGCTATCTGAATAGGTTTAGAAAGGACTTAATAGTCTATCCATTTGTAGTAATAGTTATTTATCTATCAACATGATATGATGCCATTAGAGGATATCTAACTTCGATAAATAGATACATGAAAATAGAATTTAATTAGATTACTCGAATTGATAATATTAGGCATAAAAAAATGCAATGCTTGAATTGGTTGAAAAGAACCTCTACTATATTTTTATTAAATTTAAAATAAATTAATAAAAATATTTAATAAATAATTCTAAAAAAAAGAACATTTAATTTTAATCATTTATTTCATTTCAAATTAAATAAGCCACAAAAATATATTATTATTATATTTTATTTTAAAAAAATTTAAAAGAGTAATTAAATTTTGGGGCCGCGTAGGTTGGGGGATAACGGTGTTAACTCACATTCTCATAGTTCCGGGTTATCAAGTCCCGGACCTGTCAAAGAAATTTCTCTAGTTGGGACTCCACCCAGCATCCAGGTTCAAAATTGGGAATCTACTTTAAATAAAAGTAGCGCCTCCGATCAAGAAAATCAAGGTAAAGGTTGAAAGAACCCGTTCTACTCATCATACGAAACCTAATTTATATAACTGTCCTTGCGTAGAATATAGAAAAGACAGAGGTTTTATTTAATTAAATTGTCTTATATATTTTTATATACTAACAAACAATTTTCACATTTAACTTCTCTGGTTCTATAGTAGATAAAATAAAATTATTTATGTTATTTGATTTTACAGGGATTTTTCAATGTGCCGTTAACATCATTAATTAAAGTTATATTCATAATTTTTAATTACATTATTATTAAGTTACTAATTAAAAAAGTAATTGATACAAAACAAATAAGAAATCTATTTTTTCAATACAATGGGGAGGGTATGATTTGTAATAATATTTTTGCTTTAAATAGATTAAACTTCTTTCAAAAAACCAAATTTGTTTAAAATTAGGTTTCAAATAATTTTTGAACAATAAGTTAATTTGTCTGGACTAGGGAATTGATTGTGCTTTCAGGACAGGATTTACTAACCAAAGCAAATAAACAGAGAAAGTTCGAAGTAATTACAGGGATCTTTATAAAAGAACTTTGTAATTATTTAGTAGCTACTGCTAGGGAACAAGAGTTTCTAATTAGGGTTAACCAAAAAGGGAAAATTACAAGCTAAAATTTAGTTGGTCACTCAGTATTATACCTCATATTATCCACATATAATATCATATATACTCGTGATTATATATATGGATGGATATAGTAATATCATCAAAACATCATAACTTTAAATTTTTTCGACATGGTCTACTTATGTAAATAACATTTAAATTAGTATTTACTTTTTAATAATGATGATATTAGACCAATGCACTTAGATAATGAAAGGATTAGTTTACTTTTGTTATAAAATTGAGAGTAGCAACAAATAATGTTATTTGATATTTAAAATGTGTAAAAGCAAGTCCATTTTTATATTATTGATTTTTCTCCTTTTCATATTTTTTAAAAAAAAGATCTACTAGAAAGATCTCTAGAATATAAAATATGTTTATTTTTTTTATAAAAAATTTTCTATGACGTAATGAATAATAATATTAATAATATGAAAAAGTAGAAAAGTATAGTATAGAATAATTTGTTAAAATATATGCTATATTTTAATATGATATTAAGAAAAAAATAGATACGATAAAAAATGATTTATATTAAATTCGGGATGGTTTTCTAGAGGCGTGGAATAAAAAAAAACATTTGTAGAAATATACTGGTAAAAATTTTGATGTTCAATGAGATTAATATATTATATATATATTTTTTTTTTTTTGATAGAATAAGGAGTTTAATATTATGATTATGAATTTTAATGGGTTTGAAACAATAGTAAAAAAAAACTCATTCCTATCTTAAAATTAATCATCACGTTATAATTCTTCACTTGTTACAATAAATTGATCTTCTTTTAAAAAATTCTTCAAAATTATCAAATATATATAGTATAACATAAATACATTTAATATTTAATATATATATATATATATATACATGGTTATTCATATTTTTTAAAAAAAATTAAACAACATTTAGGTAATAATTTAATACTACTTAAGTTGAATTATATATATATATATATATATATATATATATATATATATATATATATATATAATCTTAGCTGGGAGATTTTTATCTCTTAATTTCCTCCGGTAATTAATATTATACGAGTTAAAATATCGAATTCATTTAAAGTAATTAATAGAGCAATTAAGGGAGTTTCTCATTAGCAATGTAAATCAAGTGTTAAATCTTACCTCCAGGATTGTTCCAACTCTTAATAATATATTATTCGATAAAATATATACCTATAGTATAAAAAAAAAGAAAAATAAGTATAATTTCTAATAATTTAAATTGGCTGAAAAAAATTAAGAAATTTATGGAAAAATGGGCCGTGTTTATATAAATTACAGGAATTAGAGACGCCAAAATCTTCATAGAATTAAATAGAAAAATAATTTCTCATTTTAGAAATTCAATATGTACTAAAATTAGAATTCCTATTATTCCATCAACTAGAGATGAATAACCTACTTCAGAACAAATAATTTTTTTTTATTACTAAAAATATATAAACACATTTTATATTATTTACTCATCAAAACAAAAAAATAAAAAAATAAAATACAGAAAAATTGTAGTCTCTCTGAAAATGATGCTTTTGGTTGAAGTGTAATATTTCTTAAGAAACATTTTATCAAAAATCCCAAACTATATCGTTCCACAATCACCGTATTCGCCTGATTTTGATTAGGTTGTTCAACAAACTTCACAAAAATTAAACTCAAAAAACTGGCTCAACTTAATTGAGGAGGACCAAGCACAATAGAACAACATAACACTTGTTTGAATTCTTAGAAAATAAGAAAAAACGGCTTAAAGTACAATTTGAAGTATACTTTCAATCCGTTAAAGTTTTTTTATCAATCTATAAATAAATTCACTTTTTGTGTGCTCACTTTATTATTTTTATTATTAAATATTATTGATAAAATTGGTAAAGCTGCTGCTACTACTACTCGTATGTAGATGTTAAAATAATACACAATTTAATCTGATCAAATACATGCATCTCTTATCTCTTCCACGTTTTATTGGTGTGAATTATGAATTTATATCTAATTACAATAAAAATTCTTAAAGTAATTCACGTATTGGATATTTATCCAACAAAATTATATCATTAATCTATAAAATAAATGTAATTGATATATCCACAAAGCATTCGATAATTCAATATTATATTAATCTTCATTCTATATAGTTATAAATATTTTTTAAACTAATTTTTATAGACTTTTAAAATTAATTTGAAGTTTTTGTCTCTATTATTATCTTTCGAAATTATTTTATTTAATCAATTGCAAGGATAAATTATGAAATAAAATTCATATACGATAATAGAAACGAATATTTTTTCGAAATATTTATTATTGATGAATGATAGAATTGATTCATTGAATATTAAAAAGTAAAGAAACATTCAAATAAAGTCTACAAATGTTTAAAAGAAAAGTTTCATAAAATAAAAAAAAATGATATATTGTTTCATTTTGTTATTTTATAATTTAAAAACTTATTTATTTTTCTTATTTAAGCTAAAAATCTCGAATATTCGTACGTATTTCAACCTCTTTCATTATTCTTTTTATGCTATTATTTTCTGACCACAAATCCGATTTCCAATTTTCCTGATAGAAATGATAAGGGGCCGTTTTATCCCAGACAAAGGTATCCAAGGGGATAGATGTTATCTATGCCATGAATTTTCCGATAAACCTTCGAAGTACTTTGTTGACCTTACTTTAATTTAATAATAACAATTCTCTAGTCCACGAAGATTAATAATAACAAAAAAAAATCCTCTAATTCAATTCATTTCTCCCTGCTTTTAAGATAATTGCATTTATGTATGAATATTAAGATGATCTGAAAAATGAGGAAAATATTATAACATTGAAGAGAAAGAAGAAGACTAATTTATCGAATTGATTAATTTAAACAATAAACAATTTTTTTTAGATATAATCATAGAAAAATACATTTAATATAACGTTAATATGACTGAATTCCATCAGAATAAAGTACATTAAAATTAAAAGTTTCATTAAATTTTTTTTGATGTTAAAAAAAACTTGTAAATATATTAAAGAAAATTATATTTTAAAATTAATTTGTGAAGAAGAAATGCATTTATAATGAAAAAAATAAATTCTATATTTTCGCCCACACATAATCAATTCATTAAATAATCATTAGAGAATTTTTGTAAATTTATATTTTAAAAAATTAAATTAGTTAAAAAAAAATCATAGCAATTAAATATTAATAATATGTAACAATATAATATAATTTAATATTATAATTGAATTCTAAAAGATTATTCAGCAATGTTTATATGAAAGGAGTATAGGTGTATACAATCAAAAGAACCATTATTTCATATACTAATAAAGCAACAAAATACACAATAAAGCCCTCTTCTTAGGCTTTTGTTTCAAATTATAATTAATTAAGAACTGGGTGATATTAATCATCTTATGAAATATTCAATAATTCTTTTTCAATTTCTATATGAATAGAAATGTCAACAAACAAATACTTAAAAATTTATAATAAATAATATTTAATAGAGAAAGAGATACTTAGGTGTGAAATTTTAATAATTTTTTTTTGTAAGTATAATAATAATATATAAAAAAAAAGAAAAGAAAATTTAAAAGAAATTGTCAAAGGATTACTAAGTAAAGTTAAGTTTATAAATATTTATTTTATTAAACAAATGATCGTTTAAAGATAAACATACAAAGCCCAAGAGAGAAGATAGAAACTAATAAATAATTACCCAATTTCTGTCTATATCTTTATATTAGAAGAGCATTTCACCCCATTTTGATAGTAGAGTGATGTAAATTAATCCGTTTTTGCAGAGACTTTAATTAATTTATTAAACTAATGGAAACTATGTTTAGAGTCAATATTGTAAAGTTCGAAGACCTTATTTATTTTACAAAAGTCATTAAGAGCTATTTCCTAATATGGATGAAAAAAATAAATAATAAATAAATTGGAAGTAGAGGTATGGATTTATTAATCAATTAAATTGAAATAATATAGACATTATAAATATTTTTTCTAAATACTTTTATATGTATTTTTTTTTTTTTGATAATTTCTATTTTTTAAATATAAATTAAATTAAAAATTAAAGAAATTTAATGAATTTAGAATCTTTAAAAATCTACAAACTAAAGAATGAATCAACCATTTATTTATTTTTATTTTTTTTGTGTTAGAAATAAAACATTAAATAAATTTAGTAAATAATTCATTAGATTTAAATTAAATAGATTTTTTATGTTTTAGATTAAATGAATACGAAATAAGTTGACCTGTGCCCAGGCACAGAACCGACCGACGGTTTGAAATAAATAAAGTACCAGCTACCTTTGGCTACATTGACTTTTTATCTCATATGAAGGAATCAGAGAGAGATTTAAATTAATACAATAAAAAAACAGATATGGATATAACATAAATATTTTTAATTTTATTTATTTATAATATATAAGGAGGCTCTGGCTGTGACATCATGAAGGGCTGGGTGTCGTCATATAATTTTAAATTAAGAAAAAACTAATGAAGATGATTTTTCCCGATGATAAAACCAATACAAAGTGCATGATTCGTAGAGATATGTAAAAAATCCCCTCATGTGAAATTTGGTGTGAAAATAACCCTTCCTTACAACCACTTCCGGCTTGCGGATATACACCAAAAGTTGATCAATTCATCATACTGATGCATTAAGTAAATATACCAAATTTTGTCCAAATCTGTTGAGCCGTTCAAGCTGTAGACATCTATACGGACGGACGGACAGACATCATGCTAAAAATACTTTTTTCTGTTAAGAAAATTAATGATTCGTGGAGATATGTAAAAATCTCCTCAACAATACCTCCCTTACTATCGTCGGTTGGTAAAAAGAAAAACTTATTTGAAATCCTTAATGTTTTTGGTTAATTATAATTTCAAAAATTTTAATAAAATTGTAAATAAATAGAAATGACATAAAAAACATACTTATAAATTAATATTTTATTCTAGTTCTACATATTGAATTAAATCTTAGATGTTTATATGTTGAGAAATATTGTTTTACAACTTTAACCCTGAAAGTAGCAGATGCATTTGAGTGATTGACATGAACAATTATCCCTTAAAAGAGTTAGTCGGAATATAAACCAAGTGCGGAAAAATCTAGCAAACCATTTAAATAAGTTTGTTGTTTTGTTTTTTAGTAAACAATTAATTTCTTCCTAATATTTTTCTTTCTCTGATTAATTGAAACACAAAGAGATGAATACTTTCCCCGAGAAAAGTTTAAATTTTAAAACATTTAACTCATTAAACGATATTTTTTAATAAAATGGAAAAATTTGTATAAGCCAACCAGATACCATAAGTAATTACATGAAAAATAGTAAGGTAACTTATGGGGGGTATAGTTGTAGGAATGTGACTGCTAAAGGAAATTTCATAAGCGTCGCTTGAAATAGATTATATAAATAAAAATTATAATTAGATTATGAAAGTATTTTCATGATTTGATAAAATATTTTTAGAATTAATATTTAAAGTTAAAGTCGCAATACGGCGTGGGAGTGAACGTCGCTAATGCTCGGGGTCAAGATTCAAGTCTTGGGCCTGGAAATGGAAGTTCTTTAGCTGGGGTGTATGGGATTGAGACGACTCAGCTACCAGGATTAAAATTGGGAAGCTACTTGATAAAAAAGTAGCGCCTCCGATCAAGAAAATCAAGACAGGGTTAAT
The DNA here is from genome assembly GCA_963082975.1 of Labia minor. Lineage (NCBI taxonomy): Eukaryota > Metazoa > Arthropoda > Insecta > Dermaptera > Spongiphoridae > Labia > Labia minor. The sequence continues at coordinate 24,115,634 of OY720344.1, forward strand.
AGCACCCGTTCTACTGATAATAGAACACCTAATTAATATAGAAGTTTAAAAGTAAATTATTGAAGGTATGATTGCTAATATGTTTGTAGATTGATCAATAACCCAAATAAATTATGTAAGGAATGTTTTGAATTATTTTAGATCAAATTAAATTTGTATTAATAGATTTGCATTTGCAACCAACTTATTGTAGAATATAATATTTAATTTGAATTATAATATAATAATTAAAGAATAAATTTAGATAACAAAAACAAAAAGTAAATTTTCTCTAGTATTGATTATGAAAAAAATATCAATTACATATATATATATATATATATAAGAGGGGTTGTATTTCCCCGGGGGTGGCAAAATTTATGTTCGGTCGTTTCGTAAATCCTCAATCTATCTGTGGAAAACTCTATCTCGTAGCTTGTTTGTCGAGATGTTTGTCTGTTTGCCGATTGCTTTCTTCCAATGGGTTTCCGGTTACTGATAAGATATATCCCAGGGCTATTTTATTTCTATCAGCTGACCAATGTCTAATATTATTCGCTCTCGACGAGAATTTTATTTACTTTCAATGGTATATTACTCGTGATATGTTTCCAAAGTTTAAAAGTTTGGTTCAAGTTTGTCCCCAGACACTTCTGTCTCAGCAAATTTGAGTTAAGTGTTTAATTATCCCACTTTATAAGGTAGTCTCGACCTATCTTATAATAGGGGAATAAATAGAGTAGTAAAGCTAATGGATCTTGTTAATTTCATGTCAACAGGGATTCTATTTAAGAATTTTCATTTTTTTTTTATTTTTATAAATAAATAAATGAAGGTTATCAATTTTGCAATATTACCACATGTATATATTTAATACGACAGTCTGTCCGTCGGTACGCAAAAAACTCCAGAGCCTAAAATACAAGGAGTAAGGTAACCAAATTTTTCTGAGGTGAAGGGTACCTCAAATGAGAGATGAAAAATAAAAAAGAAATTAGAATCTTAGGTAACTCCTGAGCTGAGCTGCGGGTGTTCCATTTTCCAGAAATGTTGCAATATATATTTATATATTTTAAATAAGAACACAAAAAGAAATTAATGTTTTATGTAATATACTGATTGAAACAAAATGGATGAAAACCTTTTACTACTCTTAACCAAATACTATGTACCACTCGGGGGTACAGGGGGCCTCCGCCCCGTCTAGGTGTGGAGAGCGCCGAAGGCTCTCGGAGCAGCTAGTATTATATAAATTAATTTTTTTTTCTTTTTGTTAAAATAATTTTATTTATATATAAAATTTCTATATACAATATTCAAATTAAAAACTTTTTTTTAAAATATATGAACAAATGAGCATTTTTTATTCTATTCCTAAAATAATCTGATTGAAATCAAAACCACAATTTTTTAGGATTATTTTACCACTTTAAAAATATTAAATATTTTAAATAAATGTAAAGTGCTTTTAAAAAAAATATAGATTCATTTAATTTTATTAAAGTAGACTAAATTGTATCTTTTTTCTGTTTATAAATTTATTATATTAAAATTAAAATTAAAACAATGCATAACATTAATTTAACTAATCTCATAATTATTATTATTATTTGGAACTCAGGCAGCAGCATAAGCCATTTGTAATTTCATAATTGATCTAATAAATTAATAATTTTAATAAAGTAAAACTATAAATGTTAGAATAAATTATTTTTATAATAGATGTGGAACATAGTGTTGGATGAGTAAAATTTGTCAGATTGAATGAAATATAATTAGTCTAGTGTGAATATATGTATATATCTTGATTATAGAAATAATTTACTATCTTTATTATAAAGACATAATGCACTGTCATACTTCTTGATTGTAAACGCTTGCTTTGGCAATGGCTGCTGACTTCATGGTGATATTAAGAATTGGCGGGAGAAAATTGGAGCCAAAAATTGGCGCCAATATCACTGCCTATATAAGAGGTGACGTGTCCCATCATGGATCAGTCCGCTTGAATCGGAACAAGCGTATGGTTACTTGAAAACGATTGCAGAATAAGCAGTTGAAACGTTGTACAGTTATTTTAATTTAATAAATAATTCTATACAAACAATGTGGTCTTTTAATAAAAATTCCCTTAATAAAAAAGCTTTAATAAATAAATTATTTTTAATTATATTTTATTATTATTTAGAAATAAAAATTTTCCTTTATTTATACCATATAATAAATAATAATAGATTTTTAGAGTACCGAGTACATTATATTATACATAGTTAATTGCAAAGATGCCTTAAAAGTAGGCAACCAGAAAACTTTAAGTGCTAGATATAATATTTCAGATTTAATGAGATTGTGGTTGTTAAAATAATATAATTTGATTTATAAAAGGCAAGAGTTAATTATATAAAAGGTTTTAAACATTTATCCCAACTATTTAAAAGAAATGATAAAAAGACTTGAAAATATTTTACTGAGATTAAATATCAAAAATAATTTATATTAAAGAAAAAGTTGAAATAATTTAAAAATAATATTATATAAATGATCAAATAAAATAAGTTATTTTCTACTATATACTATATACAAAAATTCAATATAAGAATAAATTCATTTAAAATACCAAGTTAATTTATTATACACGATAGAATAAATTGAATTTTGATAAAAATATTTCTATATAAGTTGATATATATAAAATTTAATTTATTCTATATTAAAGCTGGAATTTTCATATGACATAATTCAATTTCTTCGCTGAAGCGGGCAATTATGAGTCACGATCTCTCCTCAGGGCCTAAGTTATTACAAAGACAAACTACATGCTATAACATAGCTATATGAATAATATATGTAAGCAGTTTCTAATGAATAAATAATTATTGTATATGTAAGAGGGTTAGAATAGTTAATATGAACAAGAAGAGAAAAACTATTGTTCTTTATACTTTTTAAAAATAAAATAAATTTCTACCACCTCAGCTCTTCATTTGTAAACAAAAACTAACAGAAAAATCAATTTTCGTTTATTCTGAAAAAAATTAAAATAATTATAAACAAAAAATTTAAAAATGATTCTTATTAATTTTTTCTGTAAATCGAATGAAATTATAATCAATTTTCAATTTTTTAACAATTTCATTCTTTTCTTTTTTTTCAAGAAATTTATTTTCAAGAACCTCTTTTCTTGACTTAACGATCCCCATGTTCGTAACTGAAGCGTATGTTTGGGTCAAATAAAATGGCCACGAGTTTTATTTATTAAAGAAAAAAAGTGATAAATCAAAAGGGGAAAGAAGGTAGAGGGGAAGGGCAAGGCGCTATAAAAGGATTTAATGGTTGCCATATTGGTAAGCCAACCTTTTTTTCACTCCCCTGTATTGGTGAAAATATTCAAAAAAAAAAAAAAAAAAATCAAAGTGGATAACAAATAAAAACGTTTAATTTAATGAAAAATATGCAAGCATTTTTTATTTCTTTAGTTAATGAAGGAAGTGAAAGAATTTCATAATATTGAAATGTGAAATAAATAAGTTTTGTCAACAATTTATCCCTAGAAATATATGAATAAATATAGTATCTGAATAACAAATTAACAAATTCAATTTATATATTTTTATTGAACAAAAAACTTGAGAAATCAAGCAAACACCAGTCATAAAATGCAAAAATTGTTAAACATAAGTATTACTCAAATAAACAGATTTAAAATACCCCTAAAAATTTTTTAAGAAATCAAATTTATTATTTTATGTTCCATCAAAATTTGTATGTAATTGATTTTTATAATAATTCTGAGGTTTACTATTCAAATGTGGATTTAATTTTATTTCAAATTTCTCTTTGGCTGATATTTTAGTTAGAAAATTTTTCTGACAAAGTAAAAATTTGAATCATGATAACGTTTTATTTATGGTATCAAAACCTTTAAAAAAAATTTAACAATAATAATGCATTATAAAAATATTTTTATTTCCAGTGATTATTTGATATACTTTATATTAATATAATAATACATATAGGATAGATGCTAGAGGAATGTGGTTGTTGCGTCCAAGAACTTTCGAGTAGGTATATTAATTATTTATAGATGTATGATTATAATATTATTAATTTAGTAATATTATTTAATACTAATTTTTTATTTTTATTTATCTATATCATTTCATAGAATATCTATCAATTTTTGTTTTTATAAGATTGTGAATATATTTGAATTTTAATAATTTTCTAAAATAAATAAATTAGTAAATCAACAAGGGAGGGTGATTGTTTTAGAATAGGCTGTTAAGTTGGAAGGGAATATTGTATGCAGTTCACTTTCAATTTGAATGCCACACAAGTCTAGTCTCGTTGGTTCTATTCCACAGGGAGATCCTGGATGGAGCTTCTAAAGGGGGTTCTGGGATTTGTCACATAATGTTCCTATTGACAATGCTTTCCCTTTAGGTTGCATTGCAAACTTTGCTAAAAGTTTATTTTACGAAAAGAAATAAAATATTTAAATTAAACATTAATAATGAATCCATAGTTGAACTTTATCATCAACCTATGTAGAAACTTTAATTATATCTTATATATTGAAATAAAATAAATTAAATAGGCAATTACTGAATTATTACAATTTCCTTCAAAACTAATTACTTGAATAACTCAACAAATTTTCATTTTAAAGATTGAATAGGAAGTTAAAAAAAATATATCTGAGTAACTTTGCTGTAAATAAAAGTGTAATAAGAAAATTAAATGGTTTAAATTGATTTAATAGTGTCAAATGAAAAAAAAATATTTTTGTTCAATATTCAAAAAAATCGGGAGTGTCCTCCCCTAGACTTTCCCGCATATAAATAGGTAATTAGGTTATTATTATTATGTTTTAACAACAATAAAAATAAACAAACTAATTAATTTAAATTATAAAGTAAAATGGTTTAACACTATTATATATATTTATAATTTACACCTAACGCTACTTGTATAGGTAAAATGTCACTTCCGGTAGTCAGATCATGATGAAATTTGTGTGGTATCTGACACACACAGACATAATTCGAAAAATGGTATTTTCCGACTCAGGGAGGTCTAAAATGTCAAGATCTATCGAAATCTCGAAGTCGAAATTTTTGACGATTCCAATACTTCCCTTATACGAAGTATGCGGGAAAGTAAAAAAGTACTCAATACAAGAATAGTATTCCATACAATAATACAAAACAAATTTAATACATATGTAGGAATGTAAAATATAATTACTTAAACTTAACCCTTGTAAAACATATGTGAGTTCAACAAATATAAAATGTTAAAAAAAAACAAAGTGAGCAAAGTTCAAGCAAAGATTTTAAAAGGAACTGCTAATTAATAAATAAATCGAGTAAAGGGTTAAGAGTTTGAGCTCATTAAACATCCCACGAGTGAATAAATAAATGATAACAAAATTAGCTAAGCCGTCAGATTAGTGGAGGAGTATGTCTAGAGAACAAAGTCCAAAATGCATATTATGCATATGGGTTAAAAGATTTTTAAACAAAGCTATTTTCATCTCATTAAAAATGACTTTCTGAGGAGGAAGGTCTTTATCAAGTCATAAGCAACTGCTCACTGGCCCCATAACTTACTTGTTAACTTACTTAATAGATTAAACAAGTCAGCAACAAACTTGTAATAACCCACCTTAGAACCATAGGACATTAATTTATGTACAACTTCACTACCTGTATGGATCAACAGACATCCCTTTATACATAAAACGTCCACCTTTTTTTTTTTTAACTATTTGGCGAATTTACTACCCAGTTTTATATCTCATAAATTATTCTGTAAATCTTGTCTTAATTAAAATAAATAGTGTTTTAGTGAGAAGACTAAGTGGATTAAGATACCGCAACCGGAGGTCAGAAGCTACTTCGTCCATGCCGCACATTTTTCGCGAACCAAAAGAAATCCCTCTGATGAAATTTAATGCTAGTAAATTATATGCCGGTAGCAGTTCACATTTATAATACTTGTAAAATATGTTATTTTTCTTTCTATCCTTATTAAACATTTCTTTATTAATAAAGCTAAAGAAGAAGATGCCATTAATTATTCACTACACTCATTTCCTCCTGTTGAATATCTCTAACGAATTTAATAAAATATTACTTTTTCAACTTGTTAAGAGTTGAGGTAAGTTGTTTCATTAGAATTAATAAATAATCTAAAGGAATATATGATTAAAAAAAAAAAAAAATAAAGTTTGGTTTTAAATTGGAAAAGTACAAATTCAGGAACACGTTAAAAAAAACTGTTTAATAAAATAAATTATATTAGTCCTTTGATATCATTTCACTAAGTAATTTTAATTATTAATTAATATTAATGAATATGGATTATTAATTCAAATGAATAAACTAAAACATTATCCCATTAGCTGAATATCTTATCCAGAAATATTGTAGTCCACATAGTTTAAAAGTTCTCCATATTAGAAATGTTTTTTTTTTAAGTTTTATGTCTAATGTCTTTGCAATTTATCTTCCTTAAGTATAAAAAGAGGAGATGAGAAAATTTTAAATGACTTTTTAAATTAATTAAATATTTGTTTATATGTGTATCTTATTTGATTATATAAGCAATAATTCTATAAAAATTTAGATATATAGTTTCTGTTCAAGAAAAGTGTCCTAAGAATTTATTTGAAAGTCGCGTATTTGGGGATTTTGGACTGAAAAATCACTCGGTTGAGGTTTTATATTCGTTTTTTTTTATAATAATTAAATATTTAAATAGTGCTTGTTTCTATTATATAGGTTTGCATAAAAAAGAATGTAGATCAAGACTAAAAATTAATATGAAAAGTTGCTTTTCATTTTGGGATCATAATTTAAAAGCTAGATTATATTAGGTTGGGGAAAAAGAAATCCATTATTTTTTCGGTAGATGGCTGTAGTGATCGATATCTCGTAAATTATCGATCAAACAATTTCAAATTTATGCTCGTTGTCAAGGTAACAGTTCGCACTAAAAGAATTCGTTTGCAGTTTTTTGTTTTGTCCATTCAGTTCTGAGTTACACGGCGTTAAAGATGGAAGTCAACAAAGAGAAAATTCGGTACATTTTACAGTTTTTCTTTGATAAGGGCGAAAATGCAAGTCAGGCGGCTGAAAATGTGAATAGTGTTTATGGTCCCGATACTGTAACAGCTAATTACGCGCAATTTTGGTTTCGTCGATTCCGTTCGGGTATTTTTGACGTTAAGGATGCCCCTCGCACAGGCAGGCCCGTCGTCGAAAATGTCGACAAAGTCACTGAAATCATCGAAGTGGACCGGCATGTTAGTAGTCGTAGCATCGCCCAGGAGTTAAAGATCGACCACAAAACAGTTTTAAACCATTTGCACAAAGCTGGGTTTAAAAAAAAGCTTGATGTTTGGGTGCCACACCAATTAACACCAAAAAACATGATGGATCGAATTTCCATCTGCGAAGCCTTGGCCAAACGTAATGAAATCAACCCATTTCTTAAACGGATGGTGACTGGGGATGAGAAATGGGTCACATACGACAACATTATGCGAAAGCGATCGTGGTCAAAGCGTGTTTTAGTGATAAGAAATTGGCATCAAGGGAAGAGTGTGAAAATCAATTGCTGGAGTTTTTCGCTAATAAGGACCAAGACTTTTATGAGAGAGGCATAATGAAGCTACCATTAAAATGACAACAAATTATAGAACAAAATGGTGCATATTTGACCTAAATCGGACAATGCAAAACATGTTAAATAAAGTCTTGAAGTTCACGTAAAAATAATGGATTTCTTTTTCCCCAACCTATTATTATCATTTAGAAGATATCAACGGGAAATAAACTAAAATCTCCAGTAATGAGATCATTTTCACTAACAATTTGTTTATAGTCAAATAAACAAAATGAGATATTTAATATTTACTATTGATTCAGAAAAGTGATATTATACAATAAATGAAAATATATTCAGATCAAATTATATGATTATATGGTTTTCATATTAAAATACATATACTTATTAGTTTTTAATTAAAATTTTTTTTCCTTGTCTAGTAAAAAAGATTTAGTGAATAAAGAATGTTCAAATTAAGAACCTATTCTATATATACATAAAAGTAAGCAAAGGCTGATAGATTGATGGTTTTATTTAGTAAAAAACCTTATAGGCGGCATTACTTTGATCTATTAGGATAAATGAAGCACAGAAGTTGGGGTATCCATTTATAAAATGAGACCGAAGTAGAACAATACAAGTCCACGACATTCACCACTCATTTTCATCTTCAATTCAAACAAATAAATTGAAAAGCTAGAAAACAAATATGAATATATAATAAACAAGAGACGAAGAGTAGAAGATTTCTTTTCTATTCAGATACTGACATCTTATAAGGTGACAAATAAACAATATGTTCAAATAACTGTGAATACAAAGAACTCTACATTTATCATGTTTGTTTTAGATCAATTAGGAATACGGTGCACATCAGCCACATTCAATTTCATTGATCAAATGACAATTGAATCTTTAAGACAAACAATTAGTTAATAGACAGTTCACAAAAAAAAAAAAATAAAATAAAATTATAATCAATTTGTAATTTTTCTCTAGAATAAAGAAGATGATATCAATTTTAGATAAATTAAATTCGGAGGATATTCACGTGGGAACGCCGCGCTCTAAAAGATATCGGATTCGGTCTATTAACTAATAGAAATAATTGACACAATCAATAGATACAATTTTAACGATAGTCAATTAATTGAAATTAACTTTATTTTAAATGTTTCGGTGAAATTTCCTTTAGTACATAAACAATCTGTAATCAATTGAAAATGACGGAAATAACAAATAGATAGCTTCAATTTTTATAATAAATGTAATAACTTTTGTTTTAATCTTTTATTAAGAAATGATCTGTGACAGATCTGTCCATCAATAACTAACAATAATGGATTTTATACGTTTTAGAGCATATTTATGAAACAGCATTTAATTGTTACAATTCCAATAAAACTATATATAATACTAAAACTAAATTAGAAACTTAATTTTAAGTCATTTTTAAGAGGATCATAAAAAATCAATAAAAAATCTTTGAAATAAAGTCTTTAGAATTATTATCCAATGATATTTCTTAAAATATAACTAGATTTTTATCATTTTACTTTTATACTATTTTGAAAAAAATAAGGTGAATTTTTCAGTTCATTTATAAAACTTTTAATAAGGAATATTACTAAGTATTCTTTCTCTATTCTCCAAACTAGTTGAAATTATACAATATAATTAAACGATACAACTCTTAGTTTCGCACCACAATAAACTACTTTGATTTCCCGAGAACATTTCAAAAATTCGATTCAAATTCTAGTTCAGCCACCATATTCCCCTGATTTAGCACCGGAAGTAAAACTAAAAAACTGTTCCAGTTATACGGTTTTCATTAAGAAGATTTTAAAAAAATGATGTAAACCACCTGATTGTTGAAATTGTTAAGTATTTTAAAAAACATTGACATAAGTGAACTCGGAGTATTTTGAAGGTAATTATTAAATTAATTACTATTAATATTTTTCATTTTGTAAAAAAAGTCAGATCACAGTATTAAATATATACAATACTATTTGAATAAATAAAATTATTTTGCAATGAAAAAAAAAATGTTTAATTAAAGTCTACCATTGCGAAATTATTTCTTCTTCAATTAATTTCTCACCCCATTTGATACCATAGACCTTTGGAAATTTCATTTGCATAGATGATCTCTTTTTGTTGGTTGTAAAGATGCCGTTAACCGCTGGTTGTTGTATTATACAACTTTTTTGCCAAGATAAAACATCGCGTATTTTCTGAAAGTGCTTAAGAAAGCAAAAAAAAAATTCTAGTGAAATATCACGACAGATTAAGAGCATAAGAGGGCATATGAAAATTATAGATAAAAAACAGCATCTCAGTTATATTTTATATAAAATTTCATTATTATTTTTTTTTTTCATTTTTATTTTTTATTTTTAATGTAGAAAAATTTGAAGAAAAAAAAATATGTTTTTTTGAATTCTTTAAAAATAGCATCACCTGCTGGTTTAATTTTAGTGTATTTTTATTATTATTTTTTTATTTTTTTTTTCTTCTCTGTTAAGAAAAATTATGAGATATAATTAAATAAATAAATGAAGAAAAAAAAGTAGAACACCCCTTGTTGACTTTGATTGAGAAGATGCGATGGTTGTATTAAGAACTCTTGAGAGAAAATAAATGTCTTTTGTTAGGTAAAAGTGGACAGGCTCTCTCCAAGCATTTCAAAAATATTAATTCTACAAGTACATTTCGCTGATATCCAATTATTTTTATAAAAAAAAACTTGAAAAAGTTCAAATACTTGCTATTTATTGTAAATCTGATCACGTCACTAGCATGATACATATAAATAAATAAATAAAATAAAAAAAAAACAAAAAATGTGTTGTATTATAATGAAAAAAAAAATTTATTTGTTTTTTTTTTGCCGCACAATTCTTTGCGATGCATCAGAACTACGTTATCAAACTGATTGATTTTTAATTATTTGGATAATAATAAATAATAAATTGCTGTCCTTTATTATATTAACTAGACTAGACACCCTAAATAAACTTCTAAATATAGTGGTGTTCTAAATGTTGACATTATGATCCGAGTAGCGCGTTTGGTTCAAGGCATTTTGAAGTTTCGGGCGTTTAAAAAAATGTTATTATTGGAATAAAAAGTTGTTATGAATTTTTTTAAGTAGAAATATAATCTATATCTTTATAGTTTATAACAAGCTCTAAAAGAGTTTAAAAATAGGAGAAATAATAATGTAAGAGAACTAACAAAATCTTATTTATGGGAAAATGTTTACGTAAAATAATAATTGTATCTTTCTATTGTATGTGCAAAACATTTTTTAATTCTTAAAATTAAAAATTTTAAATATTTGAATAAGTTTTAATTTTGAATATTTAATTATAATAATACATTAATTGTGAAATTAAAAATAAAGGTTACTTTGAACTTATAATAAATATATAGTTAAATAAATAATTATAAAAGTGTTAGTATTAAATATTATGTCGGTTTGAATTCATTCAATATTTTATTATCAAAATATTATCAAGTGCTTAATGATAATTATCTCACGGGTAAACGAATTATATTTTAAGCAAAAAGAATTCTGTACTGAATTAATGAAATAACCTGAACAAATGAAAAAATAATTAATATATAATTAATACATAAATATATACAATTGTTTAATTGGATATAATCAAGTTTATTTATTTTTAAATTTAATTCAAAATAATTTGCTGAAATTACTATATCATATTCTTTTAAAAGTATTATATATGTAGGTATAATATTAGTGTATAAAACTTAGAAAAAAAAAATTATTTAGTGATGAAAATTATATATTAAAGTAAAAATGGCAATTCAATTTAAAACAAGAATAATATAATTAATTATAATTATAATATAATGGTTAATTGTCAAAATTTCAGTATAAAATCCAATCAAACAGACAAAGCAAGTTAAATAAAATAGGGAAATAAAATACATATATATATATATATATATATTTATAATAAATTGTATACAACAAAGTTTGAATAAAAATAAATAATTAAATTAATATTTAACTAATAAATGATTAAATTAATTTGTGGCGCTTTGTGTGTGGCATTCTAAAAACAATAAAACACTCATTAGAACAAACACATTATACAAGTGTTTCTCAACCTTTTAGTATTCACTGACCAAATTTCAATCATAATTTTCATCGCCCACCCCCCCTCCCTAAAATGAAAACATTTGAGTTTTTTTTAGAAACATATTGAAAAAAAGTCGGAAATGTTGTTTGAGAGCCTCAACTTTTTCTCTTGGATATGCTCGCGCCCCCCTAGGGAGGCGCGCCCCACAGGTTGAGAATAACTGCATTATATTTCATTGTATTTCAATGGAGGATAACACAAATTTGTCTTTGATTATAAATGATATGATATAGTAACATTATATCATAAATGAAAGCATAATTGAAGAAAAAACTTAACTCATACTATCTCAGTCTAATGGTCTAATTCTTGGCATGTCTAGTATTTATCTGTGCTGACTCCAATCGAGAGACCAAACCAGAGAAGTGTCTTTCATTATCCCTTAACCATACAAACAGTTTCTATCCGATTCCTATCTCTTACTACACCAGCCAAAAATTAAATACTATATATTCAGCCATTTGGAAATGATTCGATAACATTTAAAACACTAAGATAACAAAATAGAATTTAATTTATAAGAAAGAGGCATTTAGCAAAATACTAACACTGTCATTTTTATTGTCTTGTATTGAATTGATTTTCTATAATTTTATAATGGATATAACCGCGAAAAGAAATGCAAAAATAACAAATGTTCTTACGGGAAGAAAAAGAAAAGTGGTAGGTTAAGATAAAGTGCCATCCCGAATACACTTTATTCAAAAAAAAAAAAATTTTTTTTTCCGTTAAATCATTTAATTTATTTTTGTAATAAGATATTAATAATCAGGGTGAAATATTATCCGTCATTTTTTTTTCACTCTAATTTATGAAAAGAATGAGGTATGGTTAAGATGGATTAGCCAGGGGTTGATCGTATTCACTCCATTTATATTAAAAAAAAGTAGCTGTTAAGTGAACTGCCAGGGGTTTTCATTATTTGCTTATCCATTCAAGCAGAGTATCTTATTAATTTATTTAAAAAAAAAATGAAAAATAAGTGTATCCCCAAGTTAGATAATTTTAAAACTTTAATAATAGAGTAAAAATAAAATATTTTGCTATGTAAATATAAAAATAAAATAAAAATTGTGCAGTGGCGTACCTAGAACTTTTGCCGCCCGGGGCGATCTCCAGTTTGCCGCCCTTTTTATTATAAGTCAATCAAATAGTGGTATTTATAAATTAATGCATATAAATAAATTATTAAGTTATTTAATCAATATTAATTAATACACAGAGTAAATTTTTTACACATATTTGTATGCACTCGTAAACATATTAATATAATATTTACTCTTCTAGCTTTCATACTAGAAAAATCGTGTATAATGCTCTCAAAATTTATATTTATATTTTTTCCGCCGGCCCTGCTTTTCAAAAGAAAAATCTATGATTTAAAAAATATTGGTATATCACTTCAAAGTAACCATATAAACTTTTCAAAAGAAATGACATTTATAAACTGATATCAAAAAATTTTAGTTAGGAAAAATTGCTGAACAAAATCGTGAAGATGCGTTTACGAATTCAACGAATTTTAATGAATAATAATCATAATAATCATTTATTATTCAAGAAAGAAAAAAAATAAATGTGCAATGAATAAGTTGCTTTGTACAACTATAAATATAAAAAATGCCGCCCCAAGATAAGTGCCGCCCGGTGCGGACCGCACCCACCGCACCCCCCTAGGTACGCCACTGAAATTGTGTATAATATTTATATTGTATTAGATATTAGATAGTGACGGAAAAAAGTTATAGCCATAGTCGCTTAAATAAATATTAGATAAACCTATTTTCTAACAATAAATAAGAAGTTAATAGTTGAAGTCGTTGAAACATTTTATTTAAATAAAACTAATTTTAAAAAATTAACTTTTAATAAAAATAATATATTTGTATTGTGTGCTTTATGTGTATTTTGGTTATTACACCATTGTGTGAGAAATTTTCTTCTTGTCAAACACCCTTTAATAACAAAAAAAAAAAGCTTCTAGTGAAGGTAAATTGAATGAAAGCACAGAAAGCAAACAATTCAAATCATTTTTAAATTGTCCAAGTGTTTAAATTTAAATTATTCTTTTTAAGTGTTTATTTTTTTTTTTTTTTTTTTTTTTTTTATAATATTTTTAATCAAATAAAACATAATCTGCTTTGAAAAGAAGCCCCTTATATAAATTGAATTTGAACAAACAATTGTTTAAAAGAGGAAAAGACAAATAAAATAAATGATATACGGAATGAATGAATGTGAAAAATGAATTTAAATCCATTATAAAATATATTTTGGCTCTCACAAATTCTATTGATAAAGTATTGATAAATTCTCATAGGCAGCTTATTCCTCAATATACTAAAGCATTTCTAAGCAAACTCGATATAAACTCCATCCCCTACGTGAACACCACCCACAATACCATCTTAATCTATCCATCTGTCATATTGCAAGAGGTTCCCAGTAAATAATAGAGATATTCTGATTTCATTGCATTATAAACATTGAAAATCGATAAGATATTGAAACTTATTATATCCAATACATTTTGTTTCATTTTTGAAATTCAAACTTTTTTTTGGAATTTTAAAACTTATTGATGAATCTCTTTTGAAATAAAGTTAATAAAGATCAAAAGCAAAGATTACTTTTGTCTCTTCTTCATATTGACATCCGTGTCACTCGTTGACATCATTATTCAAGACAAGACAAAACACAAAATAAATAGAAATAGTGACCTGTCGGCTTATCGAAATTTCATTTGCAAAACAAAAGTTTACTTCTAGTTTATTAAAAATTCTATTTTGTTTTTATTAGAATACACCAAGTTTAATTTAATGAGAATGTCTAAATTGAATATCCGATTTGAAAACACACCAGTATGGAAACAATTTAATGAGAGAAGATAAATGAATGCCGAATTAACTGGATGGTGAGGAACAAGGGTTTTGTATGCCAGCCAAACAGTTCAGCTGGCTTGTCTTGCTACCCAACCAACGAAAGAGTTGCCCGTTGGATTTTTGGCTAATATAAAGAAAATATAAAAAAAAAAGTTTGAAGAGAATGTAAATTATATGAAAATATGATTTATAAGATTCATTTTCATCTAAAGAAAAAGTTTTCGATTTGTAATTAAAAAAAAATCATTTAAAAAAATAGGTAGAAATGTTAGTAATGAATCATTTTCAAAATAAAAATTTTGGAAATGAATAAATCATAATAATCTATCCTAGTACGATTTCTGAATCTCATAACAACTTTATTTTGTAAAATTTAACAAAAATTTAATTTTTTTAATGAAGAATTTAAAATTTTGAATATCATATTTCAATTAGTTTTATTGATAAATTCATTTTGTTTTAAAACTATAATAAAGATACGAGTATAATGTAAGTAAAATTAACTCTATGATGCAGTGGCGTACCAAGGGGGGTGCGGTGGGTGCGGTCCGCACCGGGCGGCACTTATCTTGGGGCGGCATTTTTTAAATTTAGGTATAGTTGTAAAAAGCAACCATTTCATATTTATTTTTTCTCTTTCTTGAATAATAAATGATTATTATGATTATTATAAGTTTACTATTTGATTTATATAAATTATGATTAACTATATGATTTCGAATATTATTCCTTGGTGTATATAAATGCATTTTAGTGTAAATTTTGAATTCTAATTCCAAGAACAGGATAATAATTTTATTTTATTGTATTCATTAAAATTCGTTGAATTCGTAAACACATCTTTACGATTTTGTTCGGCAATTTTTCCTAACCAAAATTTTTTCATATCAGTTTATAAATGTCATTTCTTTTGAAAAGTTTATATGATTAGATGATTACTTTGAAGTGATATACTAAAATATTTTTTTAAATCATCTATTTTTCTTTTGAAAAGCAGGGCCGGGGGAAAAAATATAAATATAAATTTTGAGAGCATTATACACGATTTTTCTAGTATGAAAGCTAGAAGAGTAAATATGTTTACGAGTACATACAAATATGTGAAAAAATTTACTCTGTGTATTAATTAATATTGATTAAATAACTTAATAATTTATTTATGTGTATTAATTTATAAAAACCACTATTTGATTGACTTATAATAGAAAGGGCGGCAAAATGGAGATCGCCCCGGGCGGCAAAAGTTCTAGGTACGCCACTGCTATGATGATGGTTTTGAATTTGAAATATGTACATAGAAGAGTAATAAAAAGGTAGTGAAATCCACAGTACTATAGTTATTTGTTTTTATGTGAAATAAAAATAAATCTTTTTAATAGAAAATGATTGTAAATAGATAAGAAAAAGAAAATGAATTTACAAAGTAATGTTAAAATACTTAATTAAAAATATTTAAAACAATTTATCCAATTCAAAAGAATAATTTGTAAATTTAAAATATATCAATACTTTTTCTTCTAACACTATTGATTTGTTGTAATTAGTCACTACATTTCTACAACCATCCGTATTCAGATCCACCACCATCGAAATAGTATAATAGTAACAATAATCTCTAAAATCTAATTTTATATTGTGTCCTTAGTCAATCTCAATGTTTCCCAAACAAATTTCTAAATTATTTTTCTCACCTATTCGAGGCATATTACCCTCCCAAAGTATCAATAAATTTTATGATTGGACCCTTAATTTTGAAAGTGGTCTAAGTCCATTTTATAATCAATTTACATACTGATAAATTGAAAAAAACTTGGCCAAACTTGAAAAAATCAATCAATATTTTTAATTGACAAAATATGCTAACCTTTAATTTTCACGAATCAACAAAAAATGGATTTGCACCAGCTTCAAAATAAACGGTTCATATATCTGTATTTACCAAAATAACAAAAATAATATTTATTAAAACAATTTATATTAGGTTTTCATATATGAATAAGGCGCCACAGGGTTGGTGGTAGCGTAGTTGACTCACATTCTCGTGGTGGGATTCAAGTCCCAGGTCTAGCTGGGGTCTATGGGAAGGAGTCAAACCAGCCTCCGAGATCAAATTTGGGAAGCTACTTGATAAAAAGTAACGCCTCCAATCATGAAAAGGTAAAAAGGTAAAAGTTCATAAGACCCGTTCTACTGATAATAGGACACCTAATTAAAATAACCGACATGATAGGTGTTGTCCTTGCGTAAGATGTGCAAAAGTCAGAGGTTTTTATTTTTTTAAATTTAATTTTCTAATTTAAAATAAGAAAAAAATAGAATATTAATTTAAAATTAAAATTTTCTTGATAAATCTAAATGAAATAATGAAATACATATAAATAAATAATTTTGGTTTATTAACGAAGAGATCTAAAAATAAAAAGAATTGAATTTGTTAATAAATTAACATGAAAGAAATAATAAATCAAACCATATTTTATTTTCAAAATAAAAATACTGAATCTTATTGTATGATAAAATAAATAAAACGATCTTTGTTTATTTTTGTTTATTTGGGTCATCAAAGCAACGAAGAAGTGTAAAACAATCAAATCGTTTCAACTTAAAGGGATATAGATCTAAAGTAGCTTTATTCAATTAAATCAATTAGCAACACAAAATGACCAATAAAATCAATTCAATATCTATAACCAAAGAGATAGATATGGAATAATTATTGTTTAATGTATATGAAAATATAAAATGGGTTTTATTATTATTATTATTAATATTATTATTATTCTTTTTATAAATGAAATGATATTAGTTATTGAATTTATATTTAATTGAATTAATTCCGCTTCACGACTAAACAAATTTATTATAATTATAATTATTTTGCTGGTTGAATTTAATTACCCATTTGGATCTCGACGATATGCATGTGTATTGATTTGGACTCAATTTAAATAGTCAAATAAATTGAGCATACCATTTAAAAAAAAAACAATCAAATCATTTTGACAAATATCATTAAATTAGAGATAAAATATACGGATAAGTTTGAATTGAAAAAGAGAATTGATTATTTCAATAACCATTTTATTTGATTATTTTTAGTTGTATTGAGGTTTGATTAAGAACAAAAAAAAAAATTCACTTTAATTAGTAATTTATGAATAACAATAAATTGTTAAAGTTGGAATGTGTGTTGAAGTTCCACAATTCAGAGGAGGAGGTGGGGGGGGGGGGGGGGGTGAAAAGAAAGAAAAACATAGAGGAAACCGATGAGTTGGTTTAAATAAAGTTCATCAACTATTTAGAGGGGTTAGGATGATATTCGAATTGAATTAAGAGGGTCCACATTGAGTTGAGATAATTAAAGAGAGGTACAAATTCATTGAAACTTTTGAAATAATAATTTTAAAGAAAATATTATGAATATATATATATATTAACGTGACAATATTATAATTAAATTTTAACTTCATATAGCTTCCAAATAATTAATTGAAATTTAATAATGATTCATCAACAATAGAATTTATTATTAGATATGAAATTAATTTCATCATTGATAGAAAAGGAATCAATAAACATTGATATTAATTATCATATTGTTAAATCAGATTTTTTACTATCTCACCAGAGATAGTATTGCGATCATGAAAATTTTCGATGAGATTTTGATGTTTTTATACGTTTTGAAGGTCCCTTAGTGAAAATCTCTAAGGTTGAGAAAAATGTATGTCTATGTGTATGTAGACAAGAGTACGCAAAAACGGTTTTAACTAGAATAATGAAATTTGGTACACGGGCATTATTCAAAATTCGTAGTTTTCTATCAACTTTTGAGAATTGTAGGTCTTTCGGAAGAGGGTCATAACTTACCATGTTTATATTTTTTTCCCTCTAAACTGCCCTTAAAAATAAAGATATATGTTTGATAATTTTTCACATGATTAAAAATTGTATAAAACTCCTATATATATAATTTCAGCTTGATTGTATCGCTGAAAGTACCGGAATTAATATCTTAACAGGTTGACTGGCAATCAGGCACCAGCAAGTGACGTGGTGCCATCAACAAAGAGCCATACATGCGCTGGTTTAATAAATATTATTTATTTATTTTAATTTATAATTTAATTAAGTTAAATTTAATATAAATATAATATAAGTGTGTTAATTAATCCAAATCAAATTTGCGAGATAGTCGAGTGGAGACACTCAAGATTTTTATTTATTTTATTTTAATATTTAATATTTAAAATGATAATTATATTTCAAAAATATATATATATTTATATAAAATATAAACTAAGAGGGAGAAACAAGAAAAAAAAGAACATTAACAAACTTCGTTACAAGCTTTTTAGACGCTCCCATTTAATTATATACCTGCATGAAAGTTAATTCTCATTCTAAATTATAATTAAAAAAAAATAATCATTCCGATAAGCACTTGATTTATATTAATGGATTGTGATGAAAATATAATTTATTTTATATTCCATTATCTCAAAGATATCTAGGAAAAAGTTTGGTGTTCTACTTTAAAATAATAAACAAAAATGATGTCTAGAGCCTCTTGAAGTTGAATGATATAGTCAAGTATGGGGCATTTGGCATTGAAGAAATTTATGTTGAAATATGATTCCTCATGCTCTCGAATTAGGAGGATTTGTATATTCTATGATTATGTTTTGGTCCATGAGACAGTCGTAGGGAATGTTAGAATAATCAATTAAAAAAGAGATAAAGGAAGCTGGATATGAATTCGGATATAGAGAAGAAAGGCATTTTTAGCGTTGACATCATCGGAATCATCAACCGCCATGTTGACAATGATACCATACTTCCCTATTAGTCTACTTCATTAGCCCTTCCTGTGCACCCGCAGCCAAACACAAATAAAAGAAAAGAAAATATATAAAACTATAAAAAAAGGAATGATTAGCCATCAACATACATTAATTAAACAATTAGTTAAATAAAAAACAAACATCAATAGGAATGAAATTTATTAAAGTAAAAATAATTGTGGTAGGTTATTTATTCAAGTTAAATTTATATGCTTGTTAAGTGAAACAGGCGGGATGAGTAGAGAGTAAAATTTTTATGGGATAGCTTTGTTAATATGCTATTTTAGTGAGGAAATCATTCACGAGAATAAATACTACTTAGGAATTAGGCGATGTATATTATTATTAGTATTATATATATTTTTAAAAGAGCACATTAATAAAATATTATTATTTTATATGAAACAAAAAACAAAAATATGCCAAATATGTTTATATAAGTATAATTATTATATTTGTTTTCGAATTTTAATAAAAAAATTTTTAAAAATATATATTTTTCAATTAATTAAAAAGAGTGTTGTTTAATGTTTTTCTCTCGTGTTCAATTTTAAATAAAAATTTTCTCACACAACGCAATTGAATTCTCTATCATTTAAATTAATATAGTTTTTATGAATACAAATTGTAATTGATTTGAATCTAAATATGTAAATTTTTCACATTATTATTTATAACTAACTCTTATTAAAAATAAATCAATCAAGGCTAAAATTATAGATATAATAGAGAGCTAATTCCAAGAATTTTATGGGGTTTAAACAGAATTGATTAAAAAAAAATTGATCTCATAAAATGGAAAAAATCAATAAAGTCTATAGTCATCTTCATTTAATAAATTTTAACAAAAAATGTTTCTGTAATGTAACAGAGAGGTATCAAACTAATCAATCAAAATAAAGTTAAATCATTGTTAGTTATATAACTTTTTTTTTATTGTTTACACTGCTATACAGAAAGAAACAGACAAAAGTTAAATTTTAACAAACTAATCTTATCTTATTATGCTAGCTAAAATTGACCATGGGTTCTCAAAAACCGTTCTAACGATTTTTTTCAAATTCACACTAGATATAGTATTTATAAAGAAAAATTGAGTTTTATTGATCATATCTCTGGAAAAATACATCTTCATTAGTTTTTTCTTAATTAAAATTTATATATGGATGACGTCACAAATTATTAATATATATTAATATTATTAATATTATCAGCCAAACCCAATAATAATGAATTATTTTTTTTAAACTTAATTACTGAGCCGAGGTCCCGGTACTTTTTCTTTATAATATAATATCCTAATTTTTTTCACTTTTAAATACTCTTTAATAGAAACAACATTCAACTTTATTTTTATTTTGAATCTATCTCTAATTTAAACATAAAAGAAAAATTCTAAAACTTCCTTTGGATTATATATTAAAGAAAAGTAAATATATGTGACAAAAATATTAAAGTCAAAACAATAGAGAAGCTAACCTTCTTTATATATACAGCTACGTTTATATTGAAGATATTTTTTAAAAAAGTAAATTATTATGCGACTCATATATATTAATTTATTCATTAAAAATTATTTATCAAAAACAACAGGAAAAAAAAAGAGATAGTGAATAATTTATAACCAGTACATTTATATCATTTGCTACCTTCACATTGATGAAATAATCGTTCATTTCAAATAATAAAAAATTCATAATGTGCAGAGAATAATGTTGCATTATAATAAAATCCAATTGGAGAGCATAAAATCTAATATTTCATTCTAATATTGTAAGCTTAGATGATATTGCATTTACTGATGAGCATTTCCACCCTCACATCCCCAAATTTCTCTCTCTCTCTCTCTCTCTCTGTGCAACATTACAAATACCAATTCTTTTTGCGATAAATGTAATGGAATAATTAAAGGGTGCAGTTAATAGAGTTTTACAATCTATTTCAAATCTGGCTTTTTTTATGCAAAGTGTACGTTATATATAATATATTTGCAAAAAAATAACATACCTCTCAAATAAATTGTCAACTAAGTAATATGAATTTTAATTAAAATGTTGAAAGAACAACCAATCATCATCAATTTCTAAATAAATATTGTTACATATTTACAATTAACATTTTTATTTTATTATTCAAATATTCAGTTTTGCCGAAATTATCAGTATAATCCCTGAACAAACAACAAAACAGATACGATTTTAGAAAATAATGGGATGATTAAAAGATATATATATATATATATATAACCTATATAAAAATTCAAAAAATATTGATTTATATGTATTAAATAAATAATGTCTAGTATATTTTATTGTAATAGATGCAATATTTATTTAAAAATGATAAAAAATTCTTTACTATCTGGTATAGTCATCATTATTATTATCAAATGATTGATTAATAATTAATTTTTTTAACAGAAGATGGGTTTAAATTAATATTATTTTATCAAACAAATATTTCTTGAATGGCTAATACTTAGAATATATTCTATAAAGTGAATTTATTTTTATATACAATAAATATATAAATTTGTATTAAAATGTAAAATTAAATTTGACTTAATATTAAAAGAAAAAAATGGGCAAAAGTTTCCAACGACATTTGCAAAATTTTATTAGTTTATTTCTTCAAAAATATATTTTTGATCATACAAAATTCAATTCGTTTAACAATTAATATTAATATTCAGTGAAAACTAAAGATGGCATGAAGTTAACAACAATATACTCATATATAAGCATAAAAAAACTCGTTTTATAATTATAAAAAAATTGTATATTAATTAAGATAATAGAAACTACACTATTTTATATTCATACACATTGTACAAATTTCTAATATTTACCACCACTTGAGATAAATTATAACTTTTGTCAATGCTAATAATGTAATTAACGAAATTTATCTTTGTTTATTACAGTAATTTCACATTTCAATGTTGATTATACACCTCATGATACTTAAATGATGATGACAAAAATACATTACATCTTTAATTACTTTTCACCTATTATTAAGGATAGTAATCACGCACTACTTTAGTATCAATGGCAATCTTAATAGCCAAGACATCATGATAAATTTGAGTATTCCTTGGCTGAATAATTATGAATATAGATCATAAAATACATTTTAATATTTAATTCATTAATTAATTAAAAGTTTATTAAATCTTGAATCTTAATATCGATAAGAAAAGTTTCTTTTTTTTTTAATTTTGCAAATAACTTTTTGGAGAATATCGACACATCGTTAATTAATCGAGAAATCAATTTTAATTATAAACGGAAAACTTTAGAAATTCATATTTACTTATATTGGGAGTTAAATCGTTTTAAGGAGTATATAAATATTATGTCTTTTTTAATTAAATTTTAAATTTTCTAAATTTAAATATTCGGAAAATAAAAAATTCAATAATTGTAATGATTTTTGGTAAACTCAAATTAAACAGAAACCTTTATTTAGAGTATTATTTAATTAAAGACTTGGTGAAATTTCAAGTTAATTATAAGTTAAAATTTAAATAACTTAAAATGTTTCAACTATAATAGTAAAATCTATTTAGTTTTATAAGATAATTATATCATAAAAAAGTAAAACTTATTTAATCATGAATTAATAAATAAATATAAATAAAAATGTGTGTGTTTTATAAACTTTACTATCATCTTTTAGAGGTAAATTTGAAATATTTTAAATTATTTCACACACACATGACTATAAATAATTTGAAAATTTTTTTTTTTTTAATAATTTCATGAATACAACGAATTTTATTAAATTAATATCAAGAACTTTGAAAATGCATGCAAACGCATTTCTGCTCTTTTAACGTTCAGTCCAGTCCCTTCCCTCGAGGGGTTTTCTCCTGTTTTCGGTTCATTAGTGTTGGCCAAACAAGTCCGCCAATTTTCAATTCACAAACTGTACTCGAAACTTTTAGCCTAAAGAACTATCGATGTAGAAGAGGAGGACCCATAGAGTGTGTGATTGGAATATTTTCATAATTCCTGACCCTCGCACATGGAAATAGCGAGGGGAGAAATAACACAAGGAATTTATAATAGGAAATAATGTTAAAATAATAAAAGTCAAAGTCCACAATTATATCCGCTTATTGAATAAAATCCATACATGGATTATTTTCTTTTTTGTTCCTTTATTAAACATACAATGTTGAAGTCCAGATTGAGTTGATGGTTGATGCACACAGAGTTTCCTCCCCGAACTCAAGTAATTTAATAGTAACTATATCATTTATTTAAATAAACAATCCATTACAGAAAGCTAGAATAAATTTGTATTTGATTATAATTGGTAATATTAATATATATCCGAAAAAAACATAATTGGAGAATTATCTCAACTCATACTATCTTGGCCCAACTTGGCACATCTTGGTCTAAAGGTCAGGGGAGAGCAACCCTTGGCCGCACCAATCTGTTCGGCGGGCCGTCCACAGAATAGATTGTTGCGGCCACTACAATGAAACAATTATTTGCGACTTAGACGGGTCATTTATTATGGGCATTTCTCATTAAATATTTAAAGTTTATTAACTTATTACGTTGATTTTTTATGTCTACAGCCCGAAAGAAATGTCGAACTTTCGTTTGGCCCTTTGATAAAAAAGCTTGCTTGAGCGACCAAACCAAAGAAGTGTCTTTTTCGTTTCTATCCAAATTTTTGTCTCCTACCAATCCAGCCAATAGATATATATCGTTTGAAAGACGTGACGAGGTCTTGGAAATTACCAGGCAAAGGAATTTGTCTTAAGTGGTGTCTATGGGAACGAAGTCAACCCAACCCTGATGAAAATTGGAAAGCTACTCGAAATAAAAAAAAAAAAATTAGCGCCTCCGATCAAGAAAACAAAAATAATGGTTAAGATGATCCTTTGTACTGATAATACAATACCTCTAACTTGCTTAAACGTCAACCTTCTTGCTAGGTGGTGTCCATTCATTAAATGTATAAAATATAGAGGTTTATAATGGTAGGCATAAAGGAAAATGGGGTAAGATCTTGAAATATCATTGGCTTTTGTAGAATAATTGAAAATATCTGCTTTTGGAAAAAAAAAATTTTATTTAATTTTTATACTAAAAATCCTGACACTTACCGGATCTTAAATTTTAATTAATTATTATTTAATGAAAAAAATAAAAATTTAAAAGGTAATTTTGTTATTATTATTATTATTTTATATTTTTAATCCTGATCATATAAATATATGAAATTTTTCATTGTTTTCTTTTTCAATTTAAATTAGTTAAAATTTTATTTTGTTTAATTTTGTTTTATAAGTGTTTTTATTTGATTATAAATATCTTGGAGAAGACTAGTATTAGCTTAAAAGAAAATACAATTAGTGAATTGTACTTTGAAAAGATAAATGTTCAAATGAAAGACAAATACAATCCAATTTTTAACTATTCTGAAACCCTGTGGATTCAAGTTTAATTTATATAGCAAAATGAGTTCCCAATTAGGAATTTAAACTTTCAACATAAACTTTATAAAAATACACTGTTATATATATATATATATATATATATATATATAGGATGTGAATTGGTTATTATAATTTATTATTAAATTATACTCTGGTCTTCTCTTTTAATCGACACATATTTATTTCTATAAAATTGGCATTGATTTTGAAAAATTAAATAGATATTAAATCTTTATTTATGAATCAGATAATTATTATTTTAAATAAAAAAAAGATAATATTGTGGTAATATAGAAATCTATGGGAATTGGGAAAAACTCATAAAAGAAACTCATCAAATAATCATTAAAATTTCATCGAAATTTTTTTATTTATTTTTTTTTTAAAAGCAATTATTTTGGAAAGAAATTACGATTAGTCTATATTTAAGTCTACGGTATTTAATCATATAATTGTTTTTCAATTATGGTTTTTATATATAAATTACATTTTTCTAAAAATTATTTTACCGTACTTTTTTTATATATTTTTAACAATGAAAAATTTACTTTTATTGTTATTTAAATAATTTTATTGTTATAATTATTTATTATTATATTTAAATATTGATTGTTTGCCTTTATTTTCACTTTAATTATAATTAATAACGAGTAGGTAAATTCTCTTTAATGCTGTAAATTAATGGCTTGTCTTACAGTAATAAATTTATCAAAATGATGCTTTATCATATTGTCCAAAAAACAAATAAAAGAAATTAACAATATTTTAAAATTTATTTTAAATTATTATGAAATAGAATATATCTAAATCTTATATACATATATATTATAATTCAATAGAATATGAATTTTAAAAAATTTAAAAAACTATTTTACACATTATATATCACAAAAAAATTCAGATATAAATGTAATTCATTTATTTATGAATTAATGAATTATTAATAATTTTATTTATTTTATTTTTAATGATCTTATAAAAAATAAGTTGATCTGTGGCCAGGCACAGAACCGACCGAGGGTTTGAAATAAATTAATTTCCATCTACAGAAACAATTTCAAATAATTTAAATGTATCTATTAATGCAATAAAAAACAGATATGGTTTTAATATAAATATTTTTAATTTTATTTTATTTATAATATATAAGGTGGCGCTGGAAGTGATTGGGTGACGTCATATAATTTTAAATTAAGGAAAAACTAATGAAGATAATTTTTCTCGAGGATAAAGCAAATACAAAGTGAATGATTCGTGGAGATATGTAAAAAATCTCCTCGTGTGAAAATAACCCTTTCCTTCCAATCGTCGATCGGTAATACTACCACTTCCGGTTTCCGGATATACACCAAAAGTTGATCAATTAATCATAATGATGAATTAAGTAAATATTCCAAATTTTATCAAAGTCCTTTGAGCCGTTCAAGCTGTACGCACGGTCAGACGGACGGACGGACAGACTTCATGCTAAAAAACTTTTTTTTGTTAAGAAAATGCATGATTCGTGGAGATATGTAAAAATATCCACATGTGAAATTTGGTGTGAAAACAATACCTCCCTTACTATCGTCGGTCGGTAAAAATTAGCTTGTCAATCAATAAATAATAAAAACAAGATTAGACGGTTGCCTACTCATAAATACATTAAAACCTATTATAAAGAAAAATTTGAATAATATTATAATAAATTTGATGCATTATAAAATATATTCAAAGAAATTGCTTGTTATAATAAAACGTGAATTAAAATAAGCGACCCTCTCTCTTATTTGCTATAGATTCAAAAATAGAAAAAAACAACTTGTCATTAAGGTTAATGGTAGCTTTTCCTAATGGTAATGTCCAAATGAAGCGAATATAATTCCAGACTTGATATATTTTCTAATTGTCACTATTTCTCACGCTGTTTATAACGATCCTTTTCCTGACAATAAATGCATGGCTGATCGTATTTTAGTGTGAATATTCATGATTTGCACTGATACACTTTAATTATCTCGCATTCCCCGCTATTTGATGTGTTATCTCATTCGCAATCGTCCACAATTCATCTTTATAATAGTCAAATACACTCCCCACTTCTCATCCAAGTTATATATTGTTTTCATTCATATGATTTAATCATAGAATTGAATAGTCTAATAGAAAGTAAAGATGATAAATGAAATGATATGTATGTATATATCGTATATACATACATATGTATATAGAAAGGAGGAAAGGAAATATTTAGATATAGGTATATAGAAATTAATTGACATCGAAATTCTATATATCTCTTAGAATACCAAATATAGGTATATATTTATATGTATATGAATTGATTGAATTTGCAATGTTAGAAGATTTTTTGTTAAAAATGATAAAAATCATTTTAATGATTGAAAATCGTTGATCGTTCAATTTTTAATGATTGGATGAGTTCTTTTCAAGTTTGAATATTTCATCGAGTAAAGGTTTTCTGAGTTTTAAACGTTTTCGATTGGTCTGAATGTTATCTATCCTGGTAAAATCACTTTTTTATAGCGTTTAAACAACCATTCAATTTGGAATATTGATGAAACATCATAAGATTCAAACATAATTCGATGATTTTTTAAAAGTTTTCGATCTTTACAATTTCAATTCATTAACACATACATAAGACAGTTGATCCCTGAATTGATGTTAACAATAATATGACCCTTGATGCAATAAAGTATTTATTTATTTAAGTATTTATTCAATTTCCTTACAATTTATCTGCAAAGAAAGAATTATTTAATTTATTTAGAATATATTATTTGGTTTAATAATCATAAAAAAGGTTAAATTATTTTTTAATTTTATTTATATAATTACTTGATTTTTCTAGATAATAGGAAACTACACTTTCTATAAATTTACAATTGTTAACCTCTTAAAAGAAGTTATATCTTTTGTTAATACTAACTAAAATAATGAACAAAAATTATTTTTATTTATTAGTATATGTATTGTAATATATAAGCATAAAAATAGCATTTTTATATATATTATGGTACGGAAATTTAGAAAGTTATTTGTCTGAGCACATGGCAGAGTATATAAAAGATAACTTTCTAGAATTATTGTTTTAAAAAAAACCAGGGAAATACCCAGATGAGATACCTCTTCGTTGCCCAAGAGGGAGTGAGGGGTGGACAATTTTGCCAAGTGGCATAGGAGGGGATGATTGGCTTCGACATATTTTATTCAGTCTTGATAAAGAATTGAGGAAGGAGACATTTGGATTTCGAGTATAGTTGACGAAACGCCGCGTTCCTAGAGACCCGAGGGACACACCGCTGAGGAAGGAGACACGAACATTTTTCCTGGCCGGAAGGACATCATACACAACCCCTTTTTGAGAAATGTTGCTGCCCACTCGATGTTCCAGATAAATCCGCCGGACGACACTCAAGACTCAAGTCTCCAATGAATTCTCAATTCCTTAACTACACAATATACCAACTGTGGTCGACCATTGGTAAATAATAATAATTTGCAATTGCGTAATATAAATTAAATTAAATTTCTAAAGGTACCAGTCAATTTCATATAATTACTAGTTATCTATTTTTGTAATATTAATTCTTCTATAGTTTATTAAATAAATAATTTTAGTTAGGTTTTTATATGCATTTTTAATCTGAACCTATTCAATTTTATCATTTCCCATATCAACCGTCGCGGATTCAATAACCCTTTATTATTCTAAATTTATCCAGAGTGCTATCAAATTAATTTAAACTGATTTTCAACCCAATTTTTCCTATAAAAATACCTTACTCAAACCCTCCTATACACGACAGTATATATATATAGGAATATCACCTAAAAATCTTTTAACATTTAATTTTTTAAATTTTTATAACTTTAGTATTTTATTTTATTTTATTTTTTTTTTTATTTATTTTGAAGTTTTATTAAAAGTTAATTTCTTTTCTCAATATATATTTTCTCTATTAATAAAAACATTAAAAAAAGTCAAAAAGTATTTTCAAATCATATTCTTTTAAAAAGTATGAATAAACTTTTGCATTTATAAAATTCTGAAGATATTCACCCAATCTCAACTTTCAAATTGTCAACAGCAATGAGTGGAAGGAACATTCTTTAGTGAATAATTCATTATTTTCGGAGTCAACTTCAAACAGTCTCTTTTTAAAGATTCAAATCGTAAAATGTTCAAATGTCCAGATGTTTATTTTAGGTCTGTGAAAAACAAACTGCAAAATTTCCGCCATGCCAACCAACTGTTTCATTATATAATTGTCATGCACCACCACAACATCCTCAATTGACTAATATTTTTTTTAACCTAAGAATATATATATATATATTAAAATTAAAAATAGATTTATATAGATATAAGTTGTTCAGGTTGTATAAATAGATTAGTTTCACTCTTCTAAAACTTATAAATCTTTACCCTCTCCAATATTATAAATTTAAATATTTTAATATTTTATTATTGATATAATTAATACAATATCCAAGACGATATATCAATATTCATATATAAACATATAATGTAAGCTGTAAGTTTTTCAGAGAAAATGAGAGGCCGGGAATACTAATATTTAGAGATCATAGACCTTTTTATTAAAATATTATAAGTTATCAAATTACTCTCTCCCATATTAATTAGAATTCAAGTTGAGGTCATATAATCTAGGCAAAACTTTTAGATAATCATATTATTATATAGAACAAAAAACCTCAGACTCTTGTACATTCTATGAAAGAAAGATGATTGCTGCCTAAAAAGGGTAAAGGTGATGCATAATCAGTACAGTGAATCCTCTCAACCTTTATCTTGATTTTCTTGATCGGATTTTATTTCAAGTAGTTTCCTAAGCCTTATTATATAAAATAGTGTTTTATTTTATACCAGTATCACTTTTTACACAAGACACCTCAATTAGACAAACAAGAGCAATGAATTAGTAACTATCATATAATTAATTTTATCTGAAATAACACCTTTTAAGCACATGTTCATTTGAGATCCGAAATATAGTTATCAACATTATTTAATTGCAAAAAAAATGTGGATACTATATGATCCAATATATTGAAGTCTATTGTTACAATACTGGATATTAACATAAGATAATATATATTATTATATTTTTTGCAAAACAAATAATGCCGCTGTTCAAAAGTTAAATAAAATAAGTTGACCTGTGGTTTGAAGTAAATTTATTTCCAGGTACAGAAACAATTTCAAATAATTTTAATATATCTATTAATGTAATAAAAAACAGATATGGATATAACATAAATATTTTTTTATTTATAATATATATGTAAGACCAGGCTGTGACGTCATGAATGGCTGGATGACGTCACATAATTTTAAATTAAGAAAAAACTAATAAAGATGATTTTTCTCGAGGATAAAACCAATACAAAGTGCATGATTCGTGGTGATATGTAAAAAATCTCCTCATGTGAAATTTGGTGTGAAAATAACCCTTCCCTTCCTATCGTCGGTCGGTAAAAATAAAATAAATTGAGTAGCAAAAATCCATCAAATTTAGAAAAATATATTAATTGAACATTTAAAACGACTTTGAAAGTGTAATTGGCCAAATTATTTTCATCAACTGTGTTATTAATATTTAATTAGTACATTAGTAATGAATATCAATGTCTATCCTAAAAACTTTGTCTTTGAAATACCCGCATTATATCACTAGAGATTAATTGCTTTTCTAATTTTGTAAATATTGACACAAATTAATTTTATTCTTAACATTTAAATTGTTCACAGATATATGCAGTTTGTAAAACAAACAAACCAAACATTTTAAGTTACCCAAATTTATATATGTTTACAAATGTGACTTTCTAACTGATTTGTTGTATTATATTTTAATGTTATCTATCCTTCGAAATGTATTATCGTCCAGCCTTACTCATCTAATAATTTACACATTAATTTATTTATTCCTAAGTTTTCTTACTATATTTTAATTCTAAATGTATATACAAGTTAATTTTAGAATAACATGATATTGTTTGATTGTTATCATTAAAATTATTACTCGTATAATGTAATGTCGAAAAGAGAAAATACAAAGAACAATGAAACATATGTACGTATTTAACGTCATGTTAGGTAGATTGTTATTCAATATTACTAATTGAAATATAAATTAACAAAACAATAGTTCATATATATATATATATATAAACAAAATTAATTAAAAAAAAACAAATTGAAATTAAATTGGATGATAATTCATTATCAAATTGTATATAATACTTTTACAGAAATATTTGTATATTTTTAGAATATATTATTAATTATTTTATTATTATTTTGATAGTTTTGATGATTTTTGAATTAAAATAACCAATTTAAATATAAATTTGAAAGAATAAATTGTTGAGTAGTTAACTACCGAAATATGCATGAAAAAAAAAGAAATCAATTTACTTAAAGTCAAACTATTTTTAAACACGAAATTATTCTTATAGATTTTCATTTTTTCTTTAATTGTAAGGTTAAAAATAAAAAAAATAAAAGATATTTTTTTCATTAAGTGTTTACAGTTAAATCTTATAATTTTATTATATTTTTGATTTGATCAATCGTTATTTATATTTATTTTTTATTAAGTTATTTCTATTTATTTAATTTTAATTATTTAATTTTTGGTCAAATTTAAGGTATAGTAAGTTTTCTTTTATTTATTTATCTATTTATTTTCAGAAAAGGGCACTTAAAAAATAATTGAATTTTTTATTAGTTTTGAAACTTTTTTAGGGAAAGTGACAAGAAAGTGTTCTAATTAAATTCCTACTCCATTGTATTATTTAAAAATCTAATGAAAATATCTTCTGCTGAAAAATAAATTAGAAAAAAAGATAATAAAATTTTTATAATGCATGTATTTAATGAACATATTAATTTATTCGTTTTATATTTAAAATAAGCTTGTTTTCTTTTTATTTGTTTAAGGTTTAGGCATGAAATTTTTCAATTTATTGTTTGATTAAAATAAAAAAAGAAAACAAAATATATTTTTTATAAAATGACTTATCGGTTTTAATTATTTAAATGTTATTCGATTCTTAACAATGCCCTACGGTGTTATTGGAAAAAATAATCGAAATATTATATTATTTAATATTAATAAATAATTAATTTGTTTGGTGTTTTATGAAATCAAAAATGTGATATAAATATCAAATAAAATGACTAAATTCAATTATCCTTATTTTTTTTTAAATTAATTTTAATTATTCAATTATTATCAAAAGTGGTTTGAATATTATATATTAATTAAAATGTGATTTTTTAGACAAATTATCAAAAGGCTTTATTTTCCTAAAATCATAAAAAATTTTCACATACATACACTAGAATATTTTAATTCAACCAAGTATTGATTTTTAATATTATATATATTTAGGTGATGCTTGTTTAAAACACAAAATAATTTTTTTTTTTTTTTTTTTTTGGGTAAAGGATGGTTACAAAGAATAGAGAACAAAGACTCTTAAGTGGTAGAAGTTACTAGATGGATGCTGGAATAAAAGAAAGCGCGCAATGTGCAGGAGTGGGGAGGGGGGAGTTGCTCTTAGCGCGCCCTTCTTTTCTGTCCTCGATTGGCTGAGTCAGCACAAGGAGTAGCAACAAGACACCCCCAATTACACGAACAAGAGGATTAATCTTAAGAATTAATGTCTCACATCAAACACAAACAGGACAAAAAGAACTTGCTCTATCATGGTTTTTATTTTTATATTAAGGAAAAATTCTTCTCTTTACATTTGTATAGGAAATTAGCGAAAGGGGTGGAGTCATTGGATGCTGTTTCTGTCACAAGTAAAGTGTTCTTTTAGGAAATGGTATCTGAAAAATATTCTCGGATTGTTTTAAGTGCTCTTGAGAAAGATTACTTCACAATTTATATATATAAATCTAACCCTATAAAGAGAATAAATATATTGTAATATTATAATTATTTTATTATTTTACTTATTAACCAGTAATGAATAATAAATAATTTTCACATTTCAAAAGAATATTTTAAAAAAATTTTTTTGATATTTTTCCATTATATTCACATAAATTGATTTCGGCTATCATTTTTCTATAAATTAAATGTCAATAACAAAGATTATCAATTATTTCAATTTATCTTTTCAAATTATTTTCATAATTATTTTACGTTAAAATAAATAAATAAATAAATATGAATGTTTATTTAAAATATTTCTTCATATTAAAAATTGCTTTTTTAATTTAATTATATTTATTAATCAATATTTAATATAAACATGGAATAAAAATAGATCGACAATTGTCATTAATATTAGGTTATTCAAATAACGGATATCCGGCTAAATTGAAAGAGAATATTCGACTGGTCAATATTTCATTAATTGATTTATCCTGTTTACTTATTCAGCCTTCGAGGTATGGTCTACTTACTAAAGGTATTGGTCCAGGTGAATGAATTACAGCTCAATAGGGTCGATAAAAAAATATCAATCAACTGTCTCTGAGATGCTATTGAATTCAAAATTTATTGGAGCAGCAACCACATTCCTCCATCGATTACTTAATTTCTCTAGTTTTATATTATTATCATTATTATACAAGAAATATAATTGATATTTTAAATGATAATAAAAGAAAATTATATGTCAGAAAGATTTCAATGGAAATAAATCGGTGACACATCCATTTTACTGCTAAATCCCAAAATAATTTATATTTGATTATTTTATCAGTATATAATGCAGTTCTTATTATATATTTTTTAATACCACTCATATTAAAAAAACTGTCATTTACATTTTTTAGTAAGCAAAAATGAATAATTTTTGAATGAAAATGCTCCTCAATTGTTTACCACAGTAAATCTTGAATATCAAAGCACCCTGTTGGAACACATCTATAAAAATATTTTTTTTTTATTATTATTAGAATTTTATATATATACTATAGAATATCTAATCTATACTATTCATCCTCAAATCTCCTATAATCTCTCTCTAAAATCTTTATGCAAGATTTTTTTTTTGGTGAAAAATAGATTCTTATATGAAGAAGCATGATGAAGAGAGAAGGGGAAAAACCAATATATGTTTTATAGGCCATTTTAAATGAACTTGTAGTTAATGATATAAGGGAGAGACATGTAGAAACGGTAAAGGTGCCGAAATGACCAGAGGGAGAGGGACAATCTCATTTTAGGCCCGTGTAAATGAACTCCTTTACGAGTGAAACGAGTTCGATTGATGGATATTAGCTTGGGACTTAGCAGTAAAAATGGATGAGTCACCGATTCATTTCCATCGAGATCTTTCTAAGAGAGCACCAATGTTTTAAGTATAATGTAATTGAAGAGAAAAGGAAAGAAAAGCAAAAGAAAAAAAAAGACTAAGAGGGAAGTTACCCTTAACGACAGAGAAATTTCTCAGACTAAGTACAAAAATTTTCTTTTTAGACATTTAAGTAGTAACATTTAATTCAATTTATTTCACTTTTAACACAATTAACTAATTTTTTACCTATATCTAGACAAAGATATGAATTTAAAAATGAATTATTTCTTAAGTAAAAATCTGGAGTGTCTCCCCGGGACTATCTCGCAATTTGAATTGGATAACCAAGTTTTTTTTTCTATATTTGAAAATTAATAAAATTTTATTCTATCCGATTATAGGATTTAAGGTTTTTAACATAATTTTTAATTATAACATTTTATTGAAATAAGTAGGCAATCAAATAATACATTGTTATGATTTTTTTCAACGTAAATAAAACCTTTACCTTCATTTAAACTAAAAATTTAAAAAATTAATTCCGGTACTTTCAGCGATTCAATCAAGATGAAATTCTATATACTTATAGTAGTTTTATACAATTTTTAATCGTGTGAAAAAATATCAAACATATATCTTTATTTTTATGGTCAGTTTTGAGGAAATAAAAAGAAAACGTGGTAATAATGGTCCCCTCTTCCGAATGAGCTACATTCCTCAAAAGTTGATAGAAAACTACGAATTTTGAATAATGCCCGTGTACCAAATTTCATTATTCTAGCTCAAACAGTTTTTGCGTAATCTTGTCTTTATACATACATACACACACACACACACATAAATATATATATTCAAACATTTTTCTCAACATATAAAGACATATAAAGACATCAAAATCTCGACATCTGGCGAGATAGTAACAAAAAAGATATCTCAAAGATTATTTCTTTAAAAATTCCTGAAAAATTAATATTAAAATTTTATTTTTAGTGGAAATTAAAATTTGCATTCAAAATTTTTTTTCTTTATTAATTTGGAAAGAATACTAGAAAAACAGTTCAGAAAAATTAGAATTGTAATTGTAGAGAAATCTAAAAGTAATTAAATAAAAAAACTAGTAATAACTAATTTTGGTTCTATATTTCATTTCTTCGAATATATACATTCTTATTTATTGCATATATATTATATATATATATTGTATTTTTTTAAGACATCTTTATAGTTCTCACTTCCTGAATAGAAATTTGATCATATTAATGGTTAGCAGTGGTGTCATATGAGGATTAATAATAATAATCTTCTAATGTAATTTAATCATTAGTAATCTTTTCTCAAGAACAGATACAATTAAGAGAAAAATAATAGAAGAAGAAGTTCACGAAATGCTCGATTGCTTCCAACGAAGCAAGTGGATCTCTTTCTAGTTTTTAGGAAAAAAAATAACAGAACAAAAGTAATCCTGACATAAAAGAATGTACCAAGATTACCAAAATCTATGAATAAATTTAAACAGGACAATACCGTTATACAATTTTGCACAAAAATGATTCAGACATCGGAAGATATTAGCTTTCAGAAGAAAACCTGAACAAGAGATTTATAAGATAAATGTCAAATATATATATATAAATATAAATATATTTTTTTTTTATTTTATTTTCAAACATTTAAAAAAAGGTAACAAATGATCATTTCTTGCTATAAGGTAAAATAAAAAACGAGCACAATGTAGAAAGGTGATTGAATAATTTATAAGAAAATACATTGAATTTAACCAGCAAAGTTAACAGGCCAACTGGCTGGTTTATTGGCATATTTCGTTATTTATCACAGCCGTGGCTGGCTAGAGAAATAAATGATAGGGAACAAGGGAGAAGTTGTGGTAAAGGGTCAAAAGAATTTATTCAAGCAGCGATTTGTTTTCGTACCGTAACGGTCTTTCAGGACAAGAAGGAAAGAAAAGTTAGCTCTCTGATTTGACAGTGATTTATCTATTCTCCCTCTTGATATGCTATAAATGTAATTTAACAAAAAGAATTGAAGATAAGATCTGAACGAAATAAAGAATAAGTTTTACAATAATAAATTTCCATTTAGCTACTTGAAAAGTTGTACAGTGAGTATTATATTATCTTTTTTTTTGTATTTAATTAATTGACCAAAAATTGATAAATTATTTTCTCTTAAAAAAAAAATAAATTTCCTCAAGGAAATAATTAATTCATAAAATATTAAATGTATCTTTGCTGATACAATTATTAAATGTTAAATTTGAAAAATAAAAAACTCAAAAACATAATAATTTTAATAAATTAAATTAATAAAATAATTTTTCTTTTTTTTTTTGTTTAATTAAAATGAATGCTAATGTAAGTCTCATATAATAATTTGATCATTCAGAAATATTTTATGAATTTTCAGGAAAGTAAAATAAAAATTAGATAGTAATTACTAATATATCATTGGTATAAAATAAATTTTTCTTTTTTTTTGTTTAATTAAAATGAATGTTAATGTAAGTCTCATATAATAATTTGATCATTCAGAAATATTTTATGAATTTTCAGGAAAGTAAAATAAAAATTAGATAGTAATTACTAATATATCATTGGTATAAAATAAATTTTTCTTTTTTTTGTTTAATTAAAATGAATGTTAATGTAAGTCTCATATAATAATTTGATCATTCAGAAATATTTTATGAATTTTCAGGAAAGTAAAATAAAAATTAGATAGTAATTACTAATATCATTGGTATATATTTCTTAATTGATATATATTCCATATATAATTAATTTATTAATATATATCGAACAACAGAATGATCTCCTCCTCTATAATATATATATATTTGCCTTAATCTAATTATAATAGACCGCAATGGACACCGTATTAATATATATGATAATTACAAAGGCAAATATCAATATGTTTTCTGAATATTTAAATGATTAATTTGTCAATTATGAATGAAATTGAAACCTCAAGCAGGATATTTGGTTTCCCCTTAATGAATACACTTAAATAAATATAACTGTTAATATAAATTCGTGCAAACAAAAAATTTTATAACTTACAGTTATTTATCTCAAATAATAGATAGACAAAAGAAACAATGCAATTTTGAAGATAAACTTGGGTAAAATTGAAAAAACAAAAATTAAATATTTTATAAGTAGAAAGTTAGTAGTTTCAATTATGTCAATAAGTACTTAGTTATCTACCAGTCTTGATAGATGGTGATAGATAAAGCCCTTTTGTCTCTCGATCTCTTAAAGGGTCTATAAGGATAACCCCAAAGGAATAGATACTAGATAATGAGGGAACTTTAGGGAAATTTAGGTCAAAGGACTACAGGTGACCTCTTAATGATATGATCGAATATTAAGTAAGATTTCTTCTCTGAAAATGGATTTTGATTTATAATTACAGGTTACAAAATAAATGATAAATACCGTAATAGAATAATAAATATTTATATTAATCTTATACTAATAAATAATTAATGGATGTTCTAAATATTATTGAAGATATGTAACATCTCTACTATACACCAGGTCTGGTGTATGAATATTTTGTTTTATGTAAATATTTATTTAATAATTTGATTATAATTAGAAAATAAATGTTTAAATATTTAAATGATTTAATATTTATCAATTATTTTCTTATTTAAAGTTTGATATTGTTTTTTTATAAAATCCATAAATTAATAATAATGTAATAATTTATAATAAAATAGTATAAATGAACATGTTTTATTTAAAATGTACAACTTTATATGTATGATAAAAATATGTAAATGACAAAAAATAAAATGGTTAAATTTCTGGACTTTTGATTTTAGATTTTTAGTTTCAGGGTAACTTTTAAATACTTGAATTATTAGGAATTTGTAAAAAATAGCTAAATCATTCAATTGGTATGGGCATGATATGAAAACACATATTAAGAAGTAAGATATGAATCACAATGTACCTTAATGGGATTAAAAAGAACCTTATCAGATGAAAAGATCTGCTTACCTGAAAAAAAGAAAATATGAATTAGAGTTTATAGACATAAATTTTAATGTAAAATTTTACATTTTTAGATAAAAATAATTACAATACTTATTGAAAGAAAATTGAAAATGAAAATAAATGGGGGCTTAATGGATAAAGTATCTGTTCCCTTCATCTGAAAATTTATCTCATTTGAGACCTGACCATACTGCTGGAAGGACGTGAAGTAAGCAACACATAAAAATACATATGAACAATTATAAATATAAACTTTTAGTTTAGTTTTATTTTAAAGATTTCTGATATTTGAAATAATAAATTGATTGAAAATTTCTATGTACCAATACCACTTGGGAGGTAGTTTTAAAATTTATATATTAATCTTATAAGTAAAGCAAAAATTATAAGTATATATTATCTTTCTGTCTTTCTGATCTTGAAAATTTTCATTATTATTATTTATAATATTTTAAAAATAATTTTTTCTTTAATTGATATTCATTTCAAATAATGATTAAAAAATATCTTATATTACACAAATTGTAGAATAAATTTCAACTATTTTTTATATTTCAGTTATTTTTACTAATTTGTACCATTTTAGGAAACGAATTGTTGATGCATTTTTAAAAAAAACTCATTTAATAATTAAAAAAAATTGTATAAATTGTTTAAAGGGTTGTGCGATAGCTCGGTGTTCCAGGTATTATGTATTACAAGAGTTGTTTTAAATTTACGTTTATATTTTATACCTATATGTATTAAAATGGGCCAAGAATATTTTGCATTATATAAAAAAATAATTAATGATATTTTAATTACAATTCTCAATATTCTTTCCTAAGGATAAAATTAAATTTCTATTAATGAGGGTGACATCTCCACCATGATTATATTTTTAGTCATTAGACTAATGCTTACCATTAAATGGTATCGATTATTTAAGTATATGATTTATGATTTAAAATCCAAAGAATTAAATAATTATAGATTTAAAATTATAGCTTTTCAAATATATAAGTCTGGGTCGAAAACATAAAAGAATGGGTAGTTTGCTTGAATTATTTTTAGTAAAGACAATAATATAAAAAAAAGATTTTAAATTTTGTTCAATGTTCACGTTTTGGTATAACATGGGTATGATTTGACTATTTTGTCGTCAGTATAATATATTATATATATGTATGCTTCAGTATCTGCCTGTTTCCGATTATTCTAATTTTTGTGAGTTCTACTGTCTAAAATTACATTTAAAAAAAATATCTAAATCCCATCTTAGGATAAGAAAATAAATTCGACTTAGCATCGATTTTTTTTAGTATTAAAATGAATTACACTCAAAGTCAGGATGGTAGGGAAGAAGGTTTCAACTTTCCCCTTTTAATCACCACGTCTAACCCCATTGGGATCATCCTGTTGCGATTTCCTTCTGGCTTTCTTAAGCTTCATCTAATTACATCCTCCTTCATCCCCTCATCAACTCCTTTATCTTTATGAATAGTTTTTAATCTCTGGGGAATTTTACTAGATGAACTTAGGAGTTATTATATATTTGCGACAATTATAAAAATATTTTAAAATTTTTGAATTTAAGAATTTTATAAAATGCTATGTTTGGTATCTCTAATGATTTTAATAA
This sequence comes from Labia minor, assembly GCA_963082975.1. NCBI lineage: Eukaryota > Metazoa > Arthropoda > Insecta > Dermaptera > Spongiphoridae > Labia > Labia minor. The sequence continues at coordinate 24,155,529 of OY720344.1, forward strand.
ATTTATTATTTTAAAGTAAATATAGATATATTTGATGAATATAAAGATAAATATAAATTAATTAAGAAATAAAAAATTACGCAAAAACGGTTTGAGCTAGAATGATGAAATTTGGTACATTGGCATTATTCAAAATTCATAGTTTTCTATCAACTTTTGAGAAATGTAGCTCAACCGGAAGAGGGTCATTACCTACAACGTTTTGATTTTTTTTCCTCTAATGTGCCAGTAAAAATAAAGATATATGTTTGATAATTTTTCCACATGATTAAAAATTGTATAAAACTGCTATATATAGAATTTCAGCTTGATTGAATCGCTGAAAGTACCAGAATTAATTTTTTAACACTGAAAATCCCACGCGCCAACACGTGACGTGGTTCCATCAACAAAGAGCCAAATATGCGCTGGTTTAATAAATATTATTTATTAATTTTAATTTATAATTTATAATTAATTAAATTTAATTTAAATATAATATATTATGTTATTTAATCCAATTCAATTTGCGAGATAGTCGAGTGGAGAGACACTCCAGCTAATTTTTATTTTAACCAATCCTGAACTGATTTGTTCATATTTTATCTTAAACTTTTTGGCCCACCCTGTATATATATATGTATATTTATATCAAAATACAACGTTGCGTCTAAGAAATTGATTTTATTAAAATGTATGACTAGTAAATAATAGTCATTTGTTTTAACCTTTAGAAAATGAATAAAATAGTATTATCGATTACCATAATTTTGCTATTAATAGATAGTTAGAAACCATTATAAAATCAAGAAAAAAAAAAATAAATTAAAATATTGACAATTAAATAATAATAAATTATTTTTGAAAATAAAGAATCGCGTAGTACTCTGGTATTCAAATTTTAAATTAGCTTATTCTAAGAAATAATCTGTTTAAATGGTACCATTCCGAGCAACGGTCTGTTTTTTCTATTATGTTGTATATAAGGTTGGTTGGTTTGGTAAAATTAAAACATTTTCGAGGTCACGGTTCTTAATATCCCCTCATCTGAGTTATAAGAATAAAGAAGACACAAAAAAAAAGAGGAAGGAGAAGTCTTAAATAATAAATGAGGATTATGAATGATGGATGATGCATAAAAAGGTGTCCAAAATATTATTAAAAAAGAAGAACATATTATTAATAAAAACGTTGGTCTCAAAGATGTAACCTTTCGAGATAATAAAATGTTTATAGCTAAAAAAAAAAATTAATTTTCATTAATATCAAAATGTAAACAAATTGAAAAGTCTTGGAATTGAATATTGATATAAAAGAGAATAAAGGAAAAGATCTTAGTGGATGACATCTGATTGGAATCAAATTCTATTTTCTGCCTGATCTGAATCTACAGGAAATTTAAACATTATAGGATTTGGAAGTAAATTGGATGCAATCGGTAAATGGAAATCGGAACCAAAAAAAAAAAATAAATAATAATAATAATAATAAATAAGAACCGTTGTTTATCATTGATCAATGCATCATCTAAAAAAAAATATAAAAGATATATAACTGATTTCATTTACTTGTATAAATTAAACTAAGTTAACATTAATTATATGATATAACTAAAAATTGTGATTAAGAATTATAAAGTAAGAGCAGCTAAATGAGCAATATAATAAAAAAAATAATAAAGATGATTAATTATATACTTTTATAACTTGCTTAATTTAAACATATTAATATTTTTAATTTTATAAAAAAAAATTAGATACTTAAATAAGAAAGGTAAATATGAATATTAATCTAAAAAAGTTATTTTTAATTTATCAATTAAATTAAAATAAATGTGTTGTACCTTTAACCTAAAGACAAAATAACTTCTGAGAAGAATTTAATTAAGTAACATTTAAAAAAACATTTTAATTTTAAATTAAATAATTTATTTGTGACTTTTCTATTTAATGAATATCATACTATTTTTAAATTTCAAATATTTTATCATTATTTTTGAAAAGATTATGAAATTCTTTTATTATTATTGGCGGTTTAAGGGCATCATGAAGTGTACTTCCATCAAATATGATTCTATCGAGCATTAATAATTCATATCGAACCATCTTCGACGGGGCACAGCCAGGAAAACAGTATGATATTGCAACTCGACTGATTCCAGTGTATCAAGCATCATGCACACCCCAGGCAAAAATAATTTTTACTCCAACATCTAATCACTAATGCTAGAAATTAATTTGATAATATATCATTAATAATATGATTATAATATAAAATAATTAATTAATGAATAACTCTTAAATAAATATGATGTCCAATGATAAACTGTTAAAGGAATAAATATTATTATAAGTAAAAATAAATATTAATTAATATTAAATTAAATTGTGATGCCAAATCGTGACTGTAAAGGGGTACTCATTGAGCATGACTAGAACAAATAAACTGAGTAAATAACTAAATACATTATATTACAGTATTACAAGCCTAACGGAGATGAAACAATCTAGTAAACTATCTAGTTATATTCTAGGATTAAAAATAATAAATAAATAATAAATTAGAAACCACTTTAACAAACAATTACTTATTTTCAATCATATTTAATTTTTTTTTTTAATTTATATTTTTATTTATTTAATTAAATAAAAATTACTATATAAAAATATTGATTTTCTGTTTAAAATCTTTACGGTGTTTTTAATTTTCTTTTAGATATCATAAAATATATAAATAATAATTAGAATATTTATAAAATAAAAATAAAACAATAACATTTGAATAAAATTCAAAAATAAAATACATTTCATAAAATAAAACTTTTAATTATAGAAACACACGTGAATGTTTTATAAAAAAAAACACTGGCTAGTTTATTTACATATAAGTTGAGCCCATTAAATAAAAATATTTATGTATATTATTGTATATACAAAGCATTTTGATTGTATAAATAAAAATAATTTATTTTTTTTATTAAATTTAAGAAAATAGTGTGTGTAAAAGTACTAGAAGAAAAAATAATTATTTAAAACAACTAAGAAATACGGTTGTATTTTTTATTTATTAAAATAGAGATTTTTTTATTCGAATTGAATCTTATTAATTGATTATTTCTATTAATTAAAATTAATTACTTTGATATTTAAATATCATTTATATATGTAGATAACTATTTACTTTATTATCAAATTATATACTTTATGTTCAAATTATTATCAAATATGAAAAATGAAAGCAGTGTGATGTCCTTAAAAGAAAGTAGTGAACAATAAATTTAAATTTGTGTAACCTGGACTAATTACAATAGAAATACAGTATTAGGTATTAAATAATGTATTACAAATTTAATTAACATTATAAGAATGATATTATACTTTAATCTTTTATGTATTTTTTAATAGTCATACATATAAATTAAGAATTTCATATTCCTAATTTGCTTTTTTAGTTACTGTTGTTGTTGTTGTTGTTGTTTAATTAATAATGTAATTTCAATTACATTTTTGAATTTCCTTCATTTGATCTGTTTAGTTGTGTTAATTTACACCATTGTTCTTTGCCTTTTATTAAAGTCCCTTTTGCAAACTTCACAAGCTCTTTTTATTTCGTTCATTTATTTTATAAGGTAGCATTTCGGTCCTTATACATTTTCATTAGAATCATAATAGGGATGCGGGCGTATAACGAGATCTATATAAAAGGGAAATCTCTGTTCTTAGAATGAGCAAACTAAATTAAGATTCACAAATAAACGTAATATTTTTTAAACATAAATATTAATAAGAATGTAAACCAACACATCTAATAATAATAATAACAATAATATTAATATTTAGAAAATTATTATATAATCTTAATATAAAATTGACTGAAATCTAACTGTCACAGTTTAATAGGGAGAAAGAAAACCAATCCTAGGCGAACCTTTAATCAACTTTTCCATTTTAGTGATTTTTACTAATAAATACTGAATAAAACTGCTATATATAAAATTTCAACTGGATTGAATCGCTGAAAATACCGGAATTAATTTTTTAAATTTTTTAACACGACTATCAATCACGCGCCAGCACGTGAGTGGTGCCATCAACAAAGAGCCAAACACGCGAATTAATTTTTTAAATTTTTCAATTATGACTTAAAAATAAAAGTAAAGGTTTTAAAATTAAATTTAATTTTTAATTAATTAATCTAATTAAATTAAATTATACTTAATTTATAATTTAATTAATTAAATTTAATTTAAATATAATATATGTTAATTATTCCAATTCAGTGGAGGCACTTTAGATTTTTTTTTCTCTATTCGTAAAACATTTATTGTAATATAAATATAACTATAACTGATTAATAAAATATTATATATATATATATATATATATATATTAATTTTTACCGACCGACGATAGTAAGGGAGGTATTGTTTTCACACCAAATTTCACATGTGGAGATTTTTACATATCTCCACGAATCATGCATTTTCTTAACAGAAAAAAGTATTTTTAGCATGATGTCTGTCCGTCCGTCCGTCCGTATAGATGTGTACAGCCTGAACGGCTCAACCGATTTTGATGAAATTTGGTATATTTACTTAATGCATCAGTGGGATGAATTGATCAACTTTTGGTGCAAATCCGGAAACTGGAAGTGGTAGTATTAGCGATCGACGATAGGAAGGGAAGGGTTATTTTCACACCAAATTTCACATGAGGAGATTTTTTTACATATCACCACGAATGTATTGGTTTTATCCTCGGGAAAAATCATCTTCATTATGTTTTTCTTAATTTAAAATTAAATGACGTCACCCAGCCCTTCATGACGTCACAGCCTCGGGTAACGCCGGGTAACGCCGGCTACTTCAGCTATATATTATAAATAAAATAAAATTAAAAATATTTATGTTCTATCCATATCTGTTTTTTATTACATTAATAGATATATTAAAATTATTTGAAATTGTTTCTGTAGCTGGAAATTAATTTATTTCAAACCGTCGGTCGGTTCGGACCTGGTTAACTTATTTATTATATGAAAAAAAAATTTTAAATTTCTTTTATTTTGTCTTTTGAGTTTTATAGTCAGACACAACATTCCAAATATTCGATAAAAATATATTTTATAAGAAAATTGTTGAATTTCTTATCTTTCAAAATGTTGAACGATTGGAATAGTAAAATTCCTGAGCAGTTTGAGTGACTAAAAGAAAAAAAAAAATATGTCAATATTGAAGAGAGATACAAGCGAGTGAGCATCCAACCAAGATAGGTAGGTAGACGACATTGCAAATGCAAAAAAGCCTTAGCGAGGGCAGTGAGGCGTGATCAAAAGGATCCCGAACACTTCTATTTTTTCGTAGATACGGAAAAAATTATATTAAATGGATATCGTAAATTAATATATTGGTTCGAGAGCATCCCCCTATTTTCACTTACGATGATATTCTATTATAAAAAAATTAGCTGGAGTGTCTCCACTCGACTATCTCGCAATTTGAATTGGATTAAATAACATTATATATTATATTTAAATTAAATTTAATTAATTATAAATTATAAATAATAAATAATAAATATTAAACCAGCGCATGTTTGGCTTTTTGTTGATGGCACCACGTCACGTGTTGACGCGTGAGATTTTCAGTGTTAAAAAATTAATTCTGGTACTTTCAGCGAATCAATCAAGCTGAAATTCTATATATAGCAGTTTTATATAATTATTAATCATGTGAAAAATTATCAAACATATATCTTTATTTTTACGGTCACTTTAGAGGAAAAAAAATCAAAACGTTGTAGGTAATGACCCTCTTCCGGTTGAGCTACATTTCTCAAAAGTTGATAGAAAACTATGAATTTTGAATAATGTCCATGTACCAAATTTCATCATTCTAGCTCAAACCGTTTTTGCGTAATCTTGCCTACATACATACACACACACATACACACATACACACACACATACACACACACAGACATTTTTCTCAACCTTAGTGAAAATGATTCAGGAACCTTCAAAACGTATAAAAACATCAAAATCTCAACATCGAAAATTTTCATGATCGCAATACTATCTCTGGCGAGATAGTAAAAATGATCAAATTTAAACAAATTTATAAATAATAAATTTTAATATTAAAAGAATTACATATATTTGATAATATACCTGAATATAAATAATTGAATTATTTGTATTTAAATTCTATAAATTATTTTGGAAAACAAAAATTAATTTAATACAATTTATGTATATTTATTATAAAATTTAATAGATTCTTTTAAATCAAAATTTGAGATTAATTAGTTGTTTTAATTAAGTATAATAAATTTAAAAAAAATTATATTATTTATATTTATTAATTAGAGATTGGTTTTTGTTTAAATATTGAATATTTTATAAAAAAAATCATCTCGCCTCTCAAATAAATTGGTTTGAAATATTTAGGTTTTACTATAAAACCAAAAATTTACCGTTTGAACTGAATTAACTTGATAGAAACACCAGGAAAAATATGTAGCAAAAAAAATATAGATTAAATTGTATAGTAGCCGTTATTTTAGCAAAAGTGTTAAATTTCTCAACGATTTCAAAACAAAGCAATATTCTTTGGTCCTTTGAACGTTTAACAAATTTTATATATATAAGAGAAAATCAATGATAATAAAATTATGGAGGTATGGACAAAACATAAATAAGCAGTAATTTTAGAATTCTTAATCAAACAATACTTTGAACAATTCTAATGAATATGAAATTATAGTTATTATCAAACTTTTTTTTTTTATATAAAGCGCTTACTGTTTTATTATAAATATATTCCTCGAAACAGATATTTACCAAAGGAATTATTGATAAGAGGAGGATTTAAAAGATATACACGTTAGATTACAATAATTTTCAATCACTTAATTTAATCTGAAAGTTAGGATGGTTATTATTTCATAATTAATGTTCTTTTTTAACCTTTTAATAATAAATAATAATTAAATTCCCTATAGCAATTAAACACTATAATAAAATAAACATATTATCAATAACCTTGTCCTATGGACGTAAAGGCTAATTAGCGATGAAAGGATTAATGAATAGGAAGGGTAGATTGTGGTCCGAATGTATACAGAGCCTATTCAATCGTATAATATACATTTATTCAATGGGGTAGGGAACAGTGCGAATAAACAGCAGCTTCGCTAATTGAATTTTTATTATTTTTTTTTTATCAATATCAATAATGGATAAAACGGATTCAGGATATTTGTTTTCCTCCATATAAGCTAAATTTAAAAATTATCAATCGAATTGAATAAAAAAATCGAAAACATTTGAATTTTGATCCCTCTTGAATTTGAATGAAGTAAGTCTTTATATATATATAATCGAATGGGAAATGAAAAAAAAGATTTAATATTATTATTATATTGAAGCTTTTGGATGAAGCTATAAAGGTGGAGGATTATATATTTTTTAGAAGAGAAATATGATTATTTTTCAAATAATAGTTACTTATGGATAAGTCAAACAAAAAATATAACATAAATTTAGAATGGATAAGTATTGTAAGATTTACAGAAATAATAATTGATTTGATAGAAAAAAAAGAGGATTTATGGAGGGAATTCTGAATTATCGATTGTATTTTCCAAATCTCTACAAAAGGTAGACAAAAAAAACTGTCTGATCAAACCAATGAATTGTTAAAATCGTAAATAAGTTTCCTTTTGATCTCTAAATTAATATATTTAAATATTTTCATTGAAAAAGTAAAAAAAATAAGTTGACCTGTGGCCAGGTCCGAACCGACCGAAGGTTTGAAATAAATTACAGAAACAATTTCAAATAATTTTAATATATCTATTAATGTAATAAAAAACAGATATGGATACATAAATAATAAATATAAACATTTTTAATTTTATTTTATTTATAATATATATGCAAGACCAGGCTGTGACGTCATGAATGGCTGGATGACGTCATATAATTTTAAATCAAGAAAAAACTAATAAATATGATTTTCCCGAGGATAAAACCAATACAAAGTGTATATGATTCTTCGTGGTGATATATAAAAAAATCTCCTCATGTGAAATTTGGTGTGAAAATAACACTTCCCTTCCTATCGTCGATCGCTAATACTACCACTTCCGGTTTCCGGATTTGCACCAAAAGTTGATCAATTCATCCCTCTTAAGTATATATACCAAATTTCATCAAAATCGGTTGAGCCGTTCACACATCTATACGGACGGACGGACGGACAGACATCATGCTAAAAATACTTTTTTCTGTTAACAAAATGCATGATTCGTGGAGATATGTAAAAATCTCCACATGTGAAATTTGGTGTCAAAACAATACCTCCCTTACTATCGTCGGTCGGTAAAAATACAAGAATAAAATTCAAAAGTAAAATTATTTATTTAATCAAATTTATATTATTCAAATTATTATTTATTTCCAAAAAAAAAAAAATAGAAAAAAGAATCTAAAGCTATATATATATATATATATATAGGTATGTATCATTTCCTTTAAAAGGATTGAAAAGGATTCTTCTTCTTTTTCTCTCAAATAAAGAAAGTGGAATTCTTTCTCAAATGATGTTGAGATAATGAAGATGTTTTGTAGACCGTTTGTTGTTGCTTAAATAAATACATGGTGTTGATTTTAACTTAACATTGCAAAGAATAAAATTCAATAAAATACAAGTAACTTGAAACGTGTACCTTTAACAATAAATAACTTAACTACGCTTTAATAATATTATTATAATTCTTTTAATAAAATCATCTTTTTATGTAAATTTCTCTTTTATAATTATATTGTTCATTTAATTCACAAAGAATATTGAAGGCATAAGCAAATAAATAATTGACTGGATAAAATATTAAAATATATTCTAAAATTAAAATCAACTTCCAGTAAGAATAAGTATATAAAATCGTCAAATTTATATGTTATTTTAAAAACTTAGAAATCTTTAATGTTTAAAGGCCTTTCATATCACAGTTACGACATTTAAGAGTGATAAGTTCATCAAACATTGTTAAACAAATACAGTCGTGACCCACAAAAAAGTTTGATTAAAGTTCTTTATTATGAGTCAATGTATCCATATCTTGATTTTATTTATAAATTATGATATAAAATATATGACATTGGTTATATTTAAAGAACAATTTACCTTTCAGGTACAGGTGGTATACCTAAAATAAATAACAAAAACAATATAAATCAAAGTCTCTTTTACCTATATATCCTCTAAATTTCAAGTGAAGCGGTTTTAAATTTAAACTCCATTTTAATTAAACAACATATTAGATTACTGAAACATGAAAGGTGGTATGCGTATCTAAACATGAGAATATACCCTAATATGTCCAAGAAGTGTATATTATTTGCCCCTTTGTCATTTTCTCACCCATTTTCAGGTGTTTAAATCAATTTTTCGTTAAAAAAAAATAAATTACTTGAAATTAATTTAATTGTTTCTATGATAAACATTCAAATGAAGTTATATATTTTTATTTGAAAGTGTAAAAATGCTCGCTCATGGTGGTCACGCAACATTCGAGTTAATTATTATCAGCTTGGAACATTTGCCCCAAGAGCCTTTAATAGTCGCGTTAGGTTGCACGAAAGAGAAAAGGCAATTTGCTCCCTTTAAAAGTCTCTACAAAGGAAATAAATATTTGATGAAAATTTGTTCTGAAACGTGATGCGAATCAAATTTCATTCATAGGGCGGTTGAAAGTGAGAAAATAGAAGGTGCATACAAAACGATTAACATTCTACCTTAACTAAGTAAGTGATCTTAAATTCCATTAGTCATAATCCTTTCAATTTTAAAAGATTAAAAATTAAGTTTATTCATTAAGAATAAGAAAATTAGTAAAAAAAAAAAATACAGATTTCACAAATAAAATTAGTAAATGTATTTGTGTATTTAACAATAATTGATGTTAATTGGTGTATATTATATATATATATTAAAGTAAACACAGGTCTTTGCTCCCTGCACAGAAAGGTCATTTACTACCTCTAAAGCCCTAATATATATTTAAATAATTAAGACATTTAAATATTCCAATTCACATAACAAACAATAAACACTCTAAATTAATATGTTATGAAACTAGTATTATGAATCTTCACAATTCTATGTTAAATATAAATTACTTTGGGATAATTGTCTAAATCAAATATAACAAACAGAATATGAAAACATTATAATTAAATCTATCATGGGAATTTCAAAATTAGTGCATAATATACTTATGATCATTGTCTTTAATCATTTGAATTTATTCCCCATATTCTGGGTCTTTAGATATTCTGTTTCTAGAATAGTTTTCTCGCCTGGGTCCAAAAAGACAAGACATTCATCCTTCCTACTCAACTGATAATTTATGTTATTCATTTACTTTTACTTCATCTATGTACGAGTTCTAACTTTAGTAAGTACTTTATAGTATGGAGTTAGTATCTAAGTCACACAGCTACCCAAGATCTTGGGCATATTATGATGATGTCTTTCATACCCAACGTTTTAATAAGAACAGGACGTTCATTGTATCAAGTGTTATGTTTAATTCTATTCTAATAAGAGTAACATTTTTTGTACTATTATACTATAATAGAAATTTATCTTTTCTCATCTTCTTATATAATAATTTGTTTAAAAAAATATTTAATTAATATTTAATCAAATCATTGATAATTAATTAACACGTTATTTGCTTTAACCCATTGCCGGCCCTAACGCTCCAGAACGCTCGAAATATAAATGTCGCCTGCCGGCCTTAACGCTCCAGAACGCTCGTGTTTCACTTTTCTTAAATATAGTGCGTAGATTCAAGGCAATCATGAACTTCGCCCTCTGACGTTTACGCATCTGCTAAGTAGGAATGCTTTCACACATATAAACATGAATTACACACTAAAAAAAATTTATGACTCAAATAATAAAATTCAAAAGTTAAGTAGACACCATGGCAAGTGGCTCGCGCTTTTCAAATAGAAACTTAACGGAGAGGGAAATTTTAACAATTTTAGAAGAGAGTAGTGATAACGATGTATCAATAGACATACTCTCATCGAATTATGACGAAACATCCAGTGAAGAAGATGATACTAGAGTAGACGTCCCAGGTTCAGTCCCCACTCAGCAGGTAAAATGGAGTGATAGCCTACATTTCAAAGAATTAGAACATTTTTATCAATTTAGCAGGGCCTAAACACAGTTTACCTGTTGGCAGCAATGAAAAAGATTTTTTCGAATTATTTGTGTCTAGTAATTTTTATAATAAAACTTCAGAAGCAACTAATAAATACGCAGCCTTATCTCAAAAAAAATTGGGGTTCGCCGATAAAAATTGGGAGGACACAAATGAAGAAGAAATACAAGCCTATATAGGTATTCTAATCTATATGGGTATTGTCGATCTTCCAGAAATTGATTACTATTTTCAGGGGGATTTTTGTATATGTCCTTTAGTAAAACAAACTATGACACTAAAGCGATTTAGAAAATTAACACAGTATTTACATCTGAGTGACATTGAAACAATACCTGATCGAAACAGTGCAGATTTTGACATTCTATATAAAGCAAGACCAGCTCTGGAACTAATGGAAAAATTCAAAGAAACATACGTTCCAGGTCATGAACTTGCTGTCGACGAGGCCATGATCGGTTTCAAGGGGAGATATTTTTTAAAACAATATCTGCCTGGAAAACCTACGAAATGGGGAATAAAGGCATGGGGTTTGGCTGACAGTACAAATGGCTATCTTCTGAAATGTGAAATTTATAAAGGAAAAAAAGAAATTCGACAACAAAATCTGCTACTTGGAGAACAAGTTGTACTGCAACTTACAGAGTCTTATTGGGGGAAATGGCATCATATTTATTACGACAATTTTTTTAGCACGACAAATCTGATGAAAATGTTACTAGACCAAAAGACGTATAGTTGTGCCACCACACGGATAAACAAAAAAAATTGGCCTCAAGAATTTAAAAAAAAATCAAAGTTGAAATTGAAAAGAGGTGAATCTAGGAAAATGCAACATGAAGATGTCACAGTAATAGTATGGAAAGATAAACGTTTTGTTCACCTTCTTTCAACAAATTCCGATCCCCGGACTGATGGTTTAGTGACGAAAAAATCAGGAAAGGGAAATGAAAAAATAGAAATCCCATGCCCTTATCCAGTTAAAAATTACACCAAATACATGGGAGGTGTTGACATAAATAACCAAAACTGTGATTACTATTACCAACACGGTAGGTCTTCTAAAAAGTGGTGGATATTTATTTTACACTTTGTCCTGAATGTGTGTATTGTGAACTCGTTCATATTGTATAACTTAACAAATCAGCCTGTCACTACAGCACATGGAAACAGACAGCTAAACTTCAGGCGAAATTTGGTGAATCAGCTCATCGGAACATATTCATCTCGTAAGCGTACAGGCAGAAAAAGAGGTTTACCCTTAGGTACAACATTACCTAAAACGCTTCATAATATTGAAAAAATAATTGGACGTGCAAAAATGTGTGCTTTATGTATAGAAAAGAAAATAAAAGCCCCATCTGGAAGGGGTAAACAGACTACATTTAAATGTAAACAGTGCGATCTTCCATTGTGCCGTGTAGGGTGTTTTTTAGAATATTACCAGGAGCGAAATGTGGAGGTTCAAAATTAAATGGGTATGTTATCACATGCCTAAATATATTATAAATAAAATATAAAAAAAATTATAAGGTTATCTCTTTTAGTTTAATTTTTATGATTTTTTTTCGAAAGGAAAACATATTTGCTACGATAGCTATGTGTCGATTGAAATAATACAGCCATCTGGGCCATGCGTAGGCAATTTAAATAGGACCGGCAAAGGGTTAATTATTTTGTTGCCGAATTATGGACATTGTTTAGTTTTTGAATGATCTTCAATGATAAATGATCGTATATTCAAGATTCAATACTATATCTTTAAATTTGTGGTATTAAAAAATAATATTTTTATTGATATCTAATTACTGTATTTATTCATATGTATTTAATTAAGTGATAGGTATTTAATAAAGTTTATTTTTAAATAGTAAAGTATAGGAGGCAGCTAGCCGATAGTGTAGCATAGCAATTTTCTACACAAGAAGTTGGCGTTCAATTCCAATTAAGAACAAATTTTTCTAATAAAATTAAATTTAACATCAGCTGCCTCCGGCTCCAGGAACTGTCAGTTCCTGGTTCTATACATGCGGAAGGCAACGAGAAACCACCGCATTAACATTCCCAAAAAAAATTATCATGGCTGGGCACCTTCTAAGGCTATCCTAGCAATGATAATAGCCAAACTCCGAAAGGGAGACGGCACCTTAAGAAGAAGAAAGTATAGTAGTAAATATCTTTGAATATAATCCTAATAAATTAATAAAAAAAACTTTTTAATATACACGCTTTATAATCAAAAATGCCCTAAAAAATAGAAAATAAAATATTAATTAAACCTTGAATATTATCCTTTACATATACCCAACAAAAAAGCGCGAGGGCTTATGAACATAAGTAGTAGGTAAAATATTATTATATGCGCCGCAAGCTTTTTTGTTGGGCATATGTATTAGATCGATTTAGCAAGGTTTTATTTATTATTATAAATAATCCACAGTAAAAGACAAATTGAAAAAATGCAGAGAAAATTCAAAAAATAAATTTTTTTAATTTTTAAAATTTAAAATAAAAATAGGAACTTTTAAATTTTTTCAATATTGTATTCATTGAAATTTTTCGTGACTTCATCTACTCCTGTTAAAATAATTAATTTTTTTTATCAAGATTATATAGCTTATTATATCAAATAACTCTTTCGTGATTCTAGACACACGTTTGATTTCAAATGCATCTGACATAAATGAAAAAGTGTTGGTTGATTATTTCAATGACCATATCCATAATTTTATATTAAACCTAATGATCATAGGGCATAACTCGTTGGGAACACGATTGAAAAAGGAAGATTGTTGTTTCAAGGTTATACAGGTAAGTAAAATGGATACCTTAAATTAATCCAAAATATGTTATAACATTTAAGATTTTGAAACTATCATTAAATTTATCTTAGTAATAATATTAATATTAAATAAATTAGGAATAACATTTTAATATCAATGAGTAATGAAATTCTTGAAATTACTTAAATTCAGGTACGTACATTTAAAAATAATATAAACATATTGTATATTGTTCTTATTAAAGATTTGATTAAAATATCTTTTCGATAATATTAAAAATTTTTTTTTAATATAATCTGGTGAGTTTTCAGAAATTTTATTTATTTTTTATAAGGTTATTTATAATATATAAGGAGGCGCTGGCTGTGATTAGGTGACGTCATTCAATTTTAAATTAAGAAAAAACTAATGAAGATGATTTTCCTGAGGATAAAACCAATACAACGAGCATGATTTGTGGAGATATGTAAAAAAAATCTCCACATGTGAAATTTGGTATGAAAAGAATACCTCCCTTACTATCGTCGGTCGGTAAAAATTGATATTAATACGACTTTACACTTTGGTGACTAAGAAGGATAAGATATATATAAAAAATAGTATTGCGAAAAAAAGTAAACGCCTGAGTGGGGCTGTCGGGCAATGGTAATGTGCATTCTTAACCGGTTAATTGTATTATTCTTAATTGCTCGACAACGGCGCCACCCAAAACAATATATTTGAGGAAGCTTAGATATAAAACTATTCGTAAGTGTATAGTTGTAAAAACCGACACTAAAAGATCTTCGAAAATTGATAATATTTTAAATGTAATTTTCTATTATTTAATATAAATATATAACGAATCATCTGATATAAGTAGATTTTATTTATTAAATTTTTTTTATGAATAAAAATGAAATTTAGAAAAGGAAATTTTAGCGATGCGTGTTTCTTTATATATTTGTTTATCGACCAATTTAATGTTATTATGCTCTTATTACGAAATATGAAATCTATTGCTTATATAAAAAACATAAACACCTTCGTTATTGATTAGTGCATATATTTTTATATTGCCGTTTTTAGACATGATTTTTTTTTTATTACGTGTTTGATAGTAAATATTATAGATTAACAATTATTTAATTAATATGCATTGAATTTAAAAATGAGAATTTAATTAAATTAATAATTGATAATATCTATTTAAACAAGTATCATTTAAAATGTATATTTAATTTTCTTTTTAAATGGGTGTTAATATGAGAAAATTCCATCAAATATTCTACTTAGTGTCAGTGTCGGTCTTTCCTTGTGTGGCGAAATCAGTCTGAAGATAGCAATGTTCAAATTAAAATATACTATTTTAGTTAATTATTGCTATAACATTAATTTTCCAAAAAATAGTTATATATTTGGGTATGAATGTTTAATTACTATCTACTACTTTATTGCGATCATGAAAATTTTCGATGTCGAGATTTTGATGTTTTTATACGTTTTAAAGGTTCCTGAGTCATTTTAATAAGGTTGAGAAAAATGAAAAATGTGTGTGTGTGTGTGTGCATGTGTATAGACAAGATTACGCAAAAATGGATTGAACTAGAATCATGAAATTTGGTACACGGGCATTATTCAAAATTTGTAGTTTTCTATCAACTTTTGAGAAATGTAGCTCATCCGGAAGTGGATCATTACCTACCACATTCTGATTTTTTTCTTCTAAAGTGACTGTAAAAATAAAGATATATGTTTGATAGTTTTTCACATGATTAATAATTGTATAAAACTGCTATATATAGAATTTCAGCTTGATTGATTCGCTGAAAGTACCGGAATTAATTTTTTAACAATGCAAATCATGCGCTGTTTTAATAAATATTATTTATTAATTTAAATTTATAATTTAATTAATTAAATTTAATTTAAATATAAATATGCTATTTAATCCAATTCAAATTGCGAGATAGTCGAGTGGAGACACTCCAGATTTATTTACCATATAAGCATTATATATATTGAGAGAGATTCTAACTAACATAAGAACACCCAAGAAGAGGGTGAATTTCTGGCTTACGAATACAAATTCCATATTACTAGACCCTACTAATGGAAGGGGCGGACCAGAGTGGTCAGATGCGAAAACCGCTGAAGGCGGTTTGAACAGCTGGTATAAAACGACTAAAACGATTTGTTCCTATTATCTAAAAACTGAACTAGTTTTTTTATGACTTTTTTGAATTTCACACTACTAATAACCTTTGTTAGTGTACGCTTCGTGTCAGGTTTAAACTAGTATAAGTCGATTGCATAAAAACCTCCCTCCTAGCTCCCTTAGATTATGACTGGACATTAGAAATGTATGAGGGCTGGCGTAGTCCAGGTGGAACATAACCTCTTTATTTATTAGCCAATTATCGCCTTTTTTCCTCTGATTTCTTCTTTTAGTCAGATCACATGCTGGTAATAAAGTTACTAAAATTATATAATATCGAGATTAGGGACAATATTTAAAATTTTAGGCGCCAAACTTTTAAATCAAATAAAAAAGAATAAATTTTAACAAATTTCTTATTAGTTTAGTTTATCTTTAATTCTTTAATTCATATTTATATTTAAGAAGACTCTTTAGCTTTGTATAACGACGAAATATTTAATTAATTTGAACCAATTTTAACCAATGTATATTTGTTTTCAAATTTATATAAAAAAAAACTCTTGATAGGTTGCCTCAAGTAGCTCCTTTAGCAACGATTAATATTCTTTAAAAACTAAAATATATTGAATATGAATTATGAAATAAAAATATTTGTATAATGAAAATTGTATAAAATGAAATTGAAATTAAATGAGTAATGAATATATTTTTTCTTGTATATAAATTCATATAATATGAGATAAAATTGAAGTACACATGTACCATATTATAAAAAAAAATGGTAGCTTGAACGATTTATAAATTTAATAAATTATTACTTTTATTTATATTTAAATATATTTTAAAAATTAATATTTTTCGCTAATAATTGTTAATTGTTAAATTAAGTATATATATATATATACACATAGAAAAGAATAATTTTAATTTCTTATAAAATCAGTTATATATATAAATATTAAATATTATAATGGATAAATAAATTTAAAGTAGCCAGAACTATAATTTCAAGTAATTTATATATAAATAAAATTAATCTATAAATAAAATGAAATATACTGAACTCTAAAAAATACTTATTGATTGACAATGTCAAAAATAACATGAGATAAAAAATTTAATATGGTATTAATTTTATCATAAAAGCATATTATAAATAATAACAATATAAAATCACTATATATATATTATTTTCATTAAAATTACATTTTAATATATATATATATTGATATTGGTAAATAAATATAAATATAAATATATATTGGGAATATCAAGGATTATTAGGATGAATAAACAATTTTAATTCGTAATTAAAAATATGAAAAAAAAATTAATTAAATCCAAAGTTAATATTGTTATAAAATAAGCGAATATTAAAATACAGAGGAAAATTCTATTTATAGAGAGATCAATTAACAAAAATAAAGAGGATATAGGAAAGGGTTGCAGTTGGATTTAAGGGTGGTGCTTTATGACCAGGTAGTATAAGGGCGGGAAGAGGGAAGTTCTCAAGAGGTTCGCTAAGGTCCTTGGCTCCATATGTCATTGAGGAATGTGTGATGCAACAAAAGGTTTCCAAAACAGATGTTTAGTTTCGATGACTTTAAACGCTTAACACTTGCCCATGATAGAAAAAATATGGGGGAAGAAAAAAAAAGATTTACTCTCTCTTTACTACTTTTTATCTCTTTTGTATATATTACAAAAGTTTCTAGTTATAGTAGGATGTGTGAAAAGGCAAAAGTTTTTATGCATATTTTGAATTGAGTTTTCAATTGTACCAACACAAATATGACATCATAAAGAATGAACTTAACCAATTGGCTAAAGAAGAGATAAATAAAAACTTTTTCAATGTTTAATAATATTCAAGTGAATGGAATAGAAAAAAAATAATTGAAAACAGATACTTATATCTTATCTTATTATACTAGCAAAAATTGTATTTATATATATATATATATATATATATATTTGTATTTTTTATATATTAAACCGCCCGAAGGATTTTTTGAAATTTACACCAAAGATAATTTTTATAAAGAAAAATCGATCTGCATTGGTTTCAACCTTGGGAAAAATCATCTTTATTAGTTTTTTCTTAATTTTAAATAGGAAATCTAAATGAGGTCAGCAAAACTACGCCGGACAGCGCTTCCTTAAATACAAAATATTATAAATAAAATAAAAATAAAAATATTTTGTAATCTAATTACGAAATATATGTTATATCCACAGGCCATACTTTTCTGTCTTTTAGTGTATTAATACGTACGTTTAAAAGCTGTATATTTTGTGTCCATTTTTTTTAATTTATGTTCTTTTAAATTATTTAAAACTGTTTCATATATTTTGTCGTTTATTTATTTTAAATAATAATTTTAATCTTAAATATTTTAAAATAATTTTCTTAAAGTACCGAGCGGCGGCTTGGTGAACCAGTTACTTTATTTTATATTAAAAAATATTACATTTTTGTGTGGGAATATGGGGACTGCGAAAATAGTTTGTTTTTATATGATTTATAAATAAATAATGGAATAAAGAAGTCTTTAATTCAGTTTGTTAGGTAAGATAATATTATAAATAATTTATTGTTAAATATATTATATAAATTGTATTTTACTGATTTTATAATTTGTTAATAAATTTTTAGTTTTTACTTTCCCGCATACTTCGTATAAGGGAAGTATTGGAATCGTCAAAAATTTCGACTTCGAGATTTCGATAGATCTTGACGTTTTAGACCTCCCTGAGTCGGAAAATACCATTTTTCCAATTATGTCTGTGTGTGTGTATGTATGTATGTATGTATGTATGTATGTATGTATGTATGTAATGTCTGTAAGCAAATTTACTCAAAAACTAATCAAGCTAGGACTTCGAAATTTGGTACACCGATATTATTCAGAGTTTGCAGATTTCTATCAAAATTTCGTCAAAATCGGTTAACCGGAAGTGGTACTTTACCTACACTGGTTGCGTTTACCTTTCAAGTAAAGTATCAGTTTGCTTCGAGATATTTGCTTCATATTTTGTATATAGATTTAAAAATATGAAAAAAATCGAGATACCAAATTTTATCATGATCTGACTACCGGAAGTGACATTTTACCTATACAAGTAGCGTTTCTTTTTTACCGACCGACGATAGTAAGGGAGGTATTGTTTTCACACCAAATTTCACCTGTGGATATTTTTAGGTACATATCTCCACGAATCATGCATTTTCTTAACAGAAAAAAGTATTTTTAGCATGATGTCTATCCGTCCGTCTGTCCGTCGGTCCGTATAGATGTGTACAGCCTGAACGGCTCAACGGATTTTGATGAAATTTGGTATATTTACTTAATACATCAGTAGGATGAATTGGTCAACTTTTGGTGCAAATCCGGAAACCGGAAGTGGTAGTATTGCCGATCGAAGAGAGGAAGTGAAGGGTTATTTTCATATCAAATTTCACGTGAGGACATATCTCCACGTGTTATGCACTTTGTATTGGTTTTATCCTCGAGAAAAATCATCTTCATTAGTTTTTTCTTAATTTAAAATTATATGACGTCACCCAGCACTTCATGACGTCACAGCCAGCCCTTATATATTATAAATAAAATAAAATTAAAAATATTTATATTATATCCATATCTGTTTTTTTTACATTTAAAATATCAGTTAACCGGAAGTAGCACTTTATTCTATATATATATATATATATATAAATGTTACCAAATATCAAATTTGACACCAATAAACTAATACGAACTGGCTCTTTATCAATATCAAGTTTACACATTCTAAATATTCATTCACAACTCTTTATACCTATTTATATGCGGGAAAGTCTAGGGGAGGACACTCCCGCTTATTTTACTACTGAATCCAAGATTTTTTCATTTCATTTCAAAAAGATTCAACATTATCTATTGATTTTAATTTTATAACCTTTTTTCAAAAATACTATTCAATGATCAGTGAGCAAACAATATACACAGAAATGCACTTACAGCACACAACAAAAACATTAAAAAACTCATTTGAACAAACACATTATATTATACTATTTTTATTTAAATAAACGACGCAACAATGGGGGCTAGTTCAAATTTCTATTTGATTATAATTGATAAGATATAGTAACATAAATCTGAGAATGCATAAATGGAGAGTTAACTCAACTCATGCTATCTTGGTCTATCATGGCACATCTTAAGAATATTATTTTTCGATCTATGTGCACTATATTTTGAATAATAGATCCGAGATCAAAATTTATGTCGTTTAGATGTACATATCATTTCAACTTCTATGTATTATGAAGTATATGATAAATTATTATCCTTACTTCTCGAGAGCGATTTGTATCGATTATTTTGGTGAGCAACTTCTTTTTCATGATGAATTTTCAAGGATCATCAAGACGAACAAGGAGAACTCAACGATGAAATAAACATTATTATTTCTTCTAAAAATGCAAATTTTTGACATTTTGCTCTTCTTATAAGACTTGTCAGTTATCTAGGACAAGTTTTTCATTAAATAAAAGACACTAATCGCTTTTGAGAAGAACAGATAATTTACCAAATTGCTATAATAAAAGTTGAAATCTGTGATACATCTAAACAAATAAAGAATGTAAAATTATGAATAATAAAATATGTATAGTGATGGAAAGATGTTATCAGGCGCGTTGAAGGCGCTGTTGACGGGCAATCAATTGGTTGATAAAGTCCATTGCTATTGCCTCCCAACAGCGTTTCCATTCGCGATAACACATTTGTCCGTCACTATACATAGTACCAGGTTCACCGAGTCGTCGCTCGGTACTTTAAAAAAATTATTCCTTATGAACTATGAATATTTAAGATTAAGATTATTATTCAAAATTAATAAACAACAAAATATATTCAAGAATTTCAAATAATTTAAAAGAACATAAATTTAAAAATATACAGCCTTTAAAGGCACGTATTAATGCACTGAATGACAGAAAAGGATGGCCTGTGGATATAATATAATAGATATTTCGTAATTTGATTACAAAATATTATTAAAATAAATATTTTTAATTTTATTTTATTTATAATATTTTGTATATAAGGAAGCGATGTTGGCGGTGCCGGGCGCCATTTTTTTATTATTAAAATTCCAATTTTAAATTAAGAAAAAATCTGGAGTGTCTATACTCGACTATCTCGCAATTTGAATTGGATTAGATAACATATCTATATTTAAATTGTGTCTATACTCGACTCTATCTCGCAATTTGAATTGGATTAGATAACATATCTATATTTAAATTAAATTTAACTAATTAAATTATAAATTAAAATTAATATTTATTAAAACAGCGCGTGTTTGGCTCTTTGAGAATGGCACCGCGTCACGTGCTGGCGCGTGATTTGCAATGTTACAAAATTAATTAGTTTCAGCAAATCAATCAAGCTGAAATTCTATATACTATCAAACATAAATCTTTATTTTTACGGTCACTTTAGAGGAAAAAAAAATCAAAATGTGGTAGGTAATGAGAGAGAGACAGACATTTTTCTCATCCTTATTAAAAATGACTCAGGGACCTTCAAAACGTATAAAATCATCAAAATCTCGACATGGAAAATTTTCGTGATCGCAATACTATCTCTGGCGAGAAAGTAAAATCTAACAGAAATGATTTTTCCCGATAAATATTATCTATGGCGAGAATTTTAAAAAAATCCTGAGAGCAGTTTAATTTTTCAAAAATGCATATACAATTTTTGCTAGTATAATAAGATAAGATAAGATATATATAATTATGTTATAGGTATTAATATTTATATGAATAAATTAAATACTTAATTATTTTTTAGTTTAGTTATTTTTTTCTGTTATTTGTTAAAAGTTTGTTCTGTTTTCCGTTTGGAATTTTGTTTATATTTCTTAACAATTTAGAAGTCATTAAAAACGATTTGTTGATAAAAACTAATGTATTTTTGTTTTTAAATTTAAAATTACAATTAGTGTGATTTTTTTCAAATAAAGATAATAATTATTTGTTTAGTTAAATAAAATTAATTTATTTGACTTGGCGCCTGTCTGAGTGGATTCTATTGAAAAAGTAACCACAACAATAAAGCAATTTCTCTAATGATCTATACAAATTTTTAAAAACAAATCAATTGTAAAAATGTATTTGAGAAAGAAATGAACAAAAAAAAGAAAAGGCGACAAGTTTAGGTAGAAAAAGGAAAAGGGAAGAGGGTCGCTTTAAGGTGAAGAACCTCATTACCCATGGGTCAGATTTGGGTTCTTGTTTTTTTTTTTTTTTTTTTTTTTTATTTGACCTCTTGAAATCACGAATCCTTAAAAGTTTCCATTTGTTTGAATTTGACTTTGAAAATTTTACTTATTTTTATTTGTGTATTATATTATTTAGATTAGCTGCTAATCACGCTTTAGACCAGGAGACTGATTCCTCTTTAATAGTATTGAAAAAAAAAGTTATATAAAATATATACATTTCAGAATAATCGGAATCATTTCTTATTCGATTCTTACTTTGATTTTTGTTTAATTCTTAATTAATATTTTTATGAATTTTAACAAAATTCTCCTTTTTTACTATCTCGCCAGAGATAGTATTGCGATCACGAAAATTTTCGATGTTGAGATTTTGATGTTTTTATACGTTTTGAAGGTTCCTGAATCATTTTCACTAAGGTTGAGAAAAATGTCTGTGTGTGTGTATATGTATTTAACCAAGACGCAAAAACGGTTTGAGCTAGACTGATGAAATATGGTACATGGGCATTATTCAAAATTCATAGTTTTCTATCAACTTTTGAGAAATATAGCTCAACCGGAAGAGGGTCATTACCTACAACGTTTTGATTTTTTTTCCTCTAAAGTGACCGTAAAAATAAAGATATATGTTTGATAATTTTTCACATGATTAATAATTGTATAAAACTGCTATATATAGAATTTCAGCTTGATTGAATCGCTGAAAGTACCAGAATTAATTTTTTAACACTGCAAATCTCACGCGCCAACACGTGCCATGGTGCCATCAATAAAAAACCAAACATGCGCTGGTTTAATATTTAATATTTATAATTTATAATTAATTAAATTTAATTTAAATATAATATATTATGTTATTTAATCCAATTAAAATTGCGAGATAGTCGAGTGGAGACACTCCAGCTTATTTTCTTTTTTAATTTCTTTAAAAAGTATCCTAAAATATTTTTAAAATCATTACATTTTATACAGTTTAACTTATTTAATAACTTTAGGTATTTATAATTAGAAGTTATTTTTTAATTAAGAAAAAAAATTATAATAATTTGTAAAAATTTCTCAGTAATCATCGATTATATATTTATTTTTTTTTTTTATTTAAAAGCATCCCAATAATTTTATTAATAAGTTTATATTTAATATGTGTTGATGAGTAAATACTAATATAAAATCGTTCTAATTATGTACTTGAAATATTTATTAATGCAAGTTCAAATTTATAAATCGCTATTAAATGAGCAAAGCTTCTAAATTCATATTTAATGAACTGAACATGGTAACTATCCAGAATTATAATATAATATTCGCTTTTATTTAGTATTTGATTCAATTTATGTTATAATATTGTTCAATTCAAAATAATTAAAAATATTTATTTAATTGATCCGACCTAAAAACAAAACTAATTGAAATAATAATAAAATTTATATAATGACTCCATATATCTTTTGAATATTACATTCAGTATTTTAATAATTTGTCGTTTTATTCTATATTTTCATAAAAAATCATAATTTGATAGAAAAATGTATTGAATTATAATATTATTCTTTTGTGAAAATTTAATAATTAAAAATTATATTGAATTAAAAAAAAAATATTTAAACATAATAAATGCATTAAATAATGTTTCGTTAAAATTATATTAATATCGATATGATTAATAAAAACATGAATTGTAGTGGAATATAACAATAAAAATTGAATTAATCAATAAATTAAATATTATTTATCAATGTGTGAGAATGAGGATTTACAAAATAAAATTAATAATAATAAATATTTACTAATCATCTACCAATAATTATTTTGTAAAAAGATAATGCTGGGATTGTCAGTTGGCAAAAAATATTCCTGTTAACACTTGAAAATACATCGAAACATCGTCCTGAATGTTTCCTAATAAAATATAAATATTTTTTTGGGATCCTTTTAGTAGTCAGAAAATAACGTGATAATATAAACTATGAGACTATCTATTCAGAGAATTTTTTTAATAAGAATTTTTTTATATCTGCGTGTGATACTAAATAAAATCTCTTTTCTATAAATTTTATTAAAATAAATGAAACCACACACATCATGTAATAAACTCACCTATGTTTTGTTTTAGTTCTAAATTAAATAAACTTTTTTTTTAATATCTTTCATTTCCATTTTACATTCAGTATGAAATTATTATTAATTTTTTTCTTTTTAATATATAATATTTATAATAATATATATTGAGGGTTACAGATATAATAAATTATAATAATAAAATAAAATTATTATTAAACAATAGAGGGGGTTAAAAATTGAATTTTTCAATTATTTCATTTCATTTTATAGATGATTTATATATTTTACAGAGCATAGACAAGTTATAATTAAATTATTTATTATGAATTATTATTTAATTATTAATTTATTCAAAATCATCCATGGATAGTGACGGAAAAATGTTATCGCCATGGGAGCAATTTTGGCAGGCAATAGCAATGAGCTTTCTTAACTGTTTTATTGTCTGACAACAGCGCCCCTCATGGCGATATCATTTTTTGGTCAGTAAAACAAGGAAACAAGATTAATTTATTTTTTTTAAACAATATTTTAAATATCAAAAATGTGTTAAAAGATCAAAGGATCAATCTCACCAAGAGGACAAAAAATTTTAAAAAATAATAATTTAATAAAGTAAATAAAAAATATTTTATAAAAAGAGACTTGTATAGTGATAAACGAGAATAGACTCAAAAAAAGGATTAACATAAACGTAAATTAAAAAGCAAAAATTGAATTATTTATATAAACAAAAAGAAATACAACACAATAATTTAAAATTATAGAAAACAAATCAAATTCAAAAATAAATTTGGAATAATTATAATATATGTATATAAATAATTCCCCCTTTATTAAGGTAAAATATTTTTTAACTAAAAATCATTAACAAAATGAAATAATGGGGTAAATATTAATAAAATTTTTACCATTATTAAAATGAATTGATTGAAATTGAGTTGATTTATAAACAAAAACAATATACTTAGGTATGTGTTAATTTCTAAAAAAAAATACTAATTAACTTAGTCTATGGTTTATAAAAATAACGATATTAATTTAATTCATTAAGGTTTACGGGTATTTGAAGTTTAACTGCTTATTTTAAAATTCTATGTTATTTATTTATTTATTTTTTAATTTTCATAAATGGTCAATTAAATCACCGTAATCTAAATCCAAATGATAATTAATTTTTTGTTTATCAATAATTATAAATTATAAATTAAAGCATATATTATTATATATTTAAAATATATTTACTCAATCAGCATAAAAATTGAAAATGGCTGATTCTGCATTGGAAACATACACTTGCTGACTGTTAGGAGGGTGGAGTATAAGTTGATTGTTTGAAAATTAAATGTTTTATTATATGTTTAGCTATTAGCAAATAGTCTGTGAAAATATAATTATGTGGTTGAATATAAAATTTCTAATTAATATCAAACTATTCAATAAAATGCCAATATTTACATAAATTCTGTTACCAATCATATCATCAATTGATATTGATAAACGAGATTTAATTATAGTTTTGTTTGATTTGTTGTATATATATATATATAAATAAGCTTTAATTTTTAATTATAAAATGTTTATAATGAATTAAAGATGTAAATAAAACTTTCTAAATTCATACTTAACAAAATATGTATATCAGTTTTTAAATTAATATATAATAAATATAAATAAATTTTAATAAAAAAAAAATGTTTATTTATTAATCCTACATACTTTATTTTAAATAATTTACTTAACAATTGGAATATTTCACTGGTATTTTTGTTATTTTATTTATAAAATAACATATCAGACAATTTATATTGTACTTCAAGTAAGAGTGACTAATTTAATACAATTATTATTACAATTAGTATTAATAGGATATAGGTACTTATACTGTGAATGAGAATTTGAAGAGTTCTTAAAAATTAAACATTTATAGAAGTCAAAGATTAGAATAATATATATATATTTCTTTTATATAAAAGAAGAAATATGTTGGTCTGACCATATATGCCATATATATGCTATATAATACATACATATATTCTACATCACTGCTCGGGTTGGTACCAAATTTGGTACATAAGTGAATCCCATGCTCTCGAACACCGTAGTGCTATTTTTGTTTGAGTTCGATGCGTTATTTTCCAAGTTTTTCAATTATATTATTTAATATATAATGATGGTATGTTAAACAATTAATATTCTCAAATTTTATATATTCTATTGTATAAAATATCAAATTAATAAATAATTAATTAACAATTAACCTATTATCACAAATTGGAAGTCAACTATGTTTTTCTATAAAGATAATTTTTTACAAAACATGTTAAGAAAATAACATGTTTCCTTTTGAAAATAAATAAATATATAAATATATATATATATATATCATAAAGACCACTAGCTAGGTTAAACGTAATAGAACAAGATTATATATATATATAAAAGCGAAAAGGAATTTAATATTGGTCGTTGTATTGAATTCTTAAATTAAAATTTGAAGAGATGAAAATAATATAAGAGTTATTTAGATTAAATGTTCTCGAACCATATTCAAATTAATCATAAAAAGTAATATAAACTCAAGTTTGAAATTACAACAAGATGAAAACTTGTTTCCCACATTAAATTGGTTAAATGAAAAATGATGAAAAAGAACGATAAAAAAAGTATGTAATATTTGGAAAATAAATGATATATTTATTAACAAATAATTTTCCTGTTAAATGTATTTCTATATTAGTTGAGATGTTTAAGAAAAAAAATAATAACTTTGACATACCCTATTATAAATACAAATTTCTATAAATTATTAATATTATGTGTAATAATAAAAATAAGTTGACCTGAGGCCAATCTAATAAAAAACAGATAGGCATATAACATAAATATTTTTAATTTTATTTTATTTTTAATATATAGCTGAAGTAGCCGGCGTTGCCCGTGATCATAATAAGAAGACTGTTACGTCATGAAGGGCTGGATGACGTCACATAATTTTAAATTAGGAAAACATAATGAAGATGATTTTTCCCGAGGATAAAATCAATACATTCGTGGTGATATGTAAAAAAATCTCATCAAGTGAAATTTGGTGTGAAAATAACCCTTCCCTTCCTATCGTCGATCGCTAATACTACCACTTCCGGTTTCCGGATTTGCACCAAAAGTTGATCAATTCATCCCACTGATGCATTAAGTAAATATACCAAATTTCATCAAAATTCGTTGAGCCGTTCAGGCTGTACACATCTATACGGACGGACAGACGGACGGACGGACAGACATCATGCTAAAAATACTTTTTTCTGTTAAGAAAATGCATGATTCGTGGAGATATGTAAAAATCTCCACATGTGAAATTTGGTGTGAAAACAATACCTCCCTTACTATCGTCGGTCGGTAGAAATATAATAAAATTCAAATATATATACTATATATAATAATATATTATGCTCTTTTAATGTTTATCTTCATAATTGGATACTTAGTTATATAGACAAAAAAATAAAGTAAATTTGAAGATTCCTAATTAATTAGTATAAAATACATTTTTATTCTTTAAATAAACCTTTATTTTTATCCTGAACTTTGATATAGAAATATTTGAATTTGATTAGCTATAATTATTATTATTATTAATAATAATAATAATAATAATAAAATTTACATATGTACAATTTTTCAAGTTAACATATTATTAACATTTTTTGTTTATTAAAAATATTCAAATATTTTTTATAATTAATTAATATATTCAAATAATGATAATGAGATAATATGAAAATGAATTTAATAAAAAAAATAATATTATTTATTTATTTAATGTTTTTTAAATAATCTAGAGGCTTCTCGATATACCAGGTCACTTGTCATCAAATAAAAAGAGTTAATATACTAATACAATATATAAAATAATTGTGTTTACAACAAAGTTTATATTTATATGTATTAATTATGCCTGTATATATTTATATATAGATATAAGTTTTTACCTTTTTATTAAAAAAAAAACAACTTATTTTTAAAGCTTTTCAATGTTTCAGTAGATTAATATTTCATCCGTTTTTGTATGTAATTGACATGTTAATTATACGAGTATTTATTTTTATCCTTTTAAGCTAAGTTGAACCAAAACCAAAAAGGATAAGCTTGTAAAGAGAGTGGAGTACGTGTATCATTGATTACACTTTTGTCACCTGATCCCTTTAGACTTGGATGCTAAGAGGGGATTTTCGTCAGCCTTAATCTCCAATTATAGATAGTCCTTTAGTTTCTAACACAGTCATTGTCTTGTTTCATTGTTCATTGATAATAGATAGATAAATTTTCACATTCTAAGAAAGTTGCATCTCTAACTTATTTTATTTTATATATCAATGTCAGTAGAATATAATTTGTGTTTTTTACCGACAGACGAGAAGAAGGGAAGGTATTGTTTTCACAACAAATTTCACATTTGGAAATTTTTATATATCTACACGAATCATGAATTTTGTTAACAGAAAAAAGTATTTTTAGCGAAATGTCTGTCCGTCTGTCCGTCTGTCAATTCTGTGTCCGTATAGCTTGAACGGCTCTACGTATTTGATAAAATTTGGTATATTTACTTAATGCATCAGTAGCATGAATTCATCAACTTTTGGAGTAGATCACGAAACCGGAAGTGTAAAGTATTGACTTTATATTCATTGTCGGACATTTTTCACTTAAAATATAGTAGTAATTAATAATTGAGTAATTAAACTAAAAATAAAAACCAAAATAATATAATTTAGTCATTTTAATTCAAGTTTTAAAAATATGTTTGTTTTTTTTGATAATTTATATATATATAATGTCGTTTAGAAATTTATTTATTTCAAATCGTCGATCGTTTCTGTGCCTGGCCTCAGCTCATTTTTGTATATTAATATAAATTGAATAGTGGCGTATGTATTAAAAAAAGTTATACAATAACGAACTAATTAACTATTATTATTATTTAAGTAACCATATCTCATTACATTAAAGATACACTAACAAAGAGATTGTATTCGTATTTTTCGTTTAATTAATAAATAAAAGATGTTCATCTTATATTTAACAAAAGAGATTCTAATTATTTAAAAAAAAAAATAATTTCATGTGTTTATATAAAGAAACAATTTTTAAATATTAATGCCAAGTTAAGAGGAGTACTTAATGCCGGTTAAAACACACATAACTTTTTAATTATTATACGCTAAAAGTTTATATACATTTTTTGTTCTTTTTGTAATAATAATCAAATTTTAAAAATACAAGTATAACTGCTGTTTGAGTGTTTAAATGAGGATGTTATGTAAATTTATTTATTTTTCTTATATTACATATGAATATTTTATTAATAAAATTAAATTTATAAAATCAATATATTATTAAGGGTTGTATTATTTATATCAATAGTATAATTATCCCCTATACATCCAAGTCAAATTAAAAATATTTGCAATAAAATTGTGGTTATAAAATAATATTAATAAAGTAAAAATATAAATATATGTATATAAATCTAGAAAATAAAAGGGAAATTTCATTGAAAATCCTACCAACATAAAATTAAAAAAAAAATAGAACATTTATTTTAATATTTATTAATGAAATATGATAATGTAGGGGAATTGTCTTAATGAATGCATTAAAACGTCAACGAGTCAACCCCACAATTCAATTTTGTTGAAATGTGCTTGCCAGGTACATGTTGTCCTCTTCCATATTTTGAATTTGTGTCCGCCACGTGTTCTCTCTAGTAAATAAGGGAGAGAGAAAGGGTAATAACACGTGCCACACCCAAACCAGTAATATATTTTAGGAAACGAATATTTGCAATTTATTATAGAATCAGTAATGGCACATGAGAAATTCAATTAAACACAACACAGTTTTATAGATAATAATAATAATAATAATAATAAAATAGAAAATCAAAATTCACATATGGGAATATAAATATTTTTGTTATCATTTTTGTTTCATTTTTATTTTCAGTGATATAATTTATTATATGTTTATTTAGAAGTATTTGCAGAGGGGTTGCAGGTATAAAAATTTACCCTCGGGTTGTGCAATGCAATTTTAAAGATAATATTAAATAAATAAATGTATTCAGTAAAATGATTAATTAAATTTAGATTAAAAATAAAGAATAAATTCAAATATAAATCAAGAAGAACGTTTCTTATTGAGAATATAATATGCTGAACAAGTAAACAAATTTGTAAATTAGCTAATAGAGGCTTAGATTCCTATGACTAATAATAATATTAGAGATGTTATTTCTAGGTTATTTTCAAGAGTTTTGCGAGATTTTAGTCTTAGCTTTTCAGTCATTTTACGAGCCGGGCGTGTGTTCGTGTCAGTGTCAGTCAGGACCGGGGATTATTCAAAGCATCAGAAGGGAGTAAGTCAAAGATTACCCACACATTCAACCCAAAATACCAACATGGGCTCTTATTCACAAAGACTAAAACCCAGAACCCTCAAAAATGTGCGTTGAAATGTCGAAATTCAAATCTCCCAAAAAGACGTGAGAATAACCCACAAAGTAGATATATTATATTAGATTTATTGGTTCTAGTAATTTAAGTATAGGTTAGCTAGTGTACACATTTATTTATATTTTTTACATTAAATATTATATTTATAATATATTATTATTTTAATCTTCTTCTTTCTAGCATTTGACCTTTGTGGGGTCAGCTGCATGGGACAGCATCCTTCATTTGAAGGGTCCTGTCATTCTGTGATGCGAACTCGATGAAATGTGGAGTGTGGGTGAGTGAGAATATGTAAAGGATTTTTTTTTAATATTGAAATGATGGGATCTGGGATTTGATTAGGGTTGGGACGCGACTTTCTCAATTGAAGGTGAGGAAAAATCGTGGCTTGCTTGAGCAGGGTTGCTTCCCTGAAGTGAACCTATCTCTATTGGGGTCTTAGAGAATGTCCACCCGCTACTCATATATATACGATATATTTTATATATATTTATAAAAAAAAATCTGGAGTGTCTCCACTCGACTATCTCGCAAATTTGAATAACATATATTAATTTAAATTAAATTAAATTAATTAAATTATAAATTAAAATTAATAAATAATATTTATTGAACCAGCGTATGTTTGGCTCTTTGTTGATGGCACCACGTCATATGTTTGCGGCTTGAGATTTGCAGTGTTAAAAAATTAATTCTGGTACTTTCAAGCTGAAATTATATATAGCAGTTTTATACAATTTTTAATCATGTGAAAAATTATCAAACATATATCTTTATTTTTACGGGCACATTAGAGGAAAAAAAATCAAAACGTTGTAGGTAATGACCCTCTTCCGGTTGAGCTACATTTCTCAAAAGTTGATAGAAAACTATGAATTTTGAATAATGCCCATGTACCAAATTTCATCATTCTAGCTCAAACCGTTTTTGCGTTATCTTGGTTACATACATATACACACACACAGAGACATTTTTCTCAACCTTAGTGAAAATGATTCAGGAACCTTCAAAACGTATAAAAACATCAAAATCTCAACATCGAAAATTTTCGTGATCGCAATACTATCCCTGGCGAGATATTAATAAATGTACATAATTCAATCTAGTTTTGCCAATTATAAATTTGACAATGACAATGACAATTCGAAATTTAATAAAATTAGATAGATAATAAATAATAAACTAAATAAATAATTAAATTCAAAAATGCTCTTTATTATTTTCTTAAAATCTTGAAAAATCTCAAAATAGACACTCATTTAGAAATAGCATAAAATTAGTTTATTGGAGCTGACAAGTTGACAAGGAAGGAAGGAAGGATGGAGGAAATCCAATTAATTTCCCTTTTATATCAAGGCAAAAACTCATGATGTTTAATTCCTAAGGGCTAATTTTTTTTAAAAAAAAATAAAATAGATGTGTATTTTAAATAAATATTCATCTTGTAATTTAAATTATATGTATTTTAGCTAATACATATAAATTATATTTATAACTTCTTTTAACCTTAGTGTATATAGTTTAGGATAGAGGGCTTATTAAGTATTTATTAAGTATTAATGTAAGATAAGCAGTTAGTTTAATTTTGATTGTGTATATAATATATTCTATAAATAACGTGTAATTTAATTATTCTTTTAGGTATGTATTATTTAAATGTGTAAATATTCTAATAATTGTATAATCATTGTAAATATTCTTTTAGAATTAATAAAATCACGACAAAAACGAAGAAACCTTTCTCTCATTTGAAAGCCACCTTACAAATTAAATTACCTGGAAATTTTTAGAATGGATACAAGCCGATTGGAAGAAAATAAATTATATGTACACATCATAAAAACAAATGAAAATGAATTTAGACTGGAAGGTCTTTCGCTAGATAAAATCTTATGGTATGCACTTCCAGACGAATATCAATATTTGGCAGATCACAAGGTACTTATTCAAAAATCATCAATAAAAAACGCTATTGTGGCTATAAAACCTATTAATGGTTATCGGAAAATAGGACTTAAAATAGACGAAAATTTAATGAAAGAATATTTCGATGAAGATGATAACCTTTGCTATAAAAATATTCCATTGGAAGAAATAAATTCAATTCAATCGGAATTAAAGTATAATCAATCTGATGAAGAAAATGTTTTAACTAAAGAAATAAATGATTTGAAGTTAAAAAAATATTTAAATGAAATAAATTTTCACGAGGTGGAAAAAAAATTTATTTTAAACAAATTTGATAAAAAACACAATCCGATAAAATGGTTTGAACAATTTGAAAAAGAATGCGAAAGACACCATGTTGATTTGGATATTGATAAAGTTGAAATTTTACGTTTTTTTGTTTCGGGCCCAACCAAAGATTGGTATGAGGCTAATTTAAAAAAAATTGGATTAGAAAAATGGAATTCATGGAAACATTCATTTTTAAATGTATTTATAGATAAAGGATGGTCTATAATTAGAAAAGCTTATAATTATAAATATCTAGGCGGATCATTTATAGATTATGCGATATGTAAAGAGAATTTATTATTAGAGGCTGAAAATAAGAGTCGAGTTGAAGCAAGAATTAATATGATTGTTGTCGGATTACCAATGGATATTCAAAATCAATTAGATAGGGAAGAAATTACAACTATAGAAAAACTTTTTACAGAATTAAGGAAATTAGACAATAGATTTAATCAAAAGAAAATTGAATCGAATTTTAATGAAAATATTAAACAAGGAAAATATGAACAAAAACTTAAATTTTCTAATTTTTTAAAAAAACCATGTTTCATTTGCGAAAATCTTGGATGGTTTAATCGTTTCCATCCAAGTAACGAATGTAGAAATAAAAGTTTGTTTGAAAAGAAAATACAAATGAATAAATCCAATTATGGCAAAAATGAAACAGAAAATAAAATTTCTTTAAACTAGAAAGCCCGGGAAGATTGAATCCATTAATAAAAATAAATGTAATTATCAATGGGAAAATAAAAACTAAAGCCATTTATGATAGTGGTTCTAATGTTAGTTTAATAAACAGAAGAATCACTAATCTTTTAAAATTAGATACCATTGATTCTGAAAATAATTTTAAAACTTTCAATGGATTCAACTTAAGCACTGCCCGGGGTAATGTTATATTACAAATTGGAAATGTCAAAAATCGATTAAAAGTATACATAATGGATGAAAATAAATTTTCATATGACATATTATTAGGTCTCGACGCTATTCAAAATTTTAAACTGATACAAGATGAAAATTTGAAAATTTTACAAAGAATTGATAATAATAAAATAATTAAATTGGATGAGATTTCATTTGATAAGAGGACTAATGATGTTATTAATGAAGATACAATTGATGAAAATATTAATGATACTTTTGATAAAGAATTTAAGATGAATTTAAATCACATAAACAATGAAAAACAAAAATCAATGATAACAAATTTAATCAAGAGTTATAAACATATATTCGCTAAAGATAAATTCGACGTTGGAAAGGTGAAGTCAAAAGAAGCAGAAATTAAATTAATAAGAGAAGAATATGTAAATTCTCGTCCATACAAATGTTCTATACCAGATGAAAAAGAAATTAGATCACAAATTAAACAGTTACTAGAAGCAGATTTAATAGAAGAATCAGATTCGCCGTTTTCTTCCCCTGTAACTATTGCTTATAAAAAACAAGAGGGG
Source organism: Labia minor (assembly GCA_963082975.1). NCBI lineage: Eukaryota > Metazoa > Arthropoda > Insecta > Dermaptera > Spongiphoridae > Labia > Labia minor. Next base: position 24,190,224 of record OY720344.1, read on the forward strand.
CGTAAGTCGAGATTATGCATTGATTTTAGAAAATTAAATAATTTAATAATACCAGAATGTTACCCTTTTCCAACTATTAACGATGTTATAGAAAAAGTATCCAACTGTAAATATTTTACATTTTCATATAAATTCTGCATTTTGGAATATAGTTCTTACAGAAAAAGACCGAGAGAAGACATCTTTTATAACAAAATTTGGTAAATTTATGTTTAAAGTGCTTCCATTTGGATTAAAGAATTCGCCAACAATTTTTCAAAGAATTTTATCAAATATCATAAGAAAAAATAATCTATCCGAATTTTGCATTAATTATATCGATGACATTTTACTATTTTCAAGAACATGGGATGATCATATTAAACATATTGAAGAACTGTTAAAAGTTATGGCAGAAGAAGGGTTCAAGCTCAACTTATTAAAATGTACATTTGCAAATAAATCTGTTAAATATTTAGGCCATTTACTTGAGGAGAACAAAATTTCACCAGCCCGTGAAAACCTTGTTGCAATAAAGAATCTCCAAAGACCAACTGATAAATCGGGAGTGCGTAGCGTTTTAGGATCAATAAATTTTTACCTAAAATATATTGAAAATAGTTCTGAAAAATTTGAACCATTGCATAGATTACTCAAGAAGAATATCCCATTTATTTGGACAGATGAATGTGAAAAAAGTTTTAACATGATAAAGGAGTATTTATGTTCTTCACCAATTTTATCGATTTATGACATAAATAAGGATATATATATTGAAACAGATGCGAGCTATAAAGGTATGGGAGCCACCTTAAAACAACCACAAGATGATGGAAAACTACACCCGGTAGCATATTTTTCGAGAAAATTATCTGAAAAAGAAAAACGGATGGACATAATACATTTAGAATGTAAAGCTATTAAAGATGCTATAAAACATTGGCAATATTATGTTATTGGTCGGCAATTTACCGTATGCTGCGATCATAAACCATTAGAAAATTTGAAAACCAAAGCTAGAACGGATGAAATACTAGGTGATTTGGTTAATTACTTATCCCAATATAATTTTAAAATTATATTGGTTAATTACTTATCCCAATATAATTTTAAAATTATTTATAAGAAAGGGAGGGACAATGTTTTACCTGACTTATTATCAAGACAACCAGTTTTGGAATATTTTGAGAATGAAGATGCTATTCAAGTGGTAAATTTAATAGAATTGAATGAAATAATAAAAGATCAGAAAGAAAACATAGATGAACTAAAAACAGCATGGACAAACACCGTACGACGTAATAATATTACATTCAAAAATTTAAGAGGAAAATTTAGAATATTCGTTTCAGTCAGTTTTGGCATTCAACTAATACAAAGAGTACATGAATATTATGGTCATATTGGAGCTGCACATCTGAAAGAAAGGATAAGAAAATATTATTATTTTAAAAATATGGATAAGTTGATAGATACATTTTGTAAAAGCTGTTCGATTTGCATAGAAAATAAGGTTCGTAGGAGTAGACTAATTGGTTTAATGTCAAAACTAGGCCCAGCGACAGAACCATATGAGATCATGTCTATTGACACGGTTGGTGGATTTGGAGGTAATAGATCACCAAAGAAATATTTACATATCTTGTTAGATCATTTTAAAACAAAATTATTTGATTGTATATAATAAAAAGTTTCAAGAGACATATTATATCTACCAGAAGAGTTAATTTGACAGGAATTCGATCTTATAGAAAAAATCACTACTCAAAAGAATCTTGTCTTAGGCAGTTTTTTGGACAGAGAAAAGAAACTGAGTGAGTAGACAATTTATTTCCACCCAACAAGCACAACGCCGAGCTTTTTTCCTATTTTTTTCCCTCCAGCAACTCAACTCCTGCTCCTTTTATCTCCTTTCATAAATTACTTTGAATAAGCTACCGGCTTAACTCGGACATGATCGACTCGACACTTCGGACTTCGTAAACTCAAATCCAATCCATCACCCGATTCACCTGTATTCGATTTCAATAGAACTTTGAATTTAATACCATAACAAACGTCCCTCCTTTATAATATATGCCATATATTAAAGCTAGAGTAATGGAAATAATCCAGTAGAGCTCAAATCACATTCACATAAGCATATTTTAATTTAAATCTTTGTTAATTAGAAAAAAAGTATGCCAAATATTTTTATATAATGTTTATTTTAATTTAATGATTAAATTACACACATAATATAATAATATTTAAGCATATTTATAAAAATATAAAATAACAAAATATATATATACCTAGTACAATACATTTTATGTGAAATTATATTTAATAAAGTTTTTATTTTATATTTCTAAATTGAATTCAGTATCAAACCATCAAGAATATTTCAAATTAATTTAGATAAAAGATATAATAATAGAATTTAGAGATATATTTACACTTACGAACTTATTTAAAAGATTTTTTTGTATTATTAATATTGTCAATAATTATTGTAAAATATGAATAAAAAAATAAATATTTTCAACTTTTCGAGAAGAAAAGTAATATATAAATAATTATAAATTTTTATTTTTTTTACATAAAAAATAAATATTGAAATTTGGTTAAATGATTTTATTAAATAAAATTATTAAATTTTAATATAATGTATATATGATTTATTTAATGTTTTTTTTTTAATAAATAATGGATCACTGAATAAATTGAATTTTATATTTTAATTTATAGAATAATATCAAATCAATGATATAAAAAAATTAATAAAGAAATATACAAATTAAATAAATATATATAATTATAGAATTAGAAAATTAATTAATTTTACTTTTTTTTAGCTTTTTTGCTTAATAAAAAGGATATAATATTTTATTATTTTTATTGAAAAGATTGATTGAAATATTCTAAAAAATGATTTATTAATTCGAAGAATTATTTTATTGACTAGCTTTGTCATATTTTTAACTTCCCCATACATTCTAAGGATTCCTGGTATTGATAAAAATTTTTTTAACAACCCACTGATGTAAAAAAATACTTATATGATATTTAAAATTTTTATTAATTTAATATAATTCTTCTCAAAACGTTTTTTCATTTATAACGTTAATCATGTTAAAAATATATTTTTAAACATTAAAATTCATTTTTGAAGGTATTTTATATACTTGAACACACACACACACGCATTTGAAATAAATTTGGAAGAAATTATATTATTTTTTTATAAGTAAGTATACAGAATTACAATGAATTTATTGCTTCAACGATTTTTTATTAAAGAAAATGTTTACTACAAAGGGTATTTGAGTTGTTGACTGAATTGTCATAGAATGCTTCGAGGCATTCATCAAGTGAGATAGAGAGAGAGAGAGAGAGAAACTGCTCATTTCAGGAGTTTGATGAAGCAGCACAGAGATATCCTATATATATATATCTATATATATTATCGTCATTTGGCAAGGAGAATCTAATTAGTTTATCAATAGATTGTAATTTGCAATTGTTATAAATTAATTGTCAACTTCTTCACTGTATTAATTATCTTGGGTTAATTATCTTTTCCTGAGCTTCAACCAAAATTAAATTTAAAAAAACAAATATCAGATGAGTATTGTATTTAGATGCGAGAATCAAGGCCCTATGTTGCTCTTAACATGACTTTTCGATTTATCAAAATCAATTGAATTTATTTACTTTGATATAGATTTTGAATATTTAGTAAATAATGAACAAATTAATTTAAAAAAAAAATCAAAAAATTTATTAAAATATTATTTATATAGAGAAAATTATTTAAAAAAAAAATAAATCTTTAAAGAAACTTCAACATTGTAAACAGTAAAGAAATAATTATTAAAATTAAATGAAGAGAAAGTGGTAAAATATATTCGATTTGTCTCTCGTTAAAAGAAATAAAGAAAATTAATTTTAATGATTGAGAGCAAAGCACTATTTTTTATAATTTTTTTCTGAAATTTTATATGGTAATTAAAATACATGTCTTTTCAAATGTTTTTCAATATTGTTCTAATAAAAAAAAAATCGGGAAAATTATATAGGGAGCCTCAAACCAGAAAAGATTGGGAACCTCTAACTCTTAAGAGAGATAGTTTAAATTTTTTTATAAATAATTCGTATAAGTAAATACATAAAAATTCATATGGCTTTTTTCTTATTTTTTTAATTTTTTGATTGTTTAAATTGTTATTTGTTAACAGCTTTCTTTATTTTTAAAATAAATAAACTATTGCATATTTTAATTTTTTTTTTTAAATAAAGAAAAAATCATAAAAGTCTAATTGGGTTAATTATCTTTTCCTGAGCTTCAACCAAAATTAAATTTAAAAAAACAAATATCAGATGAGTATTGTATTTAGATGCGAGAATCAAGGCCCTATGTTGCTCTTAACATGACTTTTCGATTTATCAAAATCAATTGAATTTATTTACTTTGATATAGATTTTGAATATTTAGTAAATAATGAACAAATTAATTTAAAAAAAAAATCAAAAAATTTATTAAAATATTATTTATATAGAGAAAATTATTTAAAAAAAAAATAAATCTTTAAAGAAACTTCAACATTGTAAACAGTAAAGAAATAATTATTAAAATTAAATGAAGAGAAAGTGGTAAAATATATTCGATTTGTCTCTCGTTAAAAGAAATAAAGAAAATTAATTTTAATGATTGAGAGCAAAGCACTATTTTTTATAATTTTTTTCTGAAATTTTATATGGTAATTAAAATACATGTCTTTTCAAATGTTTTTCAATATTGTTCTAATAAAAAAAAAATCGGGAAAATTATATAGGGAGCCTCAAACCAGAAAAGATTGGGAACCTCTAACTCTTAAGAGAGATAGTTTAAATTTTTTTATAAATAATTCGTATAAGTAAATACATAAAAATTCATATGGCTTTTTTCTTATTTTTTTAATTTTTTGATTGTTTAAATTGTTATTTGTTAACAGCTTTCTTTATTTTTAAAATAAATAAACTATTGCATATTTTAATTTTTTTTTTTAAATAAAGAAAAAATCATAAAAGTCTAATTAAAAAAAGAGAGGAAGACTTATGAGTTTAAAATCTTTTTTGTTTTATCTTTAATAGATTATTTTTGAACAATATTATCAAATAAAATTTCATTTCTTTTGAATTTGAATAAAAATTTATTAGTGATTTAAAATGAAATTTAAATATATTTAGAATTGTATGTATTTTATAATTTAATAATTATTATATAAAGGTTTCAATACTTGTTTATGAGTAAAAGTATACAAGATTTTCAAAATATTTTTTTTATTAGTTATAATAATAATAGTTATATATAATAATATAATAGTTATATTTTTTATTTTTTTTTATTTTCCAATTAAGATCTACATCTGCCCTATCTTTGGGCAACAATAAATCGTTTACAATATATTTACAATAATATTTACAATATAATGGAAAGGAGAAATAAGGAGTATTAGGAAGTACTCGGCTCGGCTATTTGCCCGATCGAGTAGGACGGGAGGACATCTCTCAATTTAGGGTTGAGTGAAAGAAAGAGGAGGGAATAGAATAGGAAAGAAAGAAAGAGTAAAAAGAAAACCTGCTGAATATACAGATTACAAAGGGAAATAAATGGGAAAACGAAGGGAACTTTAGCTGAGATCAGAGTAGGAATTATAAGAGGTCGATTGGTTTAAATCGTTTAAGTCTTCGTCCGTTAGTCTCGTTGATGAGTAGTTGTCTGGCTTTGTCGTTTTGGTGGTTTGTCAATTTCTGTCGATACTTTGTACAGGTGTTATTAATTACTTCGTCTATTGTAGAGACTTTAAGGTCTCTATGTAGAATTCTAAGAGGTAGGTACCGAGGCGCATTATTCGTAGAATGTTGTTTTGGGTCCGCTGTATTATGTTTAAGTTAGAAACACACACTAGCGGAGCCCCATAACTAAACACGGTACGTCCAAATTGGTTTGAGGATTGTATTGTATATAAGGACTTTGTTTGATAGGGTCCTCCTAAGGTCCAGGAGAGTTGTCTAAATTTGGAGTCAATTTGTTTGTTTTTTTGATCTAATGTGGGTCTCCCAGGTTAAACGTCTGTCTAAGTGTAGTTCAAGTTATTTTTATAATAGTTATATATAACAATAATATATAATAATAATTTCAAAAATAATAAAAATGAATATAATTGAAATGTAACTTATAAAATATATTTATCAGGCGTTATTAATGTGTAATTTAGTATATATATTATTATATAATATATTATATGTTACATCTTTTTTTTTGAATTTATCTAATAAAATAAAAAAATTTCTTCAAATAAAAGTTATCAAAATTTCTTTTCAATTAATATAGTATTGATGAGATTTTGTTTGGATGAGGGAATATTAATTTTTGTAGTTTTAGAAAATAAATATGTTTTAAGATATATTATTTTCTATATATAGAAGTGTAAATTGAACAGCTCAGACCCTCTAGTTCCCTAGGACCGTTCCTGTCTTCCAGCCATTAAATCACGTCCCTCTCCAATTACTCTTATGACGTTTTTTATATATTCTCCCTGTTTGACGTTTATCATTCCCTTTATTTATTCAACACTGAACAAATTTAAGGTTAAATTTTTAAGATCAACTTACATTTAATGGAAAATATTAACAAATTGGATCAAAAAAAATGTTTCTAGTTTTTATTATTTTTATAATACATATAGTATATATTATTTTGGGATTGACTATCTTAATTAGTTAATCTTTAAATAATAAATGTATTAAAAAAGCAAAAAAAAAAATTATTAGTTAAATTAAACCTTCATCTAAAAATAAGTTAAAAATAATATTAAGAGTTTTATCCGGGGTTTAATTAACCTGTATATATTTAGATTGAAGCTCTTAAAGTGGGAGAAGCATCTGGTGAGTGGAACTTAAGGTCAAACATCTCATTTGGCGGTTTACGGCCAAATTGTCCAGATTAAAAAAGACATGGACCAAATGGCAGCAACGTGTAAATCCGTTAAGGAAAAGTGGTGAGTGCAAAACATCAAAAAGAATTTGAACCATAAAATCTCATGAATTTGATTAAAAAAAAAATATAAAAATAAAAAACAATTCGTTTGATTAATGGTTGATGCAACGAACATTTATACAATTACAAACTCATTGTTATCGAAATACTAAAGAGAATGGAATTTAATGTTATGCACATTGTTACTATTTGTCAATCAAACGAAGACCCGGGATTCACTAATTTCATAGGCATACAAACAGACAGAATTAGAATAATAGTTTGCTGATAATTTATAAGCCCTTGAATGTTGAATGAGTGGGTCAGTGGGAGGGAAAAGTCAAAGAGCGGAAGGGTTAAAAGCTCACTAACGGACATATTTGAAAGCTGGATTAGTTGTTTAACATGGCTAATAAATAATAATATATAATAAATAATAATTATATGATATGGCGTGCCAATCAGAATATAATAGTACAAATGTAAAAGCCATGCAACCACCATACAAATAATAAATAAATAAATAATTATCTTAATTACAACCAAGTGATTTGAGTGTGAGCTTATAGTTTTTAAATGAAAATAACTTCTGTCAAAATACTACTCGTAAAGTAAGTAGATTATATCAAATAATTTATGGTTAAGTTTTATTCATATTTTTATTAAATTTTTAAGATATTTTTTATGTACCTATGCACATTTGAATAAATATCTAAAAATATATATATTTTCATAAATATAATAATCATAATAAAAATAATTTACTCATTTTATTTTAGGTATTATAAGATATAAACACATCTTATATTAAATGATTTGTTTGTATAATCTTTAGAGAAATAATTTTTTTTTTATTATTTTTGAAATTTTTAAAAATATGCACCAATTAAGAAATGAGCTGTGGCCAGGCACAAAACGGATCGACGATTTAAAAATAATTAAAAACAACATATATATATATATTATTTCACCAGTTAGTTTATTGTAATAATAAAGAATTGGGGTCGAATTAAATTTTATATCATTTTTAATTCGACCTATATATATTATTATTATATTTAAGCCCCGACCGGTCGCATGGGAAGCCAGCGCCAGGTACATAGTCGCAGCTCGAACGCTGGCTGTGTCATTGGGCCGGAAGAATTAGGTGAGGAGTTTGTAATTTTTAAATTTTTTATTTTTTTTTCTCTCTGAATTGATTTAGAGCTGAGCGCTAGTATTCCATGAGTGTAATTAGAAATATTACATATATCGAATTTTTAGTAAAAACCATTTTGTGTATAAAGTATAAAAAAATACTTTGTAAACTACCACTTCCGGTTTCCGGATATACACTAAAAATTGATAAATTCATGCTACTGATGCATTAAGTAAATATACCAAATTTTATCAATATCTGTTGAGCCGTTCAAGCTGTACATGTCTATACGGACACCCAACGGACAGACGGACAGACATCATGCTAAAAATACTTTTTTCTGTTATCAAAATTCATGATTCGTGGAGCTATGTAAAAATCTCCATATGTGAAATTTGGTATTAAAACAATACCTTCCCTTCCTATCATCAGTCAGTAAAAAATTTTACATAAAATGAAAAATACCATATAAAATATTTTGAAAGAAAAACAATTTATATAAATAAACAACAAAAAATAAATAAATATAATATAATACATCATTCTTCGGTTTTATATTCTCGAATAAATCCCTTTAATCACCTATTATTACATTATTTTAACAATAGAGAAAATGAAAATGGATTAGGGAAGAGTTGAAATTGGATGGTGACGGTTCTAGCTGGATAGAAAAGATTGGAGAAATGAGGTTGTGGAAAAAAAAATGTTCAAGTTAGGTAACGACATAGAGATAAATAGATAGATAGATAGACAATAGAAAAGATTACGATGGATGGAACATTTCGTGCGAATGAAGGAAGATAGGTATGTAAATGATGTATTTACCGAGTAACCTATTAACAACCAATCTGAACGTGTACAAAGATAAGGAATAAGATCAGGGATTTTCTGAAAGATTTTATTTGGATACTTTATGAAAATGGTTTAAGTATAAATGATGTTTGGTTAATATAAATACTACAAACTACAATATATTAAAAAGAAAGATAAAATATGAAATTTAATTGAAATCAAGTGTAATAAATATTTTCATCGAATATAATAATAATAATAAAAGAAATTGATGTAGTAAAAATGTTGTTTAATGATTGGTCTAAAGTTGAAAAAGCACACTCATAAACGATATCTAATTGTTATTTAATGTGAAATTTATGAATAACTCAAAATTGTTTGTGAATTTAATGATTTGAAAGAAATGAATTGAACGACGAAATATAAAACTCTTTAATGAAATGAGAGAGGGTTGTTATATTATATTTCAAATTTTATTTTACTGTGGATAACTACAACGAGAAATGGATGGTTCTAATGATCCATTGCTTTTACATTTCTGTTCATTTATCTCAATTTTATTCTTAACAATGAGTCCATTAGCATAAAAGTTGAATGGAGTGAGAGCAAGGGGATGTGGAGGGTGTCCTGACCATTCACCCCTCATTCCACGTCTCATATAACATCTGATTCGATTAACTGTCTATGACAGTGCATAAATTTAAACGAAAAATTAAACTCTTTTGTTGAAATTCCAATCAAAATATCGGAACAATTAATTGGTATATATAAATTAATGAACTAACTACCATCTATTTGAATTTTCGAAAATAAAATTTTAAAATGCCCTTAAAAAAACAATTTGAGAAGCATTAGTGTATTTAACTTTCAATTAAATAATATTGACATTACAATGTATGGAAAATAATTGAATTGTTAATTGTACGCGACAAAAGGAGGAAATCCCTATAACTCGATTGCAACGAATGCATTATCAACTGGAGTCAGCTGTGAGATCTGCTTCAATGAATTTGAATATATATTGATGCATATTGTATGGTATGGTATGGTATGGATGTATGACATGAGGTCGCATGTTGTACGACGGCGACGGTTTAATCATCAAATAGTCAAGAGTCATTTGAACGGTTACCCAGTCCAATTTAAATCCAAAATTAAAAGGCATTGACACAATTGATTTCCTAATTATAGTCATATTGAAAATTTATGGAAATGATATGGATTTGAAAATTGAACTCACCGAGCAGTGAATTCTTCATTCATTACGTGAGAAAGACAAGAGTGACAGATGCCAAAAACTTCAATATGTTAGTGATGAAGTGGAAGAGAATTAAAAAAAAAAATTGTCAACACGTGCCACTTGTTGAAACACGTGTTTTTGTAACGTATCAGAAAAACGTCAACTTAGAACGGCAATGAATTTCAGAAAAAAAGATAATTCAATGACATTCTTAGAAAATGGAAGATTTTTAACACTGACACAGTGTCATATTAATCAATGCATAATTATCAACAATTTTCTAATTTTATTTATTTATTTAATTATAGAAATAAATAATTATTCTTAAAATTAGATATAAATAGGTGAAGAGAAAAAAAAACAAATTGCATGGAGAGATTAATTTTCTTTATTTATTTGAATTGATTTTTTTTTTTATTTAAATTTTAAAAATTTAACTATTGACAATATATAAGTAGATTTAAATGATTTGGAAGAAAAACCTATTTGTGAGGAAACGGATTGGGAAACATCCGTTTCGAAGACCAAGGATGCGGTGGGCGGATAATGTAGGAAGGGACGTGAGAGAGATGGGAGAGGGTAGGGGTTGGATGGTTGTGGCTCCGGATAGGGACACTTCGAGAAATGTGGTTGCTGCGACTAAGAACTTTTCGTTCGAGTTCCGAAGAGACAGAGATAGATAGATAGGTTTGGAAGAAGATAAGAATTTAATGAATGTAGCGCAGGAGTGGGATAGTTGAAGGAATGTGATCGCTATGATCAAGAACTTTTAACTTTTAACTTAGGTCCAATTCCATTAACGTCACTATTATGGTCACTGAGTTTAGAATATAGATCAGAGTTTTTCAAACATCCTTCAAAAAGTTCAAATTCCCCTAAAATGATTTTGTTACTAGAAGGGACTGTACTGGAGAGGTACCATTGTCAGGTTACGTATAAGGTACCATCAGAGTTTGAGAACCTCTCATATAGATTATTATTATTATAATATCCTAGGTCCTATTTTATTATTATCAAACTATTATTATTTTATAAAATAACAAATAAATAAATATACTATAAACATATTGGAGTGCTATAAAAGGAACACCCTAGATTAGAGTAGACTAGAATAAATAAATAAGTATAATAAAGATATTTAGGTGGCTGTAAACTGTAAAAGAGCTTCCCTTGACTAGATAGATTGTGGAGGAAAGATGTTAATTTGTATAAATTAACTGAATTAGTTAGAAATGTTAAATTAAGATGAAATAAATATACTAGACAAGAAGAAATTTGTACTGTTTGTGTTTGTTTTTTAATATTAAAATGAAAAATTATGTTATTGTATAATTTTAGTGAGCCATTGATGTCGGCCATTACATCAATAATTATTGTATTTATGTTAAAAAAAAGTTAATAAATGAGACTTTTGTTTTGATAACATAATTATAATCCTCAGATCAATATCACTTCACGGCAAGATATTTGTTTGATTGATGATAACGATTATTTAACCAAAACAATGGTTAATTATCTTTTTTTTTTGTCAGATACTAAAACTTATATATTCAAAGCCTAGAAATCATTAGCAAATATTCTTTAAAAAAAAAAATAAATTTAGAATTTATTATGTTTTGTGAACATAATTCAAAGTAATCAATCTTTTTCCCCCATATTAATCTTAACATAAATTATTAATATTTTTTTTTTTTTTACAAAAATATTTTCTACATAAAAACGAATGCCTGAGGCACAATACTTAAAATATTTTAAATACACTTTTTTTATATTCATAATTTGTTATATTTATTAGACATTTTATTTCAAACAGAAGTTGTGAAGGTATTTTATTCAAACAAAATAAAAAAAAAAGGAATATTTATATAAATTTATATTTTTCGTGGCAGACACCAATCATTCTTGTTCAAAATCCACCTATAATGACGCACAAATGCCAGAGGTTAAATCATTAAATTGAAAATCATATATCAGGCATCAAGCAGTCAATTAGGAGAGAAAAAAAAAGCATTGGTGAAACACGTATCAGGTGATTTAGCAAATAAATTGGATGAAATAAATTATACAATTGGTTTTTACGCGAAGTAGCATTATCGGCAAATCCAATGAAATTGAAAGAATTTTCTAAATTGAATATGAAATTGATTAAAGTATTAGAGAGGATTTCGCCGAGTTATATTTGCATAGCGATTAAGAGCACCTTGCTTAGTGCCCATTCATCCACACCCATCCCATCCCACCTCCACCTCCCATATTTTCCAATCTCTTTCCTCCGCCATTTGGTAACAATATTCCCACTCCCTGTTATTTGTTGCAGTAATCGCTCAGTTAATCTTGATTTGGATAGGAATTTTCAAATATTAAAATTTATTCAAATAACATGATTTAAAAGATTATATATAGAATAATATAGAAGATCCCCAGATAAGGGTTATTATAGATAAATTAAATGTTATTAATTATTATTTAATAAAAGAAAAATATAAAATATGTTTATTATATTTAAATTTATTAATATTTAATTAACATAAGACAATTTTTAAACTTATATAAAATCTAGAAAAATTTGAAATTTGCTAAATATGATTCAGAGAAAGAAAAGTGGATGATTTTAAATTGAAAATAAAAAAAAAAAAATAAAAAATAAAACTGTTGTGTTGGTGAATTTTAAAATCCCTTTGATTAACATTCAAGTGATAGCTTTGCACTTCTCCCCTCCATACCCTCCCTACTCTTCTAACTCTCATCTTCGTTTGTTTGCTTGTTTCACTTTTCGATCTCATTTGGATGATAATTTAGTGAAATTCGTGTTAGTTAAATGGAAATTAAATTGTAACAAAATTAAATTTATTTTATTTGATGATATATAATTGAAACGCAAGTGACAAATTGTGTAAAAATAAAAATAAAAAAATTAAAAAAAAAAAATGTGAAAAGTTATTAAAGTGAAATTTGATTATTCTAGACACATAAAATGGGATAATTTTATATTGTTTGAGTATCCAACGATTGAAAATATTTAGATTATTATACTTAAAATCAATAAATAAATTTGGGAAATATTGTTTTCAAAATAAATTGTTGTTAGAGAGTCAAATTATTAATCCTATCATTTATGATTTCCTAAAATTGAATTGAATTTTTAAAAACTTTAAAAAATATTAATTTTCATAAAAAAAAATAATCATAATAAAAAATTAAATTTTCTAAATATTAAAAACAATATATATATACATGGTCTAAATTTATTTTAATAGAAAATAATTAGAAGAAATTAAATTTTATCTTAAAATGCTATGTTACTATTGAAACTGGTTCAATTTGTTGTCAAAAAATTTTTTTGTTGATTAATAATTACTACAGTCGGAGAGGCCAAACCCCACCCTAGGCCAACCAGTTCCCGCGCTTGCACCCACCATTCCAACAAGACCACAGCGCGCAACTCTGTTGCGCATATCACATTTTTTATAGTTTAGTTTGAGAGAGCAGAAGACTGTGATGGAGGGAAAATCACTCCAGGAGGGGGTACCCCTGCCTCTCCCCTACCCCTCACGCACCAACTTTGGTATCTCCGACTGGAACTAGGAACTATATAATTATATTGTAAACCATAATCTTATTAAATACTATTATATTAATTATAAATTAATACATTACATTACAAAAATCAATAGAGTGAAACGATTTGTAGATACAAAAGGGCTCTAGTTGAAGTGAGAAAAGTAAATCCTCAACTCAAAATTAAAATAGAAAATTTATAAATCAATAAGATAAGCCAGATCTCTTTGTTTTATATTACCTATAATTTAATGTTAAATGATTTAATTATTATATCAATTTAATTAGACTCATCATTTTTAATATACTTTGGTAAGTCCTTTATTGATTATTCACTAAAAATCATGTTGAACTTTTATGGGTTTTGACTAAATATTTTTAAGCTCAGCAGATCTTAAATTAATTTTTGTTATATATATATTTTTTTAAAACAGTTAAGTAACTCAACTTATATTTATTTATCTTTGTTAGTGTAAACAAAGAACAGACACTACAGTTAAAACTTGCTACCATAAATAAGAGTAGGATTATTTTGTTGTATATATGAAAAGTGATAATTTTGATAGAAATTTATTTATTTTCTTTCTCAAGATAAGAGTATTAATGAATAAATTTGACGGGAAGATAAACATCAAATCAAAATAAGAATTTATATAGTAATAGAATCATTTATGGGTATTACTATTTCTAATTTGTCACTTGTTACAAATGTTTTGTTCCCTTTGTATCTGGAAAATTACTTATTTCTTTTGAATGAAAACGTTTAAAATTCTAAACTAAACTGATTGACGGAATTATCATTTTGTAGATTTAGATAGAAGTATCTACGATAAAGTAGTAATAATAGGAAACGAGCTAGTTGGTAATAATTTGATATATATATATACAGGAGATAGGGTTTCTTGAGAATAGAATGTGAAATTGTTTTTCTTCTCGTTAGTATTCTAGCGGGATGTTTACAACCCAAAGGAAAAGAATGAAATGGAATAGAAATTACTACAATTTTTGGCAGTCTTTTATTTAAATATAAATTTAATATAGGCGCAAAGTTTTACTACAAACAAATTTAGGTCATAGAAATTGTTATAAATATTAAAGTAAATTTTTTTTTTTTTTGTTTACTAAAGTTTCTCTAGTTGGTTTTCTTTTCTTTCTTCTTTTCATTGACAATTTATTCAATTTTAAGACGACACCTTCACTAAAGAGTGTTTTTTTTTTGTAAACAAGCTCGCACTAAAGAGAAAGATTACATCATATACACAAGTTGGATGAATGTCTCTAGAGGTCGGTTTTTCTTGGATTAAAAAATACGGCCGCATCCTTATTAACCTACCCCTACTCAAACAAACCAACAAAATTTAAGTGTAGCTGCCTTGAATACTTAATTCGAATGAAAGTTAATGGAAATCAACCCTTCCAATCCAGAATCATGTATCGTCTCCAAGGAGACAAAAGTCAAGGGGAAGATCAGATTCTGATTTCCATTCATGAGCTGTCAATGAAATTCTTTAAATTCTAAGAAGAGATACCGACATTGGAATTCAACACCCCAGGTCATATCCTGAATGTCAAAACCCTTACTGTCATTTACCATTAAAGAAATTAAGAATCAGTGAATGAGTTTAATATCAAGTAGTGATAAAATTGCTGAAAATTCAAAAGAAAAAAAAAAATATCTTATAAAAATGAAATTGGTATAAAGTGTGAATCTCTCTCTCTCTCTCTCTCTATATATATATATATATATATATATATATATATATTGCCTTTATAAATAACATAAATAAATATATTTTAATTAATATAAGACCAATAAATTGTAATTAAAATTTTTAAAATTATTACTTTCCCGCATACTTCGTATAAGGGAAGTATTGGAATCGTCAAAAATTTCGACTTCGAGATTTCGATAGATCTTGACGTTTTAGACCTCCCTGAGTCGGAAAATACCATTTTTCGAATTGTCTGTGTGTATGTATGGACGTATGGATGTATGTAATGTTTGTCTGTGAGCAAATTTACTCAGAAACTAATCAAGCTAGGACTTCGAAATTTGGTACACCGATAGTGTTAAACCATTTTTCTTTATAATTTAAATTAATTAGTTGGTTTATTGTTATTGTTGTTAAAACAATAATAATAACCTAATTACCTATTTATAAAGTCTAGGGGAGGACACTCCCGATTTTTTTTCTTTTAGATATATAATATTATCAGATACTTTATTTTAAGTGACTTTTTGTTCATGGAGACATATAAACTAATTCTATTCAGGAAGAATTATTGTAAGTAAAATAGTTCACTTACATCCACTTAATTCTTCTTTATAATACAGTTTGTTCACGATTTCACTTCTTTTGTAAGTGATTTTTTGATTTGGTATCTGAAGATTGTTTGATTATTGGAAAAATTACTAGGAAGGATGTAGGGATTACTTCTTAATGATGTTTTTAATTTTTATATTCAATTCCTAAATAAAACATAAATATTAATCTAATATTCTATATAGAACTATCTGAAAGATATTTGAATATTGATAGTAAGTATCAATTACAACGTTTCAATCTTCTTCAATTTAATTTAAGAAGTAATAAGATAAATCATTCTATTTAAAGGTTCAATATTTATTATAGTAGTAATTTTTGAAAGGGAATCGATATGGATTTCATGAACTAGTTGTAGTAGTTAAGAAAATATTTATTGTTATCTGAAATAAGACAATTGGAATTCAATTTGATAGGACACGCGTGAAGGTTATTCAACTAGCGCCCTTAATAACCAAAAATAATTTTCGAAAATCCTAGTTGGATTCATTTATCACTCAGACGATGACTAAGGCATAACCAATTGTTCTTAACACGCAAGGATCTTTTGACTGACTCTAACTGATAGTCCCTTTTAGCACGTCATCCATAAAAGATACTTTAGAAGGGGTCATTGGGCTACATGCGAAATATTGGCCAAAAGAAATGAGCCAGGACAATTGTTTGGTCACGTGCGACAGGAACAAAAGGGTCCACTTCTAATATGTCACTCGCCTCTTGAGAGGCGTTTGTGTGATCTCATGAGCAAAAAATCGCTTAAAATAAAGACACAATTTTTCTGCAATAAATTTAAAAGATAAACTTACTGACATTTTATATATCTTTATAAATTTATGATATATATAATCATATTAAGAAATATAAAAGTCAAGTTATTTTCTAGATTATATATTTTATTATGGTTAAAGACAAAATATTGGGATTAGGATATTTATTTTTGCTCGTGACAAAGACATACATATAAAACATTTTAATAAAAATCTAAAATAAATCCTATTGTTTTTCTACAATTTAGGAGTTTTATGGTAAATAAAATTTTCTAAATAAAAATTTGCTGGAATGTCTCCACTCAACTATCTCGCAATTTTAATTGGATTAAATAACATTATATATTATATTTAAATTAAATTTAATTAATTAATAATTATAAATTAAAATTAATAAATAAAATTTATTAAACCAGCGCATGTTTGGCTCTTTGTTGATGGCACAACGTCACGAATTGGCGCCAGTGCTAAAAAATTAATTCTGGTTCTTTCGGCTATTAAATCAAGCTGAAATTCTATATATAGCAGATTTATACAATTTTTAATCATGTGAAAAACTATCAAATATATACCTTTATTTTTACTGTCACTTTAGGGGAAAAAAATCAAAACGTTGTAGGTAATGACCCTCTTCCGGTTGAACTACATTTCTCAAAAGTTGATAGAAAACTACGAATTTTGAATAATGTCCATGTACCAAATTTCATGATTCTAGTTCAAACCGTTTTTGCGTAATCTTGTCTACATACACACACACACACACACAGACATTTTTCTCAACCTTAGTGAAAATGATTCAGGAACCTTCAAAACGTATAAAAACATCAAAATCTCAAAATTGAAAATTTTCATGATCGCAATACTATCTCTGGCGACATAGTAAAAAATAATTAATCTTTTTAAATAAAATTATGAACAATTTTTTTTTCAAAATTTTCATTTGAAAAAAAATATAAGACTGTAGAATACTGACAAGAGTACAAAGACTGCTCACATTGACATATCTTAACAAATCATCTCATTCAAAAATAAAATATGAGAAAATCCAAAAAGTATTTTGAGTAACATGTAACAATTATAAACCAGATAAACTGAAAATTTTTGGTTAATTATCTTAAAATCAAAAGGCACATTAATCAATTGTTTTAAAAATATATTCCAAATTTTTTTCCTTGTATTACAACTCCTATGAATAAATAAATCTGATAAATACTATACTACTAGCCAATTTTTTATCATGATCGCAACATTTAGAAAAAAATTGAGAAACAAAAATAAAATCAATAGTGCTGATTTAAAAAAAATAAAACTTAAAATTAAAGAGAGTCTAATTTATAATTTAAACTTTAATATAACTTCTAGACAATTGGTTCTCAAAGATAGTATAACAACAGTTTCTATAACTTCTGGAGACGGACTCTTTATCTATCTTTGTGGTCCAATGAACTGACAATTTATGAACGTATAAAGTAACCATATTTCGTTTGAGAATATTAATGACATTTCGGCTTTTAACTCATTTTTTTTTGATCGAATTTCATAACAAATATAATTCATATTGAACAATATATATTTTAATTTTTATAATTTTGTTAATTGATTTAATTTATAATAAGACTGATTATTAGAGGATTATTATAATTTTTTTTTTTGATTATATTACATCAAATGTAATTAATTTTTAAAATATAATCAAAATTCATGAAATTAATCTTTAAGTCTCCACATAATTTATATATAAATCCTAAATAATCTAATTAAATTTTGATATTGAAATGAAAACACTTCCTGATGTCGATTAAAAAGGTAATTAATAATATTATGATTAACATTATTATTTTGAATACTAGGTAAAATTATAAAAAAAAATTAATTAAATTTTTACACAATACAAATATATGAATGAAATATTAATTAAATAAACATTTCTACTATATTAATGAAAAAAAAAATATTTAATTAATAAATAAACCAACATCTGAATTGTTTTATTATTTATTTTTCATTTTTATTTAAAAAATTAAATTTAATATTCATAAATTGAAGTTAATATATTTACATAAATTAATTGTTAACTTGCTATGTAAAAATAGTATTGTGAAAGGTCATTGAAAGTTAAATTAATTCTAACTAACTAAAACGATAGAATAAGGATAATAATAAATAAATATTAATTATAAATTCCTTAGTAAGAAAATAAAAATCGTGCTAGTTGGAATTTATTAAGAATTTTATTTGTGTAATTTCTTCATGATAAAAGACAGTACACGATATCTATATATGTAAAAGATAGAAAATAAATGGGATCAATTTATATAGATAATTTGAAAGAATATTTTCGTGGAGGATTGTAGGCGAAATGTTGCGTGAAGGAAACCGGATAATGATTTTTTCCCTCTTTTTGTTTCTTTTTCATTGGGTCATGCTTGTTATTGTTATGTCTGTAGCAAAGATGTCCTCGTTTATTTATTTGGAATCGAAAAAAAAAAATCCCAGCTTGTGTGTTAGTGCGTGATCATGGCCAAGACCAGGGTCACGATCATCTGCCCTTTTTGCTGAAAAACATCGGTTCGTTTCAGTTATTAGACCCTTGCCTGCCCACTCCCCTAATCTCTCTTTCTCACACTCACTTTTCGTCATTGATCGTCACGCAAACCAAAAACAACGATCCTAGAACTACACCCAACCATTGCTTTGCGGAGATGTTCCAATTTGCATTGCGGATTTAAAAAAACATTCAATTGAATGTAGTTTATCCGGTCAAAATCGACCCTCTTTACTCTTCATCTGCACGAATCCCAAAGCACAATTAAAATCTCCGTCAAGAAGAACAAAAAAAAAAAAAAAACGATAAAAGGAAAAAGTCTTTAAGAATATTGAATATAATTAATAAACAGAATAGGTTTAGTTTTGCATGAATATTCAGAAAAGTCATTAGAAATGGAAATGAGAAAGGGGTGAACAAGGAAAAGGGTGAGTGAAGATTCGCCCAATGACTAAGGGTGACGTGCGGGTTGTGGTGTGGTGTATAGAAATTCCGATTTTAATCTCAGAAATTGTAGTTTCCGATTTTAATAAACTTACAATTTCCATTCACGAAAAATATATAAATTAGAAATATAATTAAAGATAGAAAGTCAGGAAAACGAACCGTTTATTTTTTTTTATTTTTTTTTAATCTTTTCCATTAATATAAATAATTTTATTTAATTCATTGCATATTAAACCAGAATAAGTTATAGAACAGCTCTATAGCGAAAGAGATAAATTTTTTATCTCTTTTGCTTCCAGATCCTTCTTTGAATAATTTTCCAAATCATGAACGAAAAAAAAACCCTTCCCTATTATTAATTGAAACTGAAAGGAGTGAGTCGAATTAATTTTCTCACATAAAATTTTTTTTTTTTTTTAAACAAAAATAATTAAATTACAAGGAAATTATATAAATATAATTCAAATATTGAAACAAGTATTCTTTATACTTAACTGATATTTTATATTTTTTTATATGTTTTATTTTATATATTTTTTGTTTTTAATTTCAATTAAATTTCCTTAATTTATAAAATGAAATTTATTTTATTTGTATTTTTATTCAAGTAAAAAAAAATATCATTTCATTTGTTTTGTTAATTAAAGATATTATATAGGTATTGGTATTATTTATTTACATACAAAGTGAATTTCACAAAAAAAAATACATATAACATATAACACAATTCATCATTCACAACACATAAATGAATATAAGCCCAGGTAACGCATGTTTATATGAAATTCATCATTTTAAACCAACGATGATGTATTTTATTGAAATTGTGTTCGGCCAATCGTTCATGTGTATTTATTTTGGTGTTTACGCATCTTAACTCGAAGATTAAACAGTCCCCTAAATGACAATGTATAATGGACACAACCTACACCATTAGATATGTATATTACATACGTACCAAAAAGCAATTAATAATCTTTTGAAAAAATCATTTTCGTCCGTGACATTTTAGCAATGGTGGTTAATGAATATAAATTGACATGAGCATGTAAATTAGTGAATTTATATTATTTAAAGTCTATTACAAATATACGATAAATATTGTGAAATTGATATTTATTAATAATAATCATAAATAAGGTAGAAAAAATCGATTTTAAATTATTTAAATTATTTAAAAATTAGCTGGAGTGTCTCCACTCGACTGTCTCGCAAATTTGAATTGGATTATATAACATATATTATATTTAAATTAAATTCTTTTAATTAAATTATAAATAATATTTATTAAACCAGAGCGTAAACACGGCTCTTTGTTGATGGCACCACGTCACGAGCTGGCGCGTGATTTGCAGTGTTAAAAATTAATTCTAGTACTTTCAGCGATTCAATCAAACTGAAATTCTATATATAGCAGTTTTATACAATTATTAATCATGTGAAAAATTATCAAACTTATATCTTTATTTTTACGGTCACTTTAGAAGAAAAAAAATCAAAACATTGTAGGTAATGACCCTCTTCCAATTGAGCTACATTTCTCAAAAGTTGATAGAAAACTATGAATTTTGAATAATGCCCATGTACCAAATTTCATCATTCTAGCTCAAACCGTTTTTGCGTAATCTTGTCTACACACACACATACACACACACACACACATTTTTCTCAACCTTAGTGAAAATGATTCAGCAACCTTCAAAACGTATAAAAACATCAAAATCTCAACATCGAAAATTTTCGTGATCGCAATACTATCTCTTACGAGATAGTAATAAAAATTATAAAATATTTTAGTACTTAAATAATTTTTTTTTTTTCATAATACAAAGTTGGAATTTCATTCAGCTCATTTTGCTTTTGGAAATTGTCAGTGAATAAATGATTAAATATTTCATCATTCTGTGATGTCTTAAGACTTAAGACATCTAACAAGTCAAATTCCTTTCCACATTATTGTTCCTTTCTAACCTATTGTCAAAGGGTTACTGAGAACTGTATATATAAGGAGAATATAATAAATAATAGATGCAATGTAATAAAAAGACACTGCATACCTTAATTATTATAATATGAGTATGATAATTGTTATTATTATTATTATTATCGGTTAAAATTATTTTGATAAGATATAAATATATATACCATATTGCAAATGATTCATTATAAGCCTTTAGTTATTTAATTATTTTTAACTAAAAATATAATAGAAAGAAATTTTAAACAAGAGAAATGAATGAATCACAAAATCTAATTGGTATCATATGTCAAGGACAGTTGGATTTTTTTAAAAAAAACATTTTAGTTTCTCTCAGTGGTAAACTTAAATGAAAATAAATTTAAGTAAAAAGAAATCTTTTTAAAAAATACACTTTACTTAAAATTGCACTAAAAAGTAAAAAATAAAATCACTTTAAAGTGTGTGCGCTCAAATTATAATAACACCAAATGGAAGCAAATGTTTTACGGTGTTAAATGTTTTACGGTCTTATTATAAATTGAGCGCACACACTTTAAAGTGATTTTATTTTTTACTTTCTAGTGCAATTTTAAGTAAAGTGTATTTTTTAAAAAGATTTCTTTATACTTAAATTTATTTTATACTTTTTAGTCGTATTCAGCGCCTCTAGAACTGCTATCGCCATCTATGATTGAAATATTCCGCATATGAAAGTTTAGTTAATTAATTACCACTAATAGATAAATAATTCAGTAGATTTTTCAATTGATTCGTGTATTATTAGCAGGAGCAAGCGCGTATGCAAAATTTCAAGTTGATTGAATGACGGGAAGTTGTTGAAATATCGATTATAAAATGCCGCAGACAACGTACAACCGGACAACCCGCGTACAACCGGACAGAGTGAGTTAAGTAAAAGTGTATAAAAAAAAAAAGAAATACAAAATAATAATTAACATGTGTATATAAAATAGGTAAAAATCAAATTGAAAAATATATATTTTTAATTATTTAAATTTAAAATATAATAGTTCTTTAAAAATTTAAGATCAAAATGAATGAGCTTAAATTAATTTTTTATCAAAATTTAGATGTACCAGATAATCAAGATTTTATTGTACGTAAAATAAATTAAATATACATTATTAATGCTGGTCAGCAGTCTAAAAATTTTCTATTTTTTTTTCATTAATTTATAAAATTAATTTAGAAGAAAAAAATAATAAACTAAAATAAGTATAACCTCCCAGAATTTCATCTAGAAAATTGATTGAATTTTAAAAATATAAAGTTCATTATATTTATTGCATGCCATTATATCTAAATATTAAATCATTTAATTATAGTTTAACAAATTTAAATGACAGACAGTATGAGTTGGAAAAAGTAACGATTTCGATTATGTGGTTGAAGCAAATAAGTAACCAACTAATAATTAAAATGAGGTAGTATTAATAATTAAGTTAAAAATGAAATCTATTTCCATTGAATTTATCTTTTAGATTTTATTTGGTAAATCTTGCGTTTATACAAAAAATTTACATATTGAATTTACAAGAAAGTAATAAGACTGTTTATTTTATCAATAAATTCCGTTCAGATGAAAGATATAAAAAGCTAACTCAACTTACTTCGAAACAATCCTATACATAAATATATATATAAATATATAATCGTCACGAAAGAGTAAATGAGTAAAAAGTTAAATTAGCCAAAAGTTACTAACTTAATTTAGACATTTTTATTGATTATTTATTATTAACATTTATTTAATATAATAAAGACATCATATTATGTTTATAAATGTTTTTTAAATTATTTTTTAATAAGAGATGTTGAAAGCGATTAGATTATTATAACGTAATTAAAAAAAGTACATTTATCCTAGAAAACTATGTATATTTATACTCACGTTCTATAATTGAATAATTTGTTAACAAAATCCTAGTTTAAAAGTTTAAATTTATTGAAAATTACAAATTGAAATCGTAATATATTTGTAGATTTCAAGGGGTATAAATATACTATTTAATTAAAAAGAGCTTAAGTAATAAATAACGTAATTAAACTAAGATAACTACTGTTGTACATAAGATAAATTAACCATTTACAATACTACTGGATATTATTTTCTGTAATAATTAATGAAACGAATATATGGATAAAGTATGTACCATATAATAATGTACAAGTGTCTTTATAGTTCAAATTTTTTGACGAATATAGTATAATCAATACTTAAGAGTGTCTTTTTAGAATAATTTAGAAATATGAAAAAGATTTGAATTGTAAAATTGTTTCATTCAGAATAAAAATAAAAAAATAATTAAAGATTCCATATTTAGAGAAATATACTATAAAATCCCTTGACTCGTAGGTGGAATTAAAGAATGTCAGTGGATTTGGATAATATATATATATATTAAGGTAAATTAAAGTTGGAATATCCCCATTTATAGTGATTATGAATGTTTATAAAAGTATTAGTATTAATGTACAGGTATAACTTTGCTTAATTTAACTAATTTTTATTTTTCATAATTATAAGTAACAATACCTTCCCTTCCTATCGTCGGTCGATAAAAATGAGCTGATATTTATTACTAGTATATTTTAAGTGAAAAATTTCCGACAATGAATATAAAATTAATACTTTGTAAACTATCACTTCCAGTTTCTGGATATACACCAAAAGTTGATGAATTCATGCTACTACGGACACACAACGGACAGACAGACGGATATGTGAAATTTGGTGTGAAAACAATACCTGCCCTTTCTATTGCCGGTTGGTAAAAATACTTAGTATATATAAAAAACAATATCTAATAACTCTTTATTTATCTAATAAAAGTTCTAAACCATATAAACTGCAAGTCCCCCTTATATCTTTTTATTATAAGATAAACGTTTTAGCCTGCCCACCAGTCGTTTCCCAATTGGTTTCTCTATAAATGTTTTTCATTAATTTATCCTTTCCATTTCCAATTTATAATCTTTTGTAATTTATTTTATTATGCACATAATATAGAAATGTTTCTTAAAAAAAATAACCATAAATACTATTAAGAAAATTAATTATTTTTAAATCTTTTATTTTTGTTTTGTAAAAATAATGTTATATCATTTAAAAATATAATAAAAATGATAAAAATGTGTTGAATTAAATGTTATATATTTTCAATTAGTTGCTAATTTGTGTTATGCGCTTTTAAAAAGGAAATTAATTCACTCCGGATATATAGCCAAAGGTAATTCATTAAAAGTATTTTGTATCAATGGAACGGCAATTATTCTATGTATTTTATTTAATCCTTTTACGGCTGTGAATATTTTCACGTTAGCGATTGTAAAAAAAAAGAGAAGAATGAAAAAGGGAAAGAGAGAGAAAGAGAGTGGATAAATAAAAAGTATCGATTAGAAATTTCGAGTTGTATAAAATAGATGTTAAAGGGATGAGGTAGAGCAGAGAGTGAGTGAAAAAAATGGTATGATTTAGTAGTTTAACTAAATTAAAATTATTTATCACCAGAAAACCTTTTCACCCAAATGTAATAAATCGCGGTATAAAAATGAAAAAATATGCATCAAGTTTTAAATTAATGAAAAGAGTACTCGAGGAGAGGGTCGAGAGACGGACAGACACCCGTCAGATGGTCCAGCAAATTTATTAAAACAAGCTCACTCACTTCGCTTTCTGGCATATTTTATATATATATATATTTTTTTATTCGGGCCTTTTTGCTAACCAAAACGTCCGGAAATGCAATGCAATAGATGACTAACGAAGCGAAACAACATCCTATCAAGTTCTCTTTTGGAAAAATAAAAAAAAAAAAGAGAAAGAGAGAAATGTGCATATTGCTTTTATCATAAAAATGGAGTTAAATATTTTCGGAATATTTTGACGGCGGGGGAGTGGGTATTATATGGTTGGCTTTCCACCCTCGCTAATTCAATTGAATTACTAATTTACAGGATAGAGGGCCACATACAACCAACTTAAAACTGCTAGCTTAAATCAATTTCCCTCGAGTTATGAGATCAAATCAAAAAAGCCCATAAAATGAAATGAAATGCATAAAAGACGCTTGGAATTGAATGAAGAAAATTCCAACAAATAAGGTACTAAACCCTTTCCAGTTGAAATAATGAAGCTCCAAAGTCGTATAATTGCATTAAAAGTCAGCTGTATATGAATTGTTATGAATGAATTAAGGATTGAGAAAAAAGACAAAGAAATATTTTTAAAGATAGAGATCTCAAACTAACCTTTTCATAAGAATAAATAAATAAACACTGTGTAACAAACAAGAAAAAAGATCTAAATGATAAATCATTATTTGAGGATCATGATACTATTTCTTCCAAGCTTTACAGATTTTTCACCCACATTCTTCTGAGCTACACCCATCCAACTCCTATTTTCTCCCATCTCTCTTACGTCCCTTTCTACATTCTACACGACCTGACAACCGCGATCTTGGTCTTCAAACCGGACGTTTCCCAATTGGTTTCCCAGCAAATATATTTTTCCTATTTTTAATAGCTTCCAAAATATATTATTTATATATTTATTTTTAAAATTTAAACTATCTGAACTATAGTTTATTAAGCCAGTTTATCCAATTTTACAAAAAATTGTAAAGATTATATTTATTTATATGTACCATATAGTTATAGATTATGTAGCTATGTAGTGAATATGTGAAGATATTCTAATGATGTTAATTAATGCATTAGATCCAAGAGATCAATTTCATTTAAATAATATATATAATTTAATTATCTTTTTTTTACAATTATGGCAGATATTATCATCTATAATGAAATTTAAACTAAAAATTTAAATAAAAAGAAATTAAATTTTTATGGTAATCCTATATTTTAAGTGTTTACATATATATAGAAGTAGAAAATGGAAATTAACTGAAATTATTATGCATAAAATAAATTGAATAATATTAATAAAATAAAATATAATAAAAAATAATCATCACTTTATTTAACATTTTAATTTTTAGATTTCTCATCTAAAAGTCTAAATATTTTATAAAAAAAGAAAATATGTAATAATTCCAGATAATTTTTTTTTTTTTATTTAATTAAAATATTTATTTATCTCCTTTGTAACTACTAAAGCGTATATTGATTTATTTTGGAATAATTTTTAGGCATTTGGATAATCAAGCTTTAAAATAAAAATAAATTTAAAATACAGATATACATGTACCTTTATCTTTATATTTATTACATAATTTTTATAATAAAACGTAATTCTTAAATATATTTGGAAATTTATATCATTTAAAATTTAAATCAAGAGAAATATTAAAGGTATTGACGGGTTGAAAAATAAAAAATATTTTATAGATAATGGATAGTAATTTTTTTTTCAAATTAAAAATTAAATATAAAAATACATTTACTACTTCTATTTTATAATATTTATAGTTCAAAGATAATTAAAATGTAAAAAATTTTGTTATTAGTGTTTTCCATTATATACCAATATATTTTGAAAAAATAAATTATAAAATATTCAATAATTTAAAAAAAAGAAACATTTATTTAAAATAGGTATTAACGTTAAGTTAATTGAATAAATCAATAATCCTCTTTAGTAAATATTTTATGGTTAAACTGAAAAATAAATCCAACCAATTGATTCATTAATTTTTTTTTATACATTTAGATTGAGTACAGCATAGTTATTTTTTTTTATTTTCAAGTTGTTGATAATGAAAAGATTGGAAAAAATTTAATATGTTTATAAAAAAGAGTAATATTTCATTATTTTAAATTAAAGAAAATAATTAAATATAATTATAAATGGATGAATTTGTATTTTTCTAGTTAATATACCTAGATGTTTTTTTAACAAGTAATTTTTAATAAAACGATTTGCCAATATCTTAAAAGTCTCAAATAATCATTCCTTTTGTGTTCTTTTAATAGCACAGACGAATATAATATTATAATAATATATTTGAATAATTAAAATTAATTAATAATATTACAATATTTTTTTAAAAAAACAAGAAAATAAATGCTAACAAGAATTTGATAAATGGATAATAATTTTTGCGTCTAATGAAATGTTTGCATTGTGTTAAATGTAAGTTGGTGTGTATGTGTAAATGTGCGTGTGAAGGATAAAATTTTATATATAGATTAGTGATAAAAAATAGTGTAACATAAATGATAACCCTGTACATGTTGTGAGAATATTTTTATTTTAATAGCCAACAGGGAAAGATGTAAAAAAAAGAATGTGGCAAAAAAGGTGGATTGTGGTCAGCTACTCAAACAAAATAACTATCCGACGTTAACAAATTATGTTTGTTAAATGATATGGATAATTTTTATAAAAATGGAAATATGTGAATATATTTTTTTAATGGAAAAAAAATAAAATTTTATATTAAATAGATTATATACGAATATATTCTTATATAATAAAGAATATTTCTTTTAAATAATAAACATTTGATGAAACATTTTGTTTTAATTTATTCCAACTAAACTTAAAAACCTGATTTATTTTATTTTTATTTTAATAATATTTTTAAATGTAACAAATTATTATTTTTAACAAAAATAATATAAATAAATATGAATATTTTTTTCCTAAATATTGATAAGCTTAATATTAATTAATAAAAATCAATAGAAAGGCCAAACTCCACTTAAGAAACCCTTAAAATGTCTACCACATGAAAACAATGCAAAGGGCATTCCCTAACAGAGGCTTATATAATAAATCTTATAAATTGCTTTAATCCATTTATTCATGGCTTATAGAACAATATGCTTTCATGCCATTCCTTAATAAAAATGTTTTTGTAAAAATAACATTGAAATTATATCACAATTCTAGACATCTTTACACAGACCAAAACATCGATGAATGATGCAATAGTCGAGGTATTCGAGGTCAAAGGGGGAGACAAATGTTAAATGATGTGGAAGATCAAAACGGTAGAAAAAGATGCTGATTATCATATTACATTGTTTTATCCATATATTAAATTAAGTAGATTATATAAATATTCGCATATAATAAAAACATAAAATATTTGGTAATTTAATTTGGATGCTTTAATGATACATTTTCAATAAGTATTTATAATATATTTAAAAAATAATTAGATATCAAATTTAGATTTAGGAGAAATAAACCAATAGGGAGAAGACTTAAACTGAAGAAATATGATATAGATGGCGCGGTTCAAATGGACTATATTGTATAAGTTTTTAAATAATTGAATTTTGACCAGATTTCAGTACGGAATTAATTAAATAAAAATGAATAAGTATAGTTGATAATAGAAATAATATATTTAAAAAAAATTGAACTAAAAAATTATATAAGAAATAACAACTTACGATTATTGATATTATAATATTACATCATTAAATTTTTTCAAATGTCAACTTTTTTTTATAATTTAATTGGAAAAATATATTTTATGATTTTATATGATTTAAGTTTTTCTGTAATTGAATAAATCTAATAATTTGAATTTATGTGAATATTATTTTTCAATTTAATTTATATTTTTAAACATTAACTAACCTTGAATATTAATTTCACATTTTATTGTAATAAATATTTACTAGATACATATTATATTGTATATCAATAAGACATGAATTAATTTTTGATCTTAATGCCAACCAATATTGGGATGTTATGGGTAATTGACCCCACGGATGAACAAACATTGAAATTCCCCCCACTGTCTAAACCGATAATCAATTATCATGATAAATTTAATTATTTTCATAGATTATGTTACGATTTTAATATAATCAATAATACATAAACAATCTACTATTATTACTTGGTGAAAAACATTTGGAAATATTTTATTAGATGCATTGAGAGGTCTCATATGAATAAACAAAGTAAATTTATGAATATATATATATATACATACATACATACTTTTAAATGAAGAGTTATTATCTACCAAGTGGGTGGCTCTGCTTACCTGAAAATAAAATAAAATAGATTAACTTTTGCAAATTGAAATTTTAATTTATTATTAACAAACAGTAAATAATTAAATCTTAATCAGTTTCTTTGCTGAACATTTAAAAAAAAAATAAAATTTTAATAATATTTTTAATTAATTATTTATAATTAAAAAACATTTAAAATCCAATAAATACATAATAACTGAAATGAGAGATTAATTTTCACTTAATTTCAACCCACCAAGCAGTAGTAAAAAGAAAGTATATACTACTAAAAGAGAAATTAGTCTTGGTAGTAGGTTTAGAAATGTTTCTCAAGGGAGGAGGCTCTTTCGTATTTAAAGGAGAAGAAAACGCCCCAATTCTAACCTCGGTGACATTTCATATTTTATCCCTCGAGAAGAAAGATGTGCCACTATAACTAATATTCCATTGGGAGTATATGGTCATTATTTTTAGAATGAGTCATAATGCCGTTGAAATATATGATTTTTTATTTTATTTTTTGCTCATCATTATATTTGAAGACATTAATATTGATAGAAGAAAAAAAAGAGTGATTTATTGGCGATAGAAAATGATTTTTTATGCTTTTTATTCTAAATGCTGTTTGTTATTGGATACTTTTTTGAGGGTTCAATGAATTCCATTGTAGTGCAAGTATAAAGGACGATGTACTCGAATACCCCGTAAATAAATCGTTCACAATAGTAAATATCATATGATCAATTCACTGGTCTCATCGCGATCAGTCATCAATTATATACGATGAAATTTGAACGTAAAGGATGATCTTTTGAGGCTGATCTGCCAAAAGAGAGAGGAACCACCAGACACCGCCTTTGAAATAGAATGTCATAATCATATTTGAATTCTTAAACACATGGATTTGAAATTATAATATAAAAAAAATTGTCTTTTTCTAAGCATGATTAATAAATAAGAAAATAGGAAAGTATAAATAAAGGGAAAGAAAAATAAAGAGTGTGTTTTTTTTTAATGAAATTTGAAAAGTAAACTAAGAGTAGAGAAACATTTTCAACAACGAATGTATATAAAATGCAAAAACCAGAAATGTAACTACACTATTATTATTATAATTTATATTTGTTATTAATATTTAATTTTAATTTATACAAATATTTATCTGAATTATATATCGAGTTGAAATATAATTAAGCTTATTAAATTATTTTCAAAGGGAATCAAAATTAGAATATATAAAAGTATTATATGGGTGTGAGGCGTGGTCTATGACCGTAGGAGACGAGAGCAGATTTCAAGATTTGAAAATAGAATTTTTCGTAGCGGAGACTGCATAACGAGGAATTTCATGAACATTATGCATCGATGAACAGGACACGTAGCAAGGTGAAAAATAAATTTGCAGGGAGACGACAGTTTGAAAGACTAAGAACGCGGTGGTTTGATAATGTTGTTAGGAAGGGACTTAATAAAGGGAGAAAATAGGAGTTGGATGTGTGTAGCTCAGGTTAGGAGAAATACGGTTACTGTGGCCAAGAACTTTCGAGTTCAGAAGAGCCACAGAGATAGAAAGATAGAAAAAGATATAATTAATAATATTCGTTTATATACCTATATGTTTTTAAATAAATCAATAATATAAATTATATCACAACACGATATTTAATTCAGAAAAATATTTTTATAAATTAAATTAAATAATACATATATTTATATATTAAAAAAATAACAAATATATGCACACCCGAAACCAAATCACTAAGGTTTAGGTTTTGACAGGTATATTATTGATATTCGTTTTTTTTATCTAGAGTAATATTTAATCATATTTAAAAATATATAAAAAAATATTTTTGATTTCTTTTTTATATTAATTTAGCATATACCCATATTTATTAGTATAAATGGTGCATAATTAGAAAATTATTACAGTAACCATTGATAATGTTGATGTATAATTAATTTATTCTTATACGTTCGATTTTATGGTATATATAAATAAATATTCTTTATTGAAATAGCATAGGAAATTGTTCAGTTGATTTCCCGTTACCTTCACCCAATATGAAAATTATATTCCCTCCCTGTTAGCTTTGTCAAGCAAGCATTCTGATTGGACCGAATCCGTGACCCGAGTTCAATTATCTAACGAGATTGAAATCAGCCAGATTGTATTGTTAAATATTATAAATATCCAAATATATTTTATTCAGTAAAACAATATTTTATAAAGATTATAAACAGAATATAATTAAAAATAAAAATTATTATAATACTATTTAATTTTTAGAGAGAAATAAAGAAAATAAAAATAATAAAATTCATATATCTATAAAATTAAAATTAAAAAATTGTCAAAATGGACAAAATCAGAAATCATTAAAAATAACTAATTAATAATATTATTTAATGAATTGAAATTTTTATTAGAATATTATTTTACATTATTTTGAAAAAAAAATAATAATTCTATTATTACATTTCATTAAAAATAAAAAAATCATTTTTTAACGCCCGGTAATTTAATTATTAATTTATGACATTTTTATTTCCCAAATGTTACAAATGGAGTGTAAATGACAATAAAAAAAAAACAATTATAAAATTATAGTATTTAATTTTGCTTCTGTTATATATTTTGATGCATGGGTAGGTAAACGCTCTAGGATTTCTACTGTTTGCTGTTAAATAGCTTATAAATTATTCAAAAAACGAAAGTTTCTAATCACCAAGTCCGGTCCTTTGGGTTGTGCTAGAAGTTTGTTTCCTATTAAACATTTTGATAATATAAATAAATATATTATATATTTATGATGATATATATATGATGATATATATATATATATATATAATATATATAATTTAGATTTAAAATTTCTTTCATTAGATAAATATACGAGGGCAGGTCAATAATTCCACGACTTTTTGAATTTCCCGTCTCTTAAATGAAATGGCAACACTGTTTCTGATAGCAGACAACTATCAGATGACTCCTGTCGAAATTTGAACCAGCTGGGTCTTTTAGTTTTTGTTTCATATTTTTTAATAGCAGACTGCATCGTGATTTGAGAAGAAAATGAAAAAAAGTAAATTTCTATGTGAAAATCCATGAATGGGGATGCGAATAAAAATATTTTGTAGTAGTAATATTTTGAAAATTCATATTTAACTCGAATCGATTGATTTATGAGCTAGAAATGTTTATTCACCTCTTGAAAAAACACAAATATCATGTTGAATTAATGTTCACAGTGGTCTTTTGTATTTTGTGCAACATCCCTTTACGGACATCATTAGAATTGCAAATCAATTTATGATCTATATATTGCTCAACGATGGATCATTTTCAAATTAATTAGAAATCCATTAATAACCATAATAAATTAAAAGTCCCCTTTGATGATGAATGACATTTGTAAGTAGAAATGGCTCAGTTAAATCCACAAATAAATTATAAATCAACACATGCTTTAATCACACCTCACCCACACACCCCACCCCAGGGTATTACCTGCCTTAAAACATAATTGCCATTTAATATCCGTTATTTTCCAATTTGACAATTCATTCTAATAATGAACCACATATCGAACTAAAATATAGTTTTTCCTTTATTTGCCTAATTGTATTGAAATGACTGATGCTCTTATCAAATAGTAAATGAATCTGGGAAAGATGGAAAGAGGAGCAATTCCGTAGGGAACATAATATTATCATTCATTCTATACTTTCATAGTGGATGGAGGAGGAAGTCATTTCGGCCCCCAACATTTCATGGAGTTAGCTTATATTTGAGAAGAAAGAAGCTATTTGGTTACAAGTTGACGCTGACTAAAGAGATCTTAGAGGTGTTTTCGCTTAAAGAAATTGAGACATGCAAACAGATCGATTACATCTCAATTATTTTTAATATTTCCTATCCTTTTCAATTAAGATATATGTATATATGATTACAAATTCTTTTAAAATAGAGTGTCTAAAAATTTTTTAAGTTTATATTATTATTATTATTATTATTAAGTTTATTTGAGGGGAAACCTATTGAGAAAGGACTGGTTCGAAAATCAAGGACACGGTGTGCAGACAATGTAGGAAAGGCCATAAAAGAGATGAGAGAAAGAAGTTGGATGAGATTGGCTCAGGATAGGGATATTCGGAGAAATGTAGTTGTTGCGGCCAAGAACTTTCGAGTTCCATAGAGCCACAGAGATATTATTAATATACATGGATGAATTTTTATTATTATTCTAAAATAACAAAGAATGTAGAAATATAATAAAAAATATACATATATCATATTATTATATTTTTACTTAAAGTTATTTTTAAAAATAATTTTTAGGTAATGTGCAAAGATTGAAATACATAAAAATGAATAAAAATGTATACTTTAAATTTGTTAAATTTATTTTACCGTTAGATTAAATGAATAAACATAATATTATATAAACTAAATATAAATAAAAAAAATTATACCTATTTTTAAAAATTTAAGAGACACCACAGGGTGGGTGGTAGCGTAGCTGGATGATCGTGGTCCCGGGTTCAAGTCCCGGGCCTGGTAAGGGAATTTCTCTAGCTGGGGTCTATGGGACAGTCAACCCAGCCTCTGGGATCAAAATTGGGAAGATGCGTAATAAAAAGTAGCGCCTCCGATCAAGAAAATCAAGGTAAAGGTTGATAGGACCAGTTCTACTGATCATAGGGCACCTAATTGATATAACTGACTTGATAAGCGTTGTCCTTGCGTAGGACGCACACTAGTCAGAGGTTTTTAAAAAAAAAAAAACTTAAGCTTACTGTTTATTAACTTTAAATTTAAAACATTTTTTATTTGATTGATTTTTTAATTTATAATATAAAATACGCTATTGAGTATAAATGACTATCGCTAATTGAATCATATCGAGTTGTTTTTATTTTTTAATCAAAAGGTAAAAAAACTTATAAAGGTATTTTTCAATAAATATTTTTTTTATTTATTTTTAAAATAAATTTATTAGTTTAAAAGTCATATTATGGAGTTAAATTAATATGAGAAAACAATCTCTCTTTCTCTATCTCTCTCTCTCTCTCTTTTTACTTTAATCAAGAGGAAAAACATTGAAGTAGATTATTAAAAGAGGGAACCCTTCATACAAATCAAAATACGTTTATTTATTAAACTTCAGATTAAATAAACCTTTAATATAATAATTTATTATATTTATTTTATATTGTTTATGAAAGATTCAATTCTATAATATCATTCTATATATATATACTAGCTGCTTAGACCGCCTTCGGTGCTCTTCGTACTTAGGCAGTGGCTCTTCACCCTATACCCCCGAAATAATACGTATTATTTTGTTGAAAGTCTGTATGTGATAGGTTTTCATTTATTTGATTTATAAAACTAAAATTAACTATTTTAACTTATTTGTTCACTCCACAACCACACAAAATTTAAATAAATTCAAAAATTTGTTTTTTTTAATTTAAATACGATTTAATTTAAACTTGTGAGTCATAATAATTGGAGACAGAAATATTGATTAATCTTAACGAGATTACATTTAATCTAAGTTGTCCGATTTGGCCTTAAACCTCCTTGATATTCACCTAAGATTAGAAAAAACTTATAAGTTGAGTCCTACCCCAGAGCAATTCATTTACCCTTCCAAGTCATTTAAAAAGATATTTTAACATTATAATTAAATATTCAAATTTTAGAGTATTATAATTGAACTCATATTTGTGAATTTAATAGCAAGTTGATTTTCAAAATTTTCTATTTTATTTGCATACCAATGATTGATATACATATGTTAAAATGTAAACTATATTCTAATTTTTAAATTTATGTATATACAATTTAATATTAATTTTTATTAATATCATATCACAAAAAATAATTTATTAAACAATAATAAGAAGAAAAATAAACTTTTTGATAAATTATAATAAAAAATAATCATTTAGATTTAAAACAATTTTAAAATATATAAATATATAAATTTAAAATATAAACCCTATTTTAAAAAGTTTAAAACAAACCCCTTTATATCATTTGTTTAAAAAATCATATTTTAATTTTTATATAATCAATTTGAACTAAATATTTTTTCAAATTAATTAAAATGAGTATTTATAGAATAAATTAAATCATTGAAAAATTAATTAAAAAAACTTTTTAATATACACGCTTTTTAATCAAAAATGCCCTAAAAAATGGAAAATTAAATTTAATTAAACCTTGAAGATTATCCTTTACATATATCTAACAAAAAAGTGTGGGCGTATATGAACATAAGTAGTAGGTAAAGAATTTAATATTATTATCTGCGCCCCACACTTTCGAGTTGCGTAGAACCACAGAGATAGATAGATAGAACATCTAAATAAAAAAAAATAAAAAATAATCTAATGAAAAGGAATAAATATACAAATCACATTTAAATCATTAAATTTTACAATTAATAATAATAATTATAGTATTTCAAGTAAAGTTTTTATTTAAAAAAAAAAAAAAAATTAAGTTTAATATTTATATAATTTATTTTCAGTAAATTTTTAATATAAAAGAAAGTACATATATTTTCGAAAGGGAGACCCTGAGGGAGGTTTCCTTTATATAAATTGTGTTGAACCTTTTGATTTTGTACCAGAGCCTGGGTCTGCATCATAGAGATAATGCCTTTCCTTATAAAGGGTTAGAGATTATTATTATTATTATACTCCAGAGACTATAAGAGCGCTTGAACAGCGCCAAGAAGGGCCAGTTACAAGAGAGTGTGAAAGTAGAGAAAATCAAGAAAAGCGGGATCTAAAGACAAAATACATTTGGCAGACATTATCCTCTTGTTAAGCGAATTGAGAAGAAAGATGAAAGAAAGATTAATCTGTTTCTTAAATTGTTATATAATAAAGTCCATAAACAATTTTCGTTATTTAATAATAATAATAATAATGAAAATAGAAATAGAATTATGCCCTTTTTAATTTTCTAAAGAAAGTTTTATAAT
The DNA here is from genome assembly GCA_963082975.1 of Labia minor. Classification (NCBI taxonomy): domain Eukaryota; kingdom Metazoa; phylum Arthropoda; class Insecta; order Dermaptera; family Spongiphoridae; genus Labia; species Labia minor. The sequence goes on from OY720344.1 coordinate 24,226,949, forward strand.
AACAAGTTGACATTAGAGTATAAATTATTTGAAAGATATTTATAATAAAAACGTTTAAGGATAATATTTATTAGTTCTGATATTTAAATATTTTTTTTCGTTTATTTATCCGCAATCTTAAAAGTTTTATTTGTAATTAATGATTGTAGAAAGAAATTTTCTCTAATGGCTTCATGTTGGTCTTTTTTTAGATCACCCAATCAATTAAAATACATGCCTAATGCTTAGCACTTCATTCAGATTTCAAGTGTTGAAGATTCATATTTATGAAAATGCATAAAGATTGTAGAGTCAGAAATCTCTAAAATATAAATATAGTAGTATTTTTCTATTCATTAAAAAAAAATATTGAAATTCATTAGACACAGACTATTCCTGAAAAATAAAATAAATAAATAAAAATATGTATATATATTTAAAGCAAATTAGATAAACCCAACCAGTTTATATATATATATGTATCTATGTAAATGTAAATATTAAAGGCAAACAAACATAAAGTGAGGGAGAGAGAGGTTCATGAATAACGATATAAAAAACTTTTGGGAAAATCTAGTTCCTTTAAAAATATAAATAACATACATCTATATACATATAATAATTATATACATATAATAATTATATATATATATATATATATATATATATAGAGAGAGAGAGAGAGATACATATATACAAATATCTATATCTATATAATTTATCTTACTAAGGAAACCATAAAATATGAAGAAATGTAGGTAGGGTAATTTTTTGAACAAGATACATTTATTTTATATTCATATATGTAGCAATATATTTAATTAATCTCTTTATAAGTAAATGATAGAACTATGAGATGCATTATTCTGTAAACTCTAAATCTTATACAATTAATATATAATAGATTGGAAAATATGAAACATGTATGGAATAAAAATACAAAACAAAAAGTGCAATTTTTTCACAATAATTATTTAATATAAATAACTTCTATTGTCATCTACGACTTTCTGCCAATGAATAGACAAATTATATGTGCCCTTTTGAAAAAAAAAAAAATTATAAACAATAATCAACTTATAATTCAAAGTCTTTTCTAATGTTATTTTGGTTATTGGATTTTTTCTTTTATTAATTATGTAACAGATAATTATCGGTCGGTGAAATATCTGAGGAGTATGGAGGATGTGGCAAAATTTCATATGGTAGAGAAGTTAATTTGTAGCTTTACGTGGTCGGGAATTAAAGTAATAAAGTAAAACAGCCCAAAAATACTGTTTGAAAATTTATTTATTTATTGGATGAGAATGTTTTAACACAACCGTATGATGAGTTCGTAGTAAGGCAAGTTACCATAGTCAAGGAATATAGTTCCATATTATCAAGATAGACTGGTAAATTGTTTTTACATGCACCGTAGTTTGCTCAAAGTAATTATAGTTAAGATTTCTTTATCTTTTTCTTCTTTATTTTAATGACAAGTATGATGTAAAGAAAATAAATAGCCAACGCATATATGAATTAATAATAATATATGGTATATCAGATTAATAGATCACCTAGGAAAAATACAATATTTTGATTTTGTAAGGTAAAGTTAGGAATATAATAACAATAATCGTGTATATATATTAATGTTATTCTACTAATATTAGGTGTCAACGAATATAAAAGGATTACAAAATCAAAATATTGTATAAACAAACATATATATATATAAATTTAATTCAAAATTAAATTAAATTATAATTAAAAAAACAATCGATATAGGTACATTAAATTATTGGATGTGGTAGAGGAAAGTACCATTCGTTTATTTTCCTTGATTTTATTTTGTAAAAAGTTGAAATAAATTTATTTAGGATCCCTTCGGGAATGAATAGTGAACTGATTTCGTTGGGATTGGGATCATCGAATTTAAGCCATGTTGGTTGCGGTTGGTACTTAGGTGGGTGGATAACTAAATACTGTTGGATTCTAAAGCCATCTATTTGTTTCTTGTCCTATCAAAGGTGGGAGGAAACTCGTTTTGTAAAATATATTCTATTATTGGACTTTTATTTAATTTGGAAGCTTTGGTCCATCTTCCTTTTTAATTTATTTGTCAATTTATTTTTTGTTTTATCCAATTGTATTACATGCAAAATTTAATTTAATTTAAATGTCTTTAGGTATTAAATATTTCAATGAAATTGAAATTAAAGAAGAATTAATTTAAATAATGAACATGCAACTATTAAAATATCCTTAATTAATGAGATTAATTCTATCTAATATATAATGCTAGACTATAAATCAACTTTAATGCAACGATTACCTTGCAAGAAGTAAATGATAATAGAAAGTTGCATAATTTTCAGGGGTCATAAATAAAAATTTAATAAATTCCTTAAATCTATGTACTTATACAATATTTTTAATATATAGGTAAATATAATTTGAATATTATATAAACATATTTAATCAAAATACATTTAAAATAGGGGATTCTTAATTAAATGCATAAAAAGTAGAAAATTTATTTGAATATAACATTTCCCTGAAAATTGATAACATGGGAATTGCACTAATTTAATTTAATATAATAATATAATTAGTAAATCAGTAATTCTATAATTTAGTGGTCTTAGTTCCTCATCAACAGTTTTATATTAATTGAAATTTTTATATTACATCGTCAGAAGATAAATAGTTATAAAGATATATTTTATGAAAAAAAATGTTTTTTTTTTAATTATTAAAATGGAGATATCCCTAGTAAAAAAACGATTTAAAAATGATGTACAAAAAAAGGGATTTTAATATATTGGTCTATATAAATTATCCACCATTCATTCTATGATAATGTTAATAAAAGTCTGGAAATAAAAATAAATCTCATTATAAAAGTTAACAAGATTGTTTTACTAATTGCATGTGTTTTTTTTCTATACATATAGTTTTTTTTTTGTTTTTGTTTTTGTTATTTTTTCAACCTATACAATTAGTCAAGCTCACAATTGTCAAGCAAACAACCCTTAGTAAAGAATTCGCTATGCATAAAGAAAAGCGACAATCCCGTCGCGTATAAATTATCCCATAGAGGATCAACGAGGATAAATTATCCTTTGCAATAGAAAATAAAATGTTTTTGGGGTCGGGGGAAGAGGGGGTGGAGAATCGGATTTTAAAGAGATTTTCATAAATGTACGACTCTTTTTTTAGAGATTAGGTTTTCATCGTTTATTTATTGAATAAAAAATAAACTTTGTGTTGCTCACAAAAAAGAAAACAATTTTTTCTAAGATTTATTTTAAAATATTATTATGTCAATTAAATTTTATTAATAATTATTTTATTTTTATTTTTAAAATTCATAAAAATATAATTTTATCGTATTTATATTATAAAATTTAATAATATAATTAAAATGATAAAAAAATTGAAAATCATTATAATTAAAATAATTGTTTTAATGAGATAAAATGGTATGGGTACTTGAAAAGAATATTAAAAATATAATTAAAGTAAAATTACATTTAATAATATTTTGAAAATATTTTTCATTTATTTGGAAATTTTTTAGGAAATTAAAGGGGAAGGGAGGAGTTGACAAATTTTGACAAAATTTATGAAATCTTCTCTAAAAGGATAAAAAAAATACCAATAAAATTAGTACAATTAAAATTAGTGATTTTTCTTTATTCAAATATTTAAATAAATAAATCTTCAATAGTTGAAATCATAATAAATTGGGTGTTCTACTCTTATTATTATATTATGTAGTTTAATCAAATATACTGTTATATATTTGTATAATTTCAATATCAATATTATTAGTAGAAAAATATTATAAGTTATTACTAATATTATCTTTAAAAGTAATTTTTATTATACTCTTTAGTAGAATATTTTAAATATTTATTTAATTAGGAATAAAATATAAATTAAAATCCGATTTTGTTATTTAATATTTGTAAAAAAAGATATTGATGAAAATGATTTATAATATTACTCGTATTTGAGAAAAATTATACTCGTATAATATTTAAAAAATGTACCTATATATATATATATATATAATCGTAAAATATAATAAATAATAATAATACATATTTGAATTGAAGGGGTATGAGGATTGCTGACCTCAATAAAGAACGTAGTTCCAGATACTAAATTTAACATTACTTTCATTTCATATTTCCTATTTTTTATTCTATTATTTATTATCTTCTTAATCTTTTTCGAATTATTTCTATCAGTTATATTGATTTGTTTTAAAAAAAGAAATATGGCGTGTTAGTGGATAAAATGCTTTATGTTATAGGTATATATGTATGTATAGGGACAGAAAGGATAATAAAGAAATTCTTTAAAATTATTTTGATGATTACTCCAAGATTTTGTAATCACATTTCCATTAGAGGGGATTTCATGATAATACTAATAATACTACGGATTAAAAAGATTAAAGGTAAAACTACTACACCATGACCTAATTATTTAAATTATATATTATCAACTCATTAAAAAAAAATATAATGTAGTAACGTAAAGGTTTTTATATATAGAAACTGTAAAATATTATGTTTACTATATCATATATTTTGTTAGTATACTATAAATTGAAAATTTTAAAATGTTTAAATATTTACTTTTTAATTTATAATTGAAATTTTGAGAAATTTTAATGTATACTTATAAATATAAAATCTCAAGTATAATTTATGTACAAATCCAATTGTATTAAATGAGTATGAGGCATGATCTATGACTTTGAGGGACGAGGGTAGATTTAGAGCATTTGAAAAAAGGATTTTTCAGAGCAAAGAACGATGAGGAATGGAGGAGATTGGATAACAAAGAATTGTATGACCTCTATTCATGCCCAGATTTATTTACAAATTATTTTAAGAAATATTTGTTCTTTTATTTGTTGCAATTTTTTCCAATATTAATTTCTTATTTAATTTATTTTGAACAATTAGCATAAATTTATAATTAACGAAGATCAATAAATAAAATATAAATAATACACAATTAAATTATAATAATCATTTGTAGGTTATAAAGATGAGAAATGAATTCTACGCTCCCTAATCATTTTTAATTAAAGACCCTATATAAACTGGTTAATATTATATCAAGATAACCCACCCTCATTAAGTATATAATAAATAAAGATTTTAATTAAAAACGAAATTTTATTTCAAAAATTTATTTATATTTGCTTATTTCTTCTTTCTATTTGAATTTTCGTAAAGTCAAAATTTCAATAGTCTTTTTATTCATACATTAAATATATTTTTTTTAATAATCTTTTAGATAAATAGAAATGGTTAATAAGAAAAACGATCAAGAATGAAATGAAAACAAAGATCTAAGAGGACAACGCTATCTTAGGTGAAGATGACATAATAAAACTCAAAGAAAGGAAGCAAAAATAAATCCTTAATTAAAATCTCAAGATGGTTTTATTATTACAATTATTTTCTTATTATATTAAATGTATTTCTCCTCTTAATGAGTTTATAATGATCACGGAAATTATTATTTATTAGGTTGAAAATAGGAGAGAGAAGAAAGAAGGAAAATGGATGTTATATGCGTTATTTGTTAGTAATATGTGAGTAATATGAACTTTTATATCAATCAATATATGCTTTCTAATGGATAAGTAAATATGAAAATATTTCTTATTGAGAAAATTTTAGATAATATATTAGATTGCAAATTATTTCTAATCCTCCTCGTGTAGACTAATCGATTTCAATGTAAGAGCCCAAATGACCTAATCCTATAAATATAAAATATTCAAATGACCGCACAAACGAGAAAAGCAAAGATTTTTTTAATTTTTTAAGAAAATATATTAAAAATTGATGAATTTTTTTTTTGTTTCAATTCTTATAAAAATCTCTATAAAATGATTTATTCTATTTAAAATATAAATAATTAAAAAATTTATAAATCGGTAGACCACCATTCAAAAAGTAAAAAAAAACATTTAATTCTTTACCAACCTTTAAATAAGTTGACCTGTGGCCAGGTCCGAACCGACCAACGGTTTGAAATAAATTAATTTCCAGCTACAGAAACAATTTCAAGTAATTTTAATATATCTATTAATGTAATAAAAAACAGATATGGATAGAACATAAATATTTTTAATTTTATTTTATTTATAATATAAATGTAAGAGAGCAGGCTGTGACGTCATGAATGGCTGGATGACGTCATATAATTTTACATTAAGAAAAAAACTAATAAAAATGATTTTCCCGAAGATAAAACCAATACAAAGTACATGATTCGTGGTGATATATAAAAAAATCTCCTCATGTGAAATTTGGTGTGAAAATAACCCTTCCCTTCCTATCGTCGATCGCTAATACTTCCACTTCCGGTTTCCGGATTTGCACCAAAAGTTGATCAATTCATCCCACTGATGCATTAAGTAAATATACCAAATTTCATCAAAATCCGTTGAGCCGTTCAAGCTGTACACATCTATACGGACGGACAGACATCATGCTAAAAATACTTTTTTCTGTTAAGAAAATGCATGATTCGTGGAGATATGTAAAAATCTCCACATGTGAAATTTGGTGTGAAAACAATACCTCCCTTACTATCGTCGGTCGGTAAAAAATTGATGTGTCATAAACATTAATTAAAAAAAAACATTAATTAATTAACAGATGTGTGTAAATGTTCAAATTATTTTTGAATTATAGAGAAATCAAATATATTTTAGATTAAAATTTTAGTTGTCTTATTTAAAAAAATAAAGAAAAACTTATTGAGTTTTTTCACTAAAATATTTAGATAAAATCCCCTCCTTGTCATTACACTGAAATAATCGAATTCCTAAAATCAATGAATTTATCCAACCAATTTATATATCTCTGTTGTACCAGTACCACTGAACTCGAAAATACACTAAGCTTTCATTCCTCCAACCATCGTGCTTCCTTTAACTAATCCCGATGCTCCACTGATTCCTTTTCTCAATTAGTTTCCTAGTAGATAAATTTTTCGCCAACCTTTCTTTACTCTTCGTGCACATCGTAACTACCTTGATTTTATAATTTTAACGCTGTTTGAAGATGCATAGAGGCCATATAATCCCTCGTTATACAATTTATGTTGGCATTCCTCAGGGATTTCATTTATTTTCACCCCATATATATTGTAAAGAATTTTATTTTCACATATCCTAAATCTTTTATCCAAGCTGGTTAGTAAATTACCTTCATTCATTTGCAATTAATATTAAAATTCCAAAAAATTCTCAAAACAATAATTGTTTAGTTGTATTTTTTTTAATCTTAGTCATGCCACTCAAAATGTTGAATTGGAATTTATCGCAGTGAGTAATTGGGGTTGGTAACATTCAGCGGATTGTATTTTCTGTGAGAATTAACTCGCATTTCAGATTACCAGCCTTTTCAACCCTACCCTTTAACCCTCCAAAGAACCTTTAGAATTAAGGGAAAGATTCCAAGACTATAGACAACAATCCTCTCTCTCTCTCACTCTCACTTTTAATTCTAAAAGTGTTCTAATATATACAAATTAATCACTTTTTTAATCTTTTAGATATATTTTGTAATTGTTTATTTTCAGCATTTAACTTTAATAGTTTGATTTTATTTATAACAAACATTGATCAATGACCCTTTCAAGTGAAATTAAAAAATGATAACAAAGACGTAAAAAACGAACTTGAAATCAATCTGACCAACAGGCACAGAGTGAAAAAAAGAACGATAAATGACTTGAGTGGTTTCGATCACTAAGTGTAAAAATAAATGAGAATCCCAGCAAAAAAACAATTTATAAAGAAATAAAAATAAAACACATGTAAGAGAGATGTTCAAATGTTAGGATCCAATCACCAGCCATGTAATTAGCCAAAAGCAATATAATAGATGAATTTCTTCATTTAAAACTTTTTGAGTGTAAACTTAAATAAAAAAAAAATTAAACTAGGGATACATTAATTATTGTAAATAGTATATTTTAATGTTGTATTTGTTTATTAGTAATTGATTATAATTAATTATGTAAGTATATTTATATTTGAAGGCACCAAACAGTTAGAGGCCAACTCGTTTGACTCTCAATCTCGTGGTCCTGAGTTGAAATCATATACGTAGTAAGGAAATCTCATGCTGAGGTCTATGGAAATGAGATCCACTTAGTCTATGTGATCAAAATTCGGAAGCTACTTGAAATAGAAAGTAACGGCCTCCAATCAAGGAAACAAGATAAAGGTTGAGAGGATGCGTTGTACTGATCATAACTTCTCTATCCCACTTAGACGGCAACAGGCTTGTTAAGCGTTGTTCCTTAGTAAGATATCCAAAAGCTAGAGGGATACTTGTATATATAATACCCGTACCTCTGATTACTTTTGGAGGGTGTTTAAGAATATATAGTACAAAATTTAAAAGTTGCAAAGTCAATATTTAAAGTAAAATATAAATATTTCACTATTTATTATATTAGAAATACTTTCCAATAATTCAGTTGTCTAGATAATTTATAAAAAATGGAAAAAATTGAAATTCAGAAACGATTGATTTAGCAAAATGGTATTAAGTAATATACGTAGATTGAATTGTCTTGATAGAGTGATGGATTATATTTCAGATACGTATGTTTAGTATTTTTTTTTTATTAATCATTCTTTAAATAGAAACGTTTTCTAGTGATGAATGATATTATTTCCTCGTATGGGGCAAATGTAATATTTTATGCCGATTCAAATTCTAATAAACTTATTCATTCACTGTTATTCAGAGACACGGATAAAGAAAAGAAAGAGCCAAGCGATACAATGAATTTGTCCAGAAACACTTTGCCAAGTAATAAAATGAAAAGATATATTATTACGGGTTTAAATAAGATAAATAGCTTAAAATTGTCCAATAATATAAGGGAGAAAATTTATATAATAGACAATTCATTCACCTATATAATTTTGCTTAATATACTTACATACTATTGTACATATAAATATATATTGTTATCTAAGGATATATACAAATATTTATAATTTAACCTCTACTAAATGAAGGAAATTATAAAGTAATATTATATCGAGCATAATTATAGAATTTCAGCCATTGGCCATTTCACAATTGGCAAGGTTCATTTGACACTTTGGTTTTGAATGACGGTGCCTAATAGGCAAAACGTAAATATGTTCCATTATTGTAAATTTTATCCTAATTATTTCCAAGATTATAATTGATGGAATTAGGATAAGGGTAATAAATAATTAAATAAAACTCACGAATCAAATAGGATAATTATATCATTGTTAACTCTAATGGAAGTCAATGGAACATATTTTTTTTTTCTAATTTGTGTTGTTGTTTTTTTCAAAATATAATAGTAATTTTATTGGACCTTGAATAAAATGAATATATATTATTAGGCTATAAAAACCAACACAAATTGATTAGACAACATTCTAGTCTAATAAAAGCTTCCTCGGAAAAGTTTATCAACAAAAATAGTCAGCAAAAAATAATTCACAGAGCATTCAAAATTTTTAAACTTTATTATTTCTTAATATGACGTCACAATGGAAAAAACAAAGAATAACTATTTTCCATTAATGCAAACGTAATTAAATGATATCGTTTTTACCGACCGACGATAGTAAGGGAGGTATTGTTTTCACACCAAATTTCACATGTGGAGATTTTTACATATCTCCACGAATCATGCATTTTCTTAACAGAAAAAAGTATTTTTAGCATGATGTCTGTCCGTCCGTCCGTATAGATGTGTACAGCCTGAACGGCTCAACCGATTTTGATGAAATTTGGTATCTTTACTTAATGCATCAGTGGGATGAATTGATCAACTTTTGGTGCAAATCCGGAAACCGGAAGTGGTAGTATTAGCGATCGACGATAGGAAGGGAAGGGTTATTTTCACACCAAATTTCACATGAGGAGATTTTTTTACATATCACCACGAATGTATTGGTTTTATCCTCGGGAAAAATCATCCTCATTATGTTTTTCTTAATTTAAAATTATATGACGTCACCCAGCCCTTCATGACGTCACATCCTCGGGTAACGCCGGGTAACGCCGGCTACTTCAGCTATATATTATAAATAAAATAAAATTAAAAATATTTATGTTATATTCATATCTGTTTTTTATTACATTAATAGATATATTAAAATTATTTGAAATTGTTTCTGTAGCTGGAAATTAATTTATTTCAAACCGTCGGTCGGTTCGGACCTGGCCACAGGTCAACTTATTTTAAAATGATTTTATTAATTATTAACCAGATTAATTATTTATTTATCCTCTTTGACATTATAAGTATAAATAAACATATTATTATATATAATAATATATATATATATATATATTAATTTCTTATCAAAATACCTCTGGTTAGTTTATTGAAAACCATTCAATCGTTAAGGAAAATGTTATTTTCTTAATAGTACTAAAAGATTAATAGAAAAATAATAAGGTTATGATGTAAAGCGTTGCCTTAATGTTTCAAGGAATTGAAGAAATAATTATATTTCAAAATATTAAGAAATTTAAAATCGACGCATTTATATATTCAGTTATTTTCTTTTTTAATTTAATTAAAAACTATTCCTTATTTAAATATAAAAAGATCCATATATATATAAATTCAAATATTAAAAATTTATTTATTTCTATGTTGTTTAATAAATAAATATTAAAATAATGATATTATAAAAATTATATAATTGATTACATAATTTTTAGTCTTTACAAATAAGTTGACAAAGTTTATAATGAAATATTTATGATCGTATACATACAAAGCTAAGTAAGTAATTAAAATAAATCTAAATACGGTTCATGATTCCTCAAGAGTTATTAAAGGTATCATTGAGCTTGGAATCTGTTCGTTTCCAAACAGTTAATAAATTTCAGTTTGCAAACAGTACCGACCGAGAGAGGATTCCAACTTCGAGCCCTAAAATTACCTAGTTGGACACCTTGGCTACTAATCTTCTCAAATGAGAGCCAAGGGGGTAGGAATAGTAGGAGTTGCTTTGAAATTTAAGTTAATATTACTAATACTACGCTGAAGGGAAAAACAAAAATTCATATACTTAAATATATGTAATAAATAAAGATTGTATAGAATTTAACTACAACTGAATTATAATGTTTTATAGGGATTATCGTATCGAGAGAGTTGTTCTCATCATCATTGAGACACTACTACAGTGTATTATACTTAAATATTTAATACTTATCTATTATAACTGTTGTCGTGATCAACTCTCGACCTTATTATGTATAGATTTATACGACTATAATGTTATCATTATACTTAAACTTATCCGACTTAAAAATATAACACTGTTTCTAAATAAGATTAAAATAATGTATTTTAAAGTAAATACACAAATAAATATTTTTAAAGAAAAATTTTATACGATCGTCACATGACTTTCATTTACCATCCTAATTTGAACATTTTCTTTTTTTTTCAAATTTTCACATGATGTTAATGTTAAGTTTAAGTAATATTTTATAATTAATTATCTATCATTTTTTTTTGTTAGTGTTAACAAGATTATTATTATCGAAAATAGAATAATTAAAGAAGACAATTCGTAAATTAGTTCTCTTCAAATTGCATAAAACTTCCTGAAAGACAAGATACTTTTATGGAACGAGTTTAATTGAAACCGTTAGAACCGTTTTGGATAAAAGTGCAAAAAAGTGTAAAATCAATCGTGTAAACTATTATACTACTTCCGAACGTAGTAGTTGCTGTGACATTTCAGACACATATATCTCGAATTTCACCTTTTCGTTTTTAAACTGCACTGATCAGAATCACTCATACGTATATTAACACATACCATTTGGCGGAATTTTATTTGTTGATCACAATGGATCTTAAAGAACGTTTATTTCTGTTTAAAACACGATTTCGATTGATCACAACACTTTTCCATGCTATAAATATACATATGATAGATAAGTGAAAGTGAGAATTGATTTAAATATTTGAAGCTATTAATATCATAATGTATTTATCAAAGACTATTGATTATTTAATTTAGATTTAATCTTATCAAATATATATATATATATATATATATACCAATACGTATATATATGTATATTAAAAGTTAAATCTAAGAAAAATTAAAAAAAAAAATGAAGATAACCAAAAAGCATGTGGGAAGTTTGGATGTATATAAATACTGTTAATCATTTATTGATAGTAATATAATGTAATAATTATAGTATAATAATTTGCAATGAAAAATATATGAAAATATATATATTGTATGAAAGTACTGTGTGTATTATTTGAAAATTTCTAAAAAAATTATACAAAAAGAAGTGATGAAATAATTATATGTTATGGACTTTATAAGGAGTAACGAAGGATTTTTAATGTTGCTCAAGAAATAACCTTTTAAATATCAAAATGTAATACATATGGACATTTATTGTTTCGAGGTTATTTGAAATATTCATAGGTAATATATCATTTTAGTAAGTTATTCTTTAAGAAATTTTTTTAAAACAAAATAATAAAAAAAAAATTTAAAATATTAAACAAAATAGAAGATAAAACTAATTAAAAAAATAAATATTCACACCGGGTTTCGTAGCAAACGAATTAAAAAGAACCAAATAAATAATAATACCTGACCTAATATAAATCAACGAGAATTATTTGGTTTAATATATTTTAAAGTGTGATAATTAAATGAATAATAAAATCACAATTAAATAATGTTAATTAACTAGTAATTTAATTAAATATTAAATTAATGATAGCTTATTAATTATAAATAATTATTATAACAACAAGGTCAGTCCATCGGTTCAAATTTGTTCCTTTGCGTGGAGGGAACAACGAAACCAGTCGCCTTATTTTTCAAATATCTTATTAAAATTGAAAATTTATTTCTTTTGTGTCTAATATAATGAAAAACGATATATAATTCATCTATTGCATTAACAAATATATGTATATAGATATATTACATTATCCATGGATTTTATAACAAATTTTCTTTATATAGACGGCCTATCTATAGTAACCCTCCCCTATATGATAATTTGTAACAACAAGAAAGTTAGAGAAATATGAAATTTGCATTAAAGAATAAACCTTATAAATGCCTTTGTGTATGAAGGGGGAGTAAAAAAGGTATAAACGACTATTGTAGTTTAAATTTTGTAGGTTGAGTTTTGCCCTGTCAATCAAGTGCAAACACTTTACATTGATTCTTATTTTCTCATCTAGGTTATTGTTATATTACCCCACACAACTCAGATAATAAAGAATAATTATTTCCTTTATAAAAATACCATGTTCTTCTATTGAATGATTGAAAAAAAAGTTACAAAAAAAAAATATTAATTTCTTCTTTCCATTCTCTATAATTCGCAATGATGAATGAATTGTAATCAAACAATCCATCTGTATGGGAAACTGATCTCTGAATTTCACTTATTCAAATACGAGAAATTATATTTAAAAAGTTTTTTTTTTTTATTTAATACAAAAACAAATATACATATTGTATGAATCAGAGCGTGTTCGTGATCTCTGCTTGGTTGTTAATCTATGTAAAAACTTTTGTTTAGTTTTTAACAATAACATTTAAATGACTTTTTGTATTTGTTCCAACAGAAATATAAAAAAAAAAAAAAACAAAAACATTTGGTCCAGGTAATCAGAAAAATGATGCGAAATATAGGCTAATTTCAATATTTAATCTTCTTTGGTCAGATGGTTGATTTTGTTGAGACAGCTTGGCTGTAGTGAGAGGGAATTAATTAAATTTTTTATTATATAAAAACGAAGCCTTTGGTGATGATACAATGAGAATTAATTAAACATGAACCTTGTGATGAATTTGTCTTTTTGATAGTCCGCAATATAAAAATTTTACAATTAAAAAAAATAAAAAGAGATAAACGAATTATGTTATTAATAAAAATTTGTTTTTATTTTGGTAGGAAAACGATGGTATTTAATTAACCTTAGCGGAAATTGGTAAAAAGGAAGCGAAAAGAATTATATTACAATATTATTAGAGAATTTTAAAAAAGCATATATATATATATATATATATTATATATTTGTTATTTTAATAATATATTTTAAATTGAAGGATAATATGCGAAATTTATTTAATTAATATGATATATGAAAGTGATAAAATATACGATGTTTATTAATTATTTAACAATTATTTTAAATAAAAAAATTATTAATTTATTATTATTGACTTACATTCTAAATATATGAAATATATTACATAATATATGGATATAATATTTTATTTCTAGATTAAGGAATTATATCAATATTAACTAATATATAATTAACAATATACTAAATATAATTTATAGAGCTGTTTTGTTAACATATTCTTTACAAATTTAAATTTTTTACTATGTCTCTCAATATGAAATTCCTTTGTAATTTTGTAATATAACAACAATGAAATTAGACTAAAATCTATAAATTTAATTTCCGTCATATGTATGTATGTATGTGATGTCTGTAACATTATATATGAAGTTAGTCACAAATTCAGTTTAAACTTAAATTGCCAACACCGTTTGCAACGGGTTCGTCTAGTACAGTGATTCTCAACCTGGACGATCGACATCTTAAAGGAGGCGATTATTTGACTATACGATTTTGGGGGGCGATAAGTTATTTTTGGAGGGCGAAATCATTTTCAACTCTAAAAAAAGGTAAGATGATTTTGCGAACAGGCTTTTTAAACGTTTCCTTTTTTTCAATTTTTTTCAAAGGTCAGATGATTTTGCAATCAGGTTCTGAAACTCGATTTTTCAATATGGCTCTAAGTATCACCTAGTGTACCAACCTTATATTAGGGATTATCATGCAATTTTTATCTATACAAATTTATAGGAGGGAGAATTAAGAAGCGGGTCTTACAAAGGGGACGTTTGGTCCAAAAAGGTTTAGAAACACTGGTCTAGTAGTAATTTTTAACTTGAATATAACACTCGCATGGTTTTGAATAAAATATCTATGTATACCTATATATTATATTATCATATTTGAGTGATACCTACGATTGTTATTGCTTCACCTATTATTCAGAAAATTTAAATTTTAATTAAAGAGGGAATACATTCACATTTAGAAAAAGATTATAACGCCAATTAAAATGTATAAACTGATTAACAGATAACATGCAGATGAAGTATTCAAATGAAATATGATTTCTGAAATACCTAATTACATATTTCATTAATAATTTATAAATTAAAATCACATGAATTAAATTATTAATAATTTTTAGAATTATTGAGGAATTAAAAATAAAAAGACGAAATATTAATTAAAATTGTGAATATAAAATATGAATATATGTATATTGATTTTTTTTTTATAATACTGAAGCATGTTTAAAGCATGTTTATTTTTTTATTTTTTTTGAATAAAAACATAGATAAATATATAAAAATTTGCATAGTAGTAGAAAAAAAATCTTATTAAATTAATTTTCTTAAAGGGAAAACTTTTCTTCATGCCGAAACGGAAACAAATAAATAATAACAATGTGTTCCATTCTTGAGAAGAATGACAAAAGGCCCTTTGTGAAACAAATGGAATGTCCCAACGTCAACCCCATAAACATTTCAGTGTGGGGAGTTCTAAGAAAGGCAAGCTCTGGTCCAGCCAACTCTTTCAAGACTCAGATATCACAATATCAATGTCGACCGTTTCCTTTACATATGACTTCACCACTAAACATTGAACACTTGGATAGTAAAGGAGAAGGGATGAAGAAAAGAGAAATGAAAAATAATACAAATAGAGCACGCAAAAACCGTTTCTTGTTACTTGAGAAAAATAAACTTTATCGAAATTTAATATCATTATAAATTATAAATTAATGCTATTGATTTTAATTTGATTTCTATATTTATAGAAATAATAAACTAAATAACTTTTAAATATATGTATGTATAATTTTTTTTAACATCAAATTATGTATAAAATATTTATTAATATTTATTGTAAATTGTTTAAAATAAAAATACGGATATGAATATAAATAAATAAATTAATCATGATTAAATTGCGTTAGATATATGAAGAAAATTAAAATATTTTTCTATTTTTGATTCTCTGATATACAAATTAAAAAATTCTTATTATATTGATCAGCATCTCAGCTTATATTAGTATTTCACAATTATTAAGAATTTTCAGAAAAAAAAAAATAAATAAATATATAATAGATCATTTAATAAGTCTATTAAAATTTCACATCGTCGTTTAATTTGCAAAATATATCTTTTTAGCAAAGTAACTTTTGTTATTTTCATAACATTACAGAAATTGGACTGTAAATTTTCCCATTCACCGTACTCTCCAGACCTAGTCCCCAGCTACCATTTCCTGATAGCAGATTTCAAAAGAATAAACGCTGGATAGAAATTTAGCTCCGATGAAGAAATCGTATTTTTAAAGCAAATGACAAATTATTTTATAAAAATGGTATAGGGAAATTGGAAAATCGCTTTAATCAGTGAATCACCAAGCAAGTATGTTGAATAATAAAAACAAATTTTATCAAAAAATGGTTTTTCTTACCTATTCTAATGGCTTATTGAATGACTATTTAAATAACCTAATGCTCAAGGCTAGACAAAACATAAATCTGCTAAATAAAATGAATATTAATGCTAGACACCTAAATAACTACGGATATCACTCTGGAGTAGCAACAAAATAGTCTACCAAATCCAAATTTTTAGGTTAATTTATAAAACAGCACTAAAATATATTTATATATATATATATATATATATATATATATATATATTATAATATATATTAATAAAAAGTTTTCTGATCATTACCCATTAAATTTTATTACAATTAAAAAGAGAAATTACTAAATATATATTTACTTGATGATATTTGATTGATTATTTAGTTATCTGATAATAGGAAAAATTAAATATTTAAAGTTAATATCCCAATTCCTCTACAATTGGGATTCCCCTACATCCTACTTTCAGACGATAGAGAATAATTAAAAAACAAATATATATAACATATATATATATATATAAAATTTAAAATAATATATGAAGAGAGGCTTATTTATTTATTTAACAAAACAAAAATAATAAATTAATAAACATGAATATAAAAATTGTATTCCATTAAATAGGTGCATGTATTAAAGTATTAAACAAATAATTCAAATTAAATGAATTTTATTATGAAATTAAATATAATTAAAGGATATTTATTCTTTATTATCTTTTAAACAGAGTTAATTAGGTTTACCCAAACATTGTGGTTTAAAATCCTTTAATTTGCAATCGATTCAAATTTATAAAAATAATATAAATACTCTGATATATAAGTATATATATATATATATATACATTTGCTATAAATAATAATCATTACACAAGTATAAATAGGAATGTCATAAAAATTGCTCATTATAATGTTCAAACGATTGAATATATAATTTAAATTATATTTTTATTTAATTATTAGATTGAAAATTTGTTTATTAATCAAAAGCATGTATTATTATAAAATATCATTAAATATATATATATATATATATATATACATATATAAACATATTTATAAGTATATATGTTCATATGGATTATTTTTTTTTTAATGATAATTTGTATAAAAATAATATTTCACAATTATGAAAAGTAGATGGATATTAATTTAATATATGATTAAAATAATATAGGTATATTAATTTTTTTTATGATTGATAAATTAAATTTAAGGTATCCATTTTAATATGAATTAATAAATAAGGATTAAAAATATTAAATCTTACAAATGCGTGTTTGAATAGATTAACAAAATGAACAAAAAACGATGAACACTTTTATGATAGCATGAGAGTGGTAAGTACTTTAAAATAAATGATTACAAGAGCGTTTAAGTATAATAAA
The DNA here is from genome assembly GCA_963082975.1 of Labia minor. Lineage (NCBI taxonomy): Eukaryota > Metazoa > Arthropoda > Insecta > Dermaptera > Spongiphoridae > Labia > Labia minor. The sequence continues at coordinate 24,244,906 of OY720344.1, forward strand.
CGCGTATGAATATGACTTTTATTTATTTCCACAAAATTAAGGCTATTTAAATAGAACTAATATCAAGTGATTAAATATGTAGGCTTATTTTGAGAATTTAAGGTTTAATTTTAATTGTAGCTTAGATGATTGTGTTTTGTATGCATTTAGGGGTGGATTCGTGGAAGGGGATACCAACAGAGAGGATTGTGAGTGAACACAGAATGGTTTCAGGAAAGTATTAGAAACTAAATCTGTTATTTAAGATTCAAGCCGCAAATATAAAGCGAAGCCATTTCTAAGGAAGAATCCTTAAAGATTATTTGATTCAAGTAGAGCAAACGGAAGGAGAAAATTATGGAAGATCCGTTAGGGTAAAAAGATCTATCCATCATAGTCATACAATACAATATGAAGAAAGACTCATCGAATGGAAAATTGTAGTTCGATATTCCGACTCGATAATAACCTCATTAAAAATTTCATTTATTACATATACACATTACAAATATTAATAATAATAATAAAAACTAAAAAAAATTTAATTTTCTTTTATTTACGTCAAATATAGTGGATACCTATCATAGGGCTTTATATTTATTTATTTATTTTCAATAAAATAAGAAAAACAATTTATAATATTAAAATAATTGAATTCGAAACTATTTATGAAAAACTTTAAAACAAAATTATCAAAATAGACTTAAATATTTTTTTTTTAATTAAGTGGGAAAAATTATATTGAATTGTATAATTTTCATATATCTAAAGCGAACTGAACCTCCCCCTCCGAAAATTACTGGAACCCTCTGCTGGTCATATGAATAAAATATAGCTGTCAAACCGAATGTATATGCAAATTTTAATAATGTTTATCTCGTAAACTAGAAGAAACCGTGAACATTGTATTAGAAAAATTTCATTGGAATTAAAAAAGAATCCACACATATAAAGTTTCATCCAAATCCCTGGAGATTCCCGTTTTGTAAATAATTAGCTGTTTTAAAAATAAAAAATGTTAATTCTCCTCAAGTAATATATAAAAAATTCAAAAGAAAATAATATATAAATAAATAATTATAGCTTGATTGTGTCAAATTTATGTAAAAGTGTTATTGAAGACATACCCTTAAAACTACGGTCTCTGGTAATTATATATTATATACTAACTAAATCCTCTTATTTTTGAAATTATATTCATTTATTTATAACTAACATTTTTAATTGTATTATTTATTTAATTATTATTTATGTGAATATATCTAATCGATAACTTAAATCCAAAATATGCATTCTATAAAAGAAGCCGAGGACTTTACATCACAATTAGATATTACAAAAAATAGTCAATTTTTTCTTTTTTTACTTTTCACTGAATTCATTACTCAACGAAAGAAAACAATTATAATAAAATTAATTAAATTCAGTATTTGTCATAAAAATAATCACATTATTTTACGTTTTAAAAATAAATTTAATATCATCTATTTGATTGTTTTCGTGGACAGTATAATTTATAATAATATAAAAACAATTTCTAAGTTAAAATATAATAATATTCTTTAGAGAAAAGTAACATTTTTATAAAATAAATTTCTTAAAGATGTATTCTTCAATCATTATTTTCAAAGGAATATAAATAAAGATTTTCTTAAAGTGAAATCACTTAATTAAAAAAAAAAAAGAAAAATGAAAAGGTAAACATCAAAGCATAGTGAAAAAAAATTGTTTCAAAGGTAAATCAGGAATCATATAATTGGGAAATCATTCTTTTTTTATTTATGTAATAGAACTAATGGGTTTAAATAAAGCAAATTGAAAAAATTAAGGAAAAATAAGAGAATAGGAAACATATGTAATATTAATCAATTTGTCAATCAATAAATTTGTCATTTGATGACAAATATTTAAATTTATATCTATATCTATATATCTATATATATATATATATATACTATTCAATTCTGTTCTATTTATATATATATTTAAACTATTCTATTCACACAATTGTATTCTATTTATATATAAATAGGTATCTTTGTGTCACTACTAACTTAAAAGCTTTATTCGGCATCAAACATAATCCTACAATTGACCATATTCTGAGCTACGTGCATTAAATACCTATCTTCTCCTTATTCCCTAAAATCTACCTTTATAATGTCTATTCACCGCGTCCTTGGCTTCTCCACCGACTTTTTTTCTACTAAGTTATCACATAAACAAATTTTCCTTAATTTTTCCTAACTCATCTGAGTTTCCATTTATATATTTATAAATTTATAAAATAAATAAATAAGAGCAATTTCATTTGAATGCCTATAATTAAGCGTTGAATAAATTAATGATTATATAAAAACATTATTTGTTTAAATTTTGTTGCATAAGGCCCCTTAAAAGTACTCTTATCATATTTATATCTCACATTCAAACATTTAAAATAAAAATTTTAATAAATTAATCTAATTGTAGATTTAATTTGATTTAAACTATTAAAATATTTCATAAATAACATTAATAAATAATATAAAATTATATTTATAAATTTTTTTTAATATTATTAATGTTTAGTAACAAATATATGTACGTATATACCAATATATGTATATTTATAAAGAAAACTCTCATTAGTATAATTAATCTAAATAAAATGAAAATTGAAGAGAAAATTTAAAAAATAAATAAATAAATAGTTGTAGAGAATTTTTTAGATAGTTAAAAACAAATTAATAATAAACTTATGAATTGATGAGAACAATGCCACCGTAATTAATATAATACATTTTCATTAAAAAAAAAAACTTTATTTTATTTAAGTATTTATATTATTTATAAGAATCGATATTTAAGTGAAAATTCAATTTTGAAAACAATAGACAAACAACAAGTAAATGTAAAAATAATTAATTAGATTTTTTTTTATATTATACTCGTATATTATCCAAAAATAAAATGGCTCATCTCCTTTATTTGTTTTGTAATTAACTCTCTTATATTTTATAACAAAAAATTTTCAAAATTATTATTTAAAAAACAAAACATATTTCTTATCTAGAACTTATCCGATATTAAATTTTTTGTGTACACACATATAATATAGTAAAAAAAAATATATATAATACCTAGTATACCAAATAAAGTACGTAAGAGATTAATGGCCCACGAAGGACGGTATTTACATTCTCAATCCATAAACAGATATTTAAAATGCAAAGATGTGATTATCGTCATCTCATATGACTTAAAAGATAATAAAATATGACTTTGAAATATGTAAATTTCAACGAAATTTTCTCGAAAGAGAATATCTGATGTTGTCTTAATAAAGGTAACGATAAATGAAATTGGTAAGTCACATTATATGCTCCCATTTTTTATTAATATTAAAAATCAAATCACTTTTTTTTTCTTTACCTGTAAAATTTATGTAAAACGAACTTAAGAATATTTCAAATAGGAAATGGCTGTCAATAAGTAGTATAATATTTTAAGACACGCAACGTAAATTAATTTTGATTCAATAAATTGAATAAATTTATAGAATGTATAAGAAAATGAATATAATTTAATCTCTTTTAATATTTAATACATTCATACATAGTTTATTTGTCATATATTTCCTTAAACTAGTGTAATTATATATATATATGAATATTTTAATTTTTCTTTTCTATTCAGTATATTTTTTTTAAAGTACAATAATGAGTAAGTCTATATATTAATAATTTACTTTATATTAAAAAATGAGATAATACTTAGTTATTTATGGCAAAATATGAAATTTGAAAAATTTATTATAGATTATCAAAAACCGTTCGTTTTTCATGATTCGTGAGCTTTGAGAGGGTGAGGGCTAGGAAACAAAATGTAAAATAATATTCGAGATTCTTCTAATAATGTTATTTTTTCCAAAAGGATTTATTTAATTAAAGAAAAAAAAAGAAGAAAAAAAATCTGAATAGGAGAATTCTTTTTATTTTGTAAATAGAATTATCAATATTTTCCTTATCTAAAAATCGAACGGTAAAAAATAGATATCGCAGAGAATATTTATATTTAATAAAAAGTTCTTAAAAACTTAAAAAACATTCTAATAATTACATTAAAATGAATATATTTTCATATTAATCACTATCTATATAAATAAATAAAAAAAATGATAATAATTTTAGTTAATTTTTTTATGATAATACATTTTATATTTAACTATTAAATATTTAATTTACTTTTTTTATTATTATTAAAAATAAAAAAACTAAAATAGCAATGATATAAATTAAAATAAATTAATTTAATATTAAAAAAAGAAAATAATTATAATATATTTAAAAAAAAATTGAATTGAAACACAAAATTTCTAAAAATTTAAAATTAAATTCATTAACAGCAAAAAAATATAAAAAAAACTCGATAATTGGTGATGAATGGATTAAGCTATAAGTATTATATTTAAGCTCTTATCATTGTCTATTTTCAGACATTGATTTTTCATGTTTGAATTTAGCAATCGTAAATCATCAAATACTCCTCATACTCTCCCTCTCCTAAAGATTCATTACTCTTGCTGTTTAGCATTCGAGTCTAAGCAGGGTGAATTATCACGTTAAGTATTCTAAATTTACTCAAATTAGTTTTATTTAAGTGAATAAAAAATAAAGAGAATTTTATAAATTCACGTAGCTTTAAATCAAATAATTGAAGAAAAATAATGACACGGTTGGTTTTGTTTGTTTTACAAATTCATAAATTTTGTGTGTAAAATCACGATTAATATAAACAATTATTAATGCGATATATAGTATAAATATATATAAATTTAATTTGATGAGAAAAGTAGAATTATTTATTTAGAGTGTGAAATAAATAATAATTTTGTAGATTAATCTTTTATAAAAGTTTTGAGACTTAATCATCATCATCAGTGGGGTTTAATCATACAACATACGCATATTATCAAGCTTCTCCCTAGTCATAACTTTTAATCATATATATATATATATATATATATATAAATATATATACTATATATAAATTAAATTTTGATTTAACCCTTTGAATAAATAATATATCATCATTTTGAATAGTTTATAAAATTCTTTGACATTTCTTAAACACGATCAATAAAATTTCTCGTATTAGAGAAATATATACCTAGCAAATGGAATATGTATTTTAAATTGTCTTTTAGATAAAATTTTTAATTATAGAAAAATTATTTTAATAAACCAGAAAAAAATATAACACGAGATAAAATAAAAAAATATTTTAATCTAAGTAAGAAGTATATAATTTTTTTAATAGAAAAAACTATTTTTAATAGTAAAATCCTCAAAAATTGTATGTAAACTACATTTGGAAAATTTTAAATATTTTAGAAAGAATTTAAGTTTGTACAAATTATTGAAGGAAATGCAAAGAATAAGTGGTTCAATTGAAAAAAAAAAATTGCAATTCTCATGATGATAAAAAAATATTAATAATAAAAATATAAAAGTTTATTAATTTATAATAATAATTTAATATAAATGAAAACGGTAATATTTTTAAAAAAATTATTTCTCAAAAAAAAAAATTAGATTAAGTGTCTATGATACCTGTCGGGCATTTGTTCTTATTTTAAATAAATATTGCTGTTTTTTATGCAATTTAGATTTTTTATTTATTATGTTTTTTAATATTATTTTTTAATATTATTTTTTTTATTATTTTGAACTAAATAACTACATATTTAATTATAAAAACTTTATGAAATTTTTAATTTTATAACCTATTTGTAATTATATATTTATATAAATAATAAAAATATTTTTTTTAAAGATATAGTAGTGGTATAGTATATTTTTTAGATTAAATAAAAAAAAATCACTGGAGACTTTAATATACAAATGAATCAACTTTAATTAATTAATTTAATTAACATTTCAAACGAAATTATAAAGTAAAGTTATTTGATATAAATTATTTATTATAATGTAATAGAAAAATAATGAATAATAGTAATAATTCTGATAAAATATTATGACTAAGAAACGATGCAATTAATTTGTAAGGTTAGGTTTCAAGGAAATAGTAAGAAAAGTATTTTTAAAAAGGTAAAGATTGTTCATCATAATATCAACAAAAAAAAAACAAAAATTAATATTGTATGATAATTTGATAAAAGATAAGTAATCTCGTTTGAATTATTTGTTTACGTAAATTTAATCTAATCATAATTTCATATTCTAGATGTCATATGAAGAAATAGATCCTACCTGTTGGATGTGTGATTGCAAAAACGAATCCGACTGTCAAAAACGATAACAAATTCATTGTGGATGAGACACTTGAAAACAAAGTATTAAAAACAAAGATTGATCCAAAATGAGTGTTTTTGTTGTGAGTTTTTATTATATATTTGATTACACAAAGCTTTGGAATGACATTTAACAGAATACACCAATGGTTGGATGATGACGTTCCGCTGCGCTGAGTTGCCGTGCGACTGAACTGTATACAAAGAGCGGCGGACTCACGAGCGCAAGTGGCGGGAAGCGCATGCGCGGGGCCCCCTCCCCCACATGGAGACGCCCAGCATTCATTCACACATCAGAAAAACATTCCGAAAAAATACCTACACCAATTAAACTCAAATTAGAAATAAATTTTCATATTATTATTAAAATATTTATTTATATATATAAAAAAAAGTATAAAAATTTAAAAAAAAAAAATAAAGAAAAATAACAAGTGCAATGATCTCGCGTGAAGGTAGTCGTTAAACATAGGTAGATACATAAGCATGTGGCCGGTACAGTCACCAGAAGAATGCGCGCAACAGCAGCAGGTGGCCGAAATACAAAAGGCCACTTGAGGAGTTTTGGGTTTTGTTTAAGAAGACACAGGTTCATTGGACATTATAATAATTTATAATATTAAAATAAAATAATATATAGAATATATAAGATAAAAACTAAGCAATTTTGGAATAAACACAATTTATTATATTACTATAAAATTTATAATAATAATAATATATAGCTATGTACCTATAAATATACCTATAAAAAAATAAATAATATCTATAAATAAGACATACCTATATTCATAAAAATTAGAAAAGTATTATTATTAACAGTAAGTGTACCAAAACAAAATAATCAGCCATTATAAAGATTATTTTCTGAAAAAAAAACTCTTTTTTAATTCGAAATAATAATTTTTAAAAAAATACAAAACAGACTTAATTAAAAAATCTGATTGGATATAAAATAATTCATCAAGTGAAGAAAATAATTATTATGATAATATAAAATGACGATTTTTTGATTGACTTTAATTTTTTCTATCTCGCCAGAGATAGTATTGCGATCAAGAAAATTTTCGATGTTGAGATTTTGATGTTTTTATACGTTTTGAAGGTTCCTGAATCATTTTCACTAAGGTTGAGAAAAATGTCTGTGTGTATGTGTGTGTGTATGTATGTAACCAAGATTACGCAAAAACGGTTTGAGCTAGAATGATGAAATTTGGTACATGGCCATTATTCAAAATTCATAGTTTTCTATCAACTTTTGAGAAATGGTCATTACCTACAAAGTTTTGATTTTTTTCTTCTAAAGTGACCATAAAATTAAAGATATATGTTTGATAATTTTTCACATGATTAATAATTGTATAAAACTGCTATATATAGAATTTTAGCTTGATTGAATTGCTGAAAGTACCATCCATCAACAAAGAGCCAAACATGCGCTGGTTTAATAAATATTATTTATTAATTTTAATTTATAATTTATAATTAATTAAATTTAATTTAAATACAATATATTATTTTATTTATTCCAATTCAAATTGCGAGATAGTCGAATGGAGACACTCCAGCTAATTTTGTATATTTTCGACAACTTCTTTATTGTATGTTTATATATTAAATATTTTGAGTTATGAACGGACTTGTTTATTTAAACTTTTATAAATCTCACCATGTCTAGAAAGGTAATCAATTTCCAGTTGAGATTAAGTTAAGATGTTTTTCCTAATATTTGCTGACCTAAGTATCTTATTTAAATAAATCATCATTTATACTAATTCTATTGTTTATTAAAGCGAATTCAATTTAATTTAACTTGTATCTTATAGATTTATAACCATTTCTGAGTCGAGAATAATAGTTGCTATATTACGATTTACTTTAGCTCGCCCTTGGCCTAATTTAATTTATACCTTTATTTTTTCATCTTTATTTTATTAAATATTATACCTATTAGAAAAAAATCTAAATAATTTTATAATCATTTATGTGCGTTTATCGTCGTATTATAGATTTAAAAAAAATGAAAAAATTTAAACCATCTTTTTCCATTTTTTTTCTTAAATAACTATAATTTTTTTAAAAATATATAGAAATTAATATCTTGACTTTAGATTTATTTTATGTAAATATTTAGAACAGAGAATTCTAAATATGTATATCACCAAAATAATACGTGTATTATTATGTATAAAAAAAAATATGTGTCTCCACTCGACTATCTCGCAAATTTGAATTGGATAAAATAACTTAAATTAAATTAAATTAATTAAATTATAAATTAAAATTAATAAATAATATTTATTAAACCAGCGCATGTTTGCCTCTTTGTTGATGGAACCACGTCACGTGTTGGCGGGTGAGATTTGCAGCGTTAAAAAATTAATTCTGGTAATTTCAGCAAATCAATCAAGCTGAAATTCTATATATAGCAGTTTTATACAATTATTAATCATGTGAAAAATTATCAAACATATATCTTTAATTTTATGGTCACTTTAGAAGAAAAAAAATCAAAACGTTGTAGCTAATGCCCCTCTTCCGGTTGAGCTACATTTCTCAAAAGTTGATAGAAAACTATGAATTTTGAATAATGTACCAAATTTCATCATTCTAGCTCAAACCGTTTTTCCGTAATCTTGCCTACATACATACACACACACACACAGACAGACATTTTTCTCAACCTTAGTGAAAATGATTCAGGAACCCTCAAAACGTATAAAAACAACAAAATTTCAACATCGAAAATTTTCGTGATCGCAATACTATCTCTGGCATCTCGCTATCTTGAGATAGTAAAAATTACTTTTTAAAAAAATTAAAATTTTTAAATTGAATAGAATGTGTTAAAATATCATTATTACATTATATCTAATTTTAATCTTAAATATAAGAAAAAAATATTATATAGGTATATGTGCTGTCTTTTTATTTGGAATATTCATCTGATTTTACTTGGGATCATCAATTAATATCTATATTTATATTTATATAATTATAATAAAAAAAATAGAAATTTATATTATTATAATATCGATAAAGATCTTTGTAAAGTTCATTGCTTCTCAACATCTTCGGTTCAGTTAACACAATCCGTTCAGTCGAATAATGAATAAAAAAATCATTACTAGTTCTAGCAATTCGCAAGATTTTTATAAAATATATAAATTATAATTCACAAAGAGTTTAATTTCAATTATTCTAAAAAATATATTTTAATTTTAATTATTTTAAAAAAATACTTTTGCCTTTATTTCTTATATACACGACTATTTCAAATACGGTATATATATATATATTTAAAAATAATTTTATAAGGACATGAAAATTAATCTTAAATGTATCTATGAATGGATGTATTGTGTTGGAAGATGCAAAAGATACCGCCGTTTTTTTAGTTACAAATTCATTTACTTTTATTTTTATAACTACAAATTACCATGGAACATTTGCCCTTAATGTTTTATCATTCAAAAATCAATTATAATTTTAAATTTGATTTGATTTAAAATTTTTCATTAAATGTATTTAAAAAAAAAATGTATTTGGCAATTTATTGAAATAAATATAAATGACAAAAGTCAGGCGGCTATATATTTCTAAAATAAATGAATTGAAATGTTGAATCATGAGACATTATATATTATAATTTTAATTTTTATCTATCTACTAATTTATTTAATTTCAATCAATGTTTATGTTAAACAGTTTATTTTTGGGTAGAAATTAATATTTAATTTCAAACTTTTAAAGTACCTTTTATAGATTAATAAATAATTATCATCTCAAGATAGAAAGTTTATAATTTGTTATATTTTTTATTTTTTATTTTTTTCAAATTGATATAATTAACAATGATTTATCTATGTATACTTGAAATTATACTATGAATAATTTTATTTATCATTTTTGTAAAAAATATATATCTTTTATTCTCAAATTAGAGTATGACAAATAATTTGAATAATATTTTATAATAGTGTTTTTTTAAGTACTGAGAATATGCGATTAAAGTAACTTGTACAAATAAATTGATAGGAAAGGAATATTATTTTAATATCAAATAAATTTATTTGTATAGAAATAAATAATCTACTCAAAAAAACATCGCCTGAAAATTTTAAATTTTCAAAATGATTGTTTTTGAAAATATTTAAAATTTTAAAAAATTTACCCTAACGATCAAATATTAAAGATAAAGTCAAGATCAATGTTAGATATGTGTTTCCCGTTATTCTAATTATAAGTTAACGTTACTTTAAGGGATTTCAAAAATTCAATAGGAAACCCTAGTGACGCCACTCAATGGGGTGATTCAAATGTCCAGGAGACTATAAAACCACATTTTTCTAAATAACAACTCTTCAACGCCCCAAATGAATATTTAATTTATAATAATATCGATCATCTTGAGTCTTTATAATAATATAATATAATATATTATTCAAAAGCGTTATTCCTTTACTTTTTATTGGACAATTATATAATATTTTAATTGAATCTTTCTTTTTTAAAAATTAAATAATTAAATATCTCTAGCTATAATTAGAATAATAAATAAATATTTAAATCAGTCGGTTTAGAACATTATTTATTTTAATTTTTATACCTAAATAAATACTTTTGCTTCTATAAATTAAAATTTCAATTTATTTATTTTTAAATATGATTAATTAATATATTTGGAAATTAATTTAATTTAATAAGATATTTTGGCTATTTTTACTAGTTAGTTTTTTTATTAAATGGAAAAATTAATCACAAGCACACACACACATACACACACAATGTCCCATTATCTCATTATGATTATTTTAAGTATTTTAAAATTCTTTAATGTATTTTTTAAATTGTTAATTAAAAAATAACATCATAGTAACAAAATTAAAATAAAAATAAAAAAGAGAAAGAAAAAAATTCTCTCAAAAAAAAAAAAACGAAATAGAAAAAATCAGCTGAAAATCAATAAAATTTCATAAATTTATAACAAAACGAATATTTAGTCAATTCACTAAATATAATAAATGTATAAAATAATTAAAGAATTAAGGAGAAAATTGTTACATTATTTTGTTCATTTACTTATTCTATTATTTCACTGAAATTGTTATTGTGTAATGTATTTCAGACAAAGAAATAAACACTTTGAAAAATTATTATGGAATTGACAAGAAAACGTAATAAAATTAGCTGGAGTGTCTCCACTCGACTATCTCACAATTTGAATTGGATTAAATAACATAATATATTATATTTAAATTAAATTTAATTAATTATAAATTATAAATAATAAATATTAAACCAGCGCATGTTTGGCTTTTTGTTGATGGCACCACGTCACAAGTTGGCGCGTGAGAATTGCAGTGTTAAAAAATTAATTCTGGTAATTTCAGCAAATCAATCAAGCTGAAATTCTATATATAGCAGTTTTATACAATCTTTAATCATGTGAAAAATTATCAAACATATATCTTTATTTTTACGGTCACTTTAGAGGAAAAAAAATCAAAACGTTATAGGTAATGTCCCTCTTTCGGTTGAGCTACATTTCTCAAAAGTTGATAGAAAACTACGAATTTTGAATAATGTCCATGTACCAAATTTCATCATTCTAGCTCAAACCGTTTTGGCGTAATCTTGCCTACATACATACACACACACACACACACACATACACACACACAGACATTTTTCTCAACCTTAGTGAAAATGATTCAGGAACCTTCAAAACGTATAAAAACATCAAAATCTCAACATCGAAAATTTTCGTGATCGCAATACTATCTCTGGCGAGATAGTAAAAAGAAATGAGTATGTTATGTATGTTTATATCGAAGTGGGTAAGGATCACTGGTTTAATAAAAATAAGAAAGACTACAACATACCATATATTGCTATTTATATTAAAACAGGGGAGATATGCAGGTGTTTTGAATGGTGGTAAAAAATAAAATAATGATTTTTTTCTTATTAAAAAAAATCCTTCATTTGATATATATTTAAAATTTATTCAATATATGAGATGATGAAATTCAACTTGATATTTACAAATTTCATATAATTACAATATATCTATAAATACATTAATTAAAGCTAATATCCTATGCATAGTTGGGAATCTCATTATCTCTATATTTACTAAAAGTTTATTTTTTAAATAAATAATAAAATATTGACAATTAATAAAATATATTACTTATATTTGTTAGTTTATTTGTTAATTATATATACAAATATGAAAATTGAATTGATTATTTATATTTATGTCATATCAATTAATAGAAAAAAATATTTATTAATGTATTTATAAACAAAATTAATATAAAATTATACAATATAGTTTATATCTACTATAAGAATAATATTGAATTTAATATTATCAAATGAGTTTCACTTCAATACATATATAAATATATAATTAATAGAAATTCAAATTAAATTTTTGTATATCTAAGTGAATTATTAGACTAAATGTACATACATGATTAAATTATAAATTAAATAAATGAAATTAAATTAATTTATTGAAAAAATTAATTTATTACTAGTTTGATATAAAATTGTATATATCTAAATCTAAATCTATAAAAAATTATATTGAATCTATATATATCTATATATATAAAGGAGAGTGTTTGTATGTATGTATGTATGTAATTTGTTTACTTTTTTGCTGTCATAGAAACAAACAAAAAAGAAATTTCCTACTTAACCGACACTTTACTGGTAATTTAGAATTATGAACATCAAAAAATAAGAAACGATTTCTATGAAATTACATCACAATATTCTTATATATCTCTATGGTAACATAGGCTATAGATTTTATTAATATCTAATTCTAATCAATAACCGCAGAATTTAATTTTTTAAAGTTTATATAGTTCTCCGTGTTGTTCATTCAAGAGCCAGGCGTGGCCCACTGACTGGCGGACTCATTTTACACAATGTATATAACTAGCAATCAAAGAATTATTATAATATTTAACTTTTTATTTTAAATTCTAATATTCAAATATCATTTCAATTAAATAATTTATTCTAAAAGTTCTCATTTTAATTAATATAATAAAATATTTAAATCATATTTAACTTAAATTATTTTGTATTTATTCTTTCTATATTTGAATACTTCTTTTATTTTAAGGGAGGGAATTAACTATGATCTAAAAAAATTAATAAATGAACTTAATAATAAAAAATCAAATAAATCCATTAATTTAAATTAATACTATTAATGAATGTATATATTGTTAATTTATCTTTAGTTTTATCAATACTTTTATACGGTTAATTTTTATAAATTGTCTCAAGTCTCTAACTTTGCATTTTCTCAAATTTTATTATAATTAAAAATATTCAATAAAAATCAAGCAATGAAATTAAAATATCAAAATGAAATGATCAAGAAATATTATACTCTATTATAACATATACAATACTTATAACTATAGGCGGAGGAAATATTAGAAGATATCATTGCGGGTTCATGCCAAATCGATCAACATTAATTAAGATATTTTCATTATGACAGATATTAAAAAAACTGCGAATTCAATATCTCTGTTCACTAATTATTTGTAGACTTTAGTAAAACCTACGCATGACTCAATAGATCCGGATAAACTTTTTCAAATTTTGATCTTAAAATATATCTTGAAGGTAGTAAAGAAAGAGTAAGATGCGGAAATCAATTGTAAAATATTAGGTGACCCAGACGACTTAAATATAATAGGAGATTCGGCAATTGCAATTACAGATAGCGAGGAAAAATTAATCGAGGTAGGAAAAGAGATGAGGTTTGAAATTAATAATGATAAATAAATATATCTAGAAACAAACAGGAGCAGTATTAACAAACAAAATGTAGAATTTGAATATGTAGAAAAATTGAATGTAATCACGAAGGATAATAATATTTGAGAAGAATTTAAATCGAAGTTGCAATCGGGAAACGCCTGTTATCATGCAGTAAAGAGGCTTATCTCATCAAAATTATTATAAAAGGGAATGAAAATTAAAATATATAAAACAATTATTTTGTCTGTTGTATTATATGAGTGTGAGACATGGTCTATGATCTTAGGAGATGAGAGTGGATTCAGAGTATTTGAGAATAGGATTCTTCCCAGCATTTATGGGCCAAAGATGAGGACACCAGGGAATGACGTAAGAAAGATGGAACAGAGGCTCAGGATAAGGGCACTTGGAGAAATGTGGTTGTAGCTGCCAAGAACTTTCGAGTAGATAGTTATAACATATTCAATAAAAATATATATAATTAATTTACTGATTAAATTAAAATATATTTTAAATAATCACAGAATAAGAAATGAATGTTTTATGTTATACATTGATTGAAACAAAATGGATGAAAACCTTTTACTACTTTCAACCAAATACTATGTACCACTCGGGGGTACAGGGGGCGGAGCCCCCGTCTAGATGTGAAGAGCGACGAAGGAGCTCTGAGCAGCTAGTATATATATAAAGGAGAGTAGAAACAAAAAAAAAGAAATTTCCTACTTAACCGACACTTGGTAATTTAGAATTATAAACAAAAACAATTGAACATCAAAAAAAAATTTCACACTTAACCGACACTTATGTATACACGTAATGTATGATGAAATTGAGGCAGGAAATAAGATGGGGATTGAAATTAATAGCGATAAAACAAAATATTTAGTAAAGTAAGAGAGAAAAACATTATTAACACACAAAGTCTTAACATACAAAATGTAGAATTTGAAATGTAGAAAAATTTAAATACTTAGATTCTATAATTACAAAGGATAATATTGGATAAGAATTTAAATCGAGGTCGCAATCGGGTAACGTCTGTTATCATACAGTAAAGAGGCTTAACTCATCAAAACTTTTATCAAAATGGATGAAAATTGAACTATTTAAAACAATTATTTTGTCTGTTGTATTATATGGATGGTCGATGTTCTTGTAGATTTAGAGAATTTGATATTAGGATTGTTTGCAGCATTTAAGGACCAAAGAAAGATGAGATCACCGGGCTATGGCGGAGATGGCATAACGAGGAATTGCATGACCTCTATGCATCTTCAGATATAGTTAAGGTTATTAAGGTTATAAAATAGAGAAGGCTGGGATGGGAAGGGGTCATGGCTAGAATGGTAGATTAAAGATCGGCGAAATATATTTGTAAAAACCGATTGGGAAACGTCCTGTGTGTATGGGAAGACCAAGAACGTGGTAAGTGGACAATGTAGGAAGGGACGTGGGACAGATGGGACAGGGTAGGAGTTAGATGGTTATAGCTCAGACTTGGGGGTTACTTTCGACATCCGTAGAGCCACAGGGATAGATAGATATAACAAATACAATAGTAATATATAATTAATTTACTGATTAGATTAAAATATCTTTTAAATAAGAACACAAAAAGATATGCTAATATAATGTAATATACTAATTGCAACAAAATGGATGAAAACCTTTTACATACAGACTTTCAACGAAATACTATGTATTACTTCGGGGGTACAGGGGGCGGAGCCCCCGTCTAGATTAGAAGAGCGCCGAAGGCTAGTATATAATAATTATAAGATAAAATTATAAATAAATTATAAGTATCATATTAAATATTTATAAAAAATGAAATTAATTTTATTAATTTTGGAACTTTCAATCCACTTTTTCAAATATTTTTTTAACTTGATTAATTTAAAATACCGTCATTTATTGAAAATAATAAATATAATTCTCTTATAATATTATATCACTTTGATTGTTGTCGTTATGATTATAATCATTTTGAATAAAGTTAGTAAAATTTACTTAAGTTAGAAATTTATTCTAAATTAATAATAATCCCTTATAGCCAATTACTCAAAAAAGCAAAAAAAAATATATACCTATATAACATAATATTTTAGAAAAAAAAACTTCAATATATATTCATAATATTTATATTTTTCCCTGAAAAGGTTTCATTCAGTGCATGACAAAACTGTCTGGTTTCTTGATTGTAAGATATTTATAGGCTTTTACAATAGATTTGAAAAGAGGGTGAGTTTGGCTTAAGAGAAGCATTCATGCGATTCTAATACTCATACCTTACATTTATAACAAAAACCTTCGATGTTCTTTTTACGGCTTTTGTCAAATGCCTATTTAATAAATGCCAATTGAAATAGTGAAAAGAAGAAAAGTTTGCCATTTATTAAATTTTTCTTTTTATATAAATTCTTATTCATTAAAGCAACGCTTGGATTATATAGTCCAGTCTGCTATTTTAATTTCAATTATCTTATTTTTTATTATATTGTGTCCGAGTGAAAGTTCAAGTATGTACTAAAAACAACAGCTATTTAATACGACTTCTAAGTATATCTGTTCTAGTTCTTTCTTTCTATAATATTTCTTTAAGTTTTATTTCAATATCATTAATCTTTTATTTGGTGTGTATTTTTTAATAATTTATCGATCATGTTCTAAAATTGTAAGTAGATCATTGACTGCCCTCACATTTAGAAGAGATGGAATTCTTTAATCTTTACAAGATCAAGTGTTAAATTTAATATTTTTATATTTCAACATATATAGATTCATTTTGTATATAGCTATTTATAATATATATAAGGTAAAGCCGAGGGATATGAGACTGTTAGGGATATGGTGTGTTTTCTATATTTTGAAAACTAACCATTTTGGGGTGGGAAAGGCATTGGGGAAGTTAGTAGAGTGTCTACTATAATTATAAGCGAATCGTCTTGAAAGGAGGATTTATTTTGTCCGCCATCTGAAGATCAACACAAGAAATTTTATATTTATTTCAAAGGTTCATAATTTGTTTTCTTTTGCAATTTTTGTAAGTATAATGTATTCTACATTTTTGCACATGATATAATTAATCTTCTTCTCCCTAGAATTTGTCCCTTGAGGTACCTGCTGCTTTTGGACACTCTCCAAGGGACTTATCCATCCGTGATGCGAACTCGAAGAAAACCTCCAACATACTTGTCTTTAGAGTCTAACGCCTGAGTGGGAGGGGAGCGAGTATGTTAAGGATTTTTAATATTGAATTAATAGGATTTGAGGTTCAATTAGGTTTTTGGACGCGACTTTCTCAATTGAAGGCGAGGAAAAGTCGTGACTTGTGTGAGCAGGGTTGCTTCCCTGAAGTAGTCCTATCTCTATCGGGGTCCTAGAGAGTGTCCACCCGTTACTCGTATTGATTATAATTAATATACTTATTTATTCCTTATGCTTATCCTTAACCCTTATTGTTTACAATTTATAAGTCTTTATTTCAAATTGAGTCCAAGTAACGATATGGCTCATTGGGTGCCTGAAAGATATGGCGCGCGTTATACCCCGCCCTAACAATGAGTATTGGAGAAGAAGATATACTTTTTGTGAGTGTTCCGCGATTTTGGGAAAATTTGAACCACTCTAACAATTTAGTAAGACGATAAAAATATTTATAGTCCCAAAATTGTGTAAATATATTATTTAATTACTACTATTATTATTTACTAATCCCCTTGCGAAATATGTTAGGGATATTGAGCAAAAGTTGACTTTTTACCGACCGACGATAGTAAGGGAGGTATTGTTTTCACACCAAATTTCACATGTGGAGATTTTTACATATCCCCACGAATCATGCATTTTCTTATCAGAAAAAAGTATTTTTAGCATGATGTCTGTCCGTCCGTCCGTCCGTCCGTCCGTCCGTATAGATGTGTACAGCCTGAACGGCTCAACCGATTTTGATGAAATTTGGTATATTTACTTAATGTATCAGTGGGATGAATTGATCAACTTTTGGTGCAAATCGGGAAACCGGAAGTGGTCCGTCCGTCGGTCCGTCCGTCCGTATAGATGTGTACAGCCTGAACGGCTTAACCGATTTTGATGAAATTTGGTATATTTACTTAATGCATCAGTGGGATGAATTGATCAACTTTTGGTGCAAATCCGGAAACCGGAAGTGGTCCGTCCGTCCGTCCGTCCGTATAGATGTGTACAGCCTGAACGGCTCAACCGATTTTGATGAAATTTGGTATATTTACTTACTGCATCAGTGGGATGAATTGATCAACTTTTGGTGCAAATCCGGAAACCGGAAGTGGTAGTATTAGCGATCGACGATAGGAAGGGAAGGGTTATTTTCACACCAAATTTCACATGAGGAGATTTTTTATATATCACCACGAATCATGCATTTTATTAACAGAAAAAAGTATTTTTAGCATGATGTCTGTCCGTGCGTCCGTCCGTCCTTCCGTCTGTCCGTATAAATGTGTACAGCCTGAACGGCTCAACCGATTTTGATGAAATTTGGTATCTTTACTTAATACATCAGTGGGATGAATTGATCAACTTTTTGTACAAATCCGGAAACCGGAAGTGGTAGTATTAGCGATCGACGATAAGAAGGGAAGGGTTATTTTCGCACCAAATTTCACATAAGGAGATTTTTTTACATATCACCACGAATGTATTGGTTTTATCCTCGGAAAAAATCATCTTCATTATGTTTTTCTTAATTTAAAATTATATGACGTCACCCAGCCCTTCATGACGTCACAGCCTCGGGTAACGCCGGCTACTACAGCTATATATTATAAATAAAATAAAATTAAAAATATTTATGTTCTATCCATATCTGTTTTTTATTACATTAATAGATATATTAAAATTATTTGAAATTGTTTCTGTAGCTGGAAATTAATTTACTTCAAACCGTCGGTCGGTTCGGACCTGGCCACAGGTCAACTTATTTATTTTTGTAAATTTTAAGCATTACTTATTTTAATAATGAAGTTGTAATTTTTGCTGTGAATACCTAATATTAGTCATAGGTTCCATTACACTAATAATCATGTCATAATAGGCATTATCATTTGAGATTTGGCGAATTGTGTGCCATTTCTCTCGGATTTAACTTATATACTCGTTTTTTTTATTAAAACTTAGAGATTAAAAAGCATATTCTTTTAATCAATTCTATTTTTCTGTAAATCAATGAATTTTATTTTTAAAAAATTGATCATTTGATAAGGATTTGATTAATTTGATTATTGCAATATAAAATAAGTTGACCTGTGGCCAGGTCCGAACCGACCGACTGTTTGAAGTAAATTAATTTCCAGCTACAGAAACAATATCAAATAATTTTAATATATCTATTAATGTAATAAAAAACAGATAGGCATATAACATATACATATTTTTAATTTTATTTTATTTATAATATATATGTAAGACCAGGCTGTGACGTCATGAATGACTGGATGACGTCATATAATTTTAAATCAAGAAAAAACTAATAAATATGATTTTCCCGAGGATAAAGTGTATGATTGGTGGTGATATATAAAATAAGTTGACCTGTGGCCAGGTCCGAACCGACCGACGGTTTGAAATAAATTAATTTCCAGCTACAGAAACAATTTCAAATAATTTTCATATATCTATTAATGTAATAAAAAACAGATATGGATACATAAATAAATAATATAAACATTTTTAATTTTATTTTATTTATAATATATATGCAAGACCAGGCTGTGACCTCATGAATGGCTGGATGACGTCATATAATTTTAAATCAAGAAAAAACTAATAAATATGATTTTTCTCGAGGATAAAACCAATACAAAGTGCATGATTCGTAGTGATATATAAAAAAATCTCCTTTGGTGTGAAAATAACCCTTTCCTTCCTATCGTGGATCGCTAATACTACCACTTCCGGTTTCCGGAATTGCACCAAAAGTTGATCAATTCATCCCACTGATGCATTAAGTAAATATACCAAATTTCATCAAGATCGGTTCAGGCTGTACACATCTATATGGACGGACAGACGGACAGACGGACGGACAGACGGACGGACAGACGGACAGACGGACGGACAGACATCATGCTAAAAATACTTTTTTCTGTTTAGAAAATGCATGATTCGTGGAGATATGTAAAAATCTCCACATGTGAAATTTGGTGTGAAAACAATACCTACCTTACTATCGTCGGTCGGTAAAAATCTCCTCATGTGAAATTTGGTGTGAAAATAACCCTTCCCTTCCTTTCGTCGATCGTTAATACTACCACTTCCAGTTTCCGGATTTGCACCAAAAGTTGATCAATTCATCCCACTGATGCATTAAGTAAATATACCAAATTTCATCAAAATCGGTTGAGCCGTTCAGGCTGTACACATCTATACGGACGGACGGACGGACAGACATCATGCTAAAAGTACTTTTTTCTGTTTAGAAAATGCATGATTCGTGGAGATATGTAAAAATCTCCACATGTGAAATTTGGTGTGAAAACAATACCTCCCTTACTATCGTCGGTCGGTAAAAAAAATAATTATTTTATTAATATTTGAGTATTAATATAATTTTAGAAAAGCTTTTAAAGTTGATTGCAAATCACGTTTTTACTGTCAAAACTAAAAAGACCACTGGAAATAAATGGATTGAAAAACTTAAGAAAAGGTTATAGCGAGTTCATATCAAACCAAGTGAACAAAATCAAACGCTCTCCCTAATTGAGCAAAACTATTAAAGAATAAAAATATAATTTAATATAATTGAGAATATTTTCCACTTAAAAAAATTTAAAAACAATACTCTACTAATATTTAGTTATATAAGTGGAAGTACTCCAAGAATTTGGTAACTTAGATGGGATAACGTATATATTATATATCAAAGTATTCCAATTTTGTATCACTGATCTTGATACACTTTAAAGTTCACCCTTCTCACTATCAATTATCCCCTAATTTCTATGAGACTTCATAATTTTCAAATTGAATAAAAAATTTATTTTATATTTTTCTTTGAATAATTTTATTTAAAATAGTAGGTAACTAATATAAATAATATTTTGAATTTTTAACACTTAATTCATTTTCATTAATATCTATAGATAAGTATTAACTAATGTGGCGTTATTATACATTTTATTAAGTTCTAAATAAAATTCAATTATTGATTTTCTAATGAAAACTAATCACTTACTTATACTTTGTTTTTGTTAATTATAAATGAAAATAAAAAACATTTTCTTCAACCCTCTCATAAATATTATAGTTAATTTAATATTAAATAGGATGAATCAACGGTAAATTCAGAATAATAATTTTTAAATTAAATATTTTTTATATGTTCAAATAATTATGATAAGTATATTATTCATATTTTAGTAGATATTTAACAAAAATTTATGTTAATATTGTAAAATTACTATAAATGTAAGAATATTTAAAAAATCGTTTTTTATTGGTATTTAAGAGAAATAAATAGTATTATATTGGTATATATTTAATATTATATCTAGTTGGTAAGTTAAAGTTTTTAATTGAGGAGAAACAAAATAAAAGTACGAGGGGAGGTCAATAAGTCCGTGACTTTTTTTAATGATACACCGGGTTTTGGATAAAAAAATTATTTTATTTTTCATCCTTTTAAGCTCTATACACTTCATTCAACTTTTCTCCAATTTTTCACCCCTGCCAAAAAATATGATTTGTCCAGGACATCTTTGGTGACCATTCACCTCGAGAAACCCACTGTTTTGACTGCTGTTTGGTCTCTCGATTGGTGATCCACGTTACACCCACGGTTACGAAACGGCTCCAAAACTCGGTTTCAGTGATGTTTTTTCGCAAATAATGCTTAATGACCACACAAAATTCACATTTTTTCCATTTTCTTCTCAAATCACGAGGTAGTCTGCTATTAATGGATGTCAAACAAAAACTAAAAGACCCAATTGGTTCAAATTTCAGTTGATAGTTACCTGCTGACAGGAGTAATGTTGCCATTTCATTTAAGAGACAGGAAATTAAAAAATAACGTACTTATTGACCTGCCCTCGTATATTTCAATTAAATCACCTATTTTGAAATCTATCCATATTCTAGTCAAAAAACATAATAGGGATAAATATCTTGCAGAAGTTTCAGTAAATCTTGATTGGTATCAATTTCTATACATTGAAGCCTAATTATTGTATGTATTTGTTACCTTTTAGAAAACTTCTATAAAATTTATAAAATCGTTTGATTATTTAAAGTACATACTATTATAATTTTTTTTCAAATGTACTGGCTATTAATATTAATAATCTACTTAATTTATTTTAAATATAAATATAAATTTAAAAAAAATTTTTTCACACAATATTCTCAGATTTGTAATAAATTATGATATAAAAACAAAATGATTTGTTTTAATACAAAGTATTGTTAGATGATTATACAATCATCAAAGATGAAACAAACGATAATTTTCTACCTCAAAAAGTGTTTAGACAATGACTAAAAATTACCTAGAATTAAACAAAATCATAATCTACTTCTGAACTTACACACCACTGAAGGGTTGAAAAGTATAAATTGAAAAACCCTTTGAAAGATCCCCTGATGAAAGGGATTAAATAAATAATACCGAAGTATCTTCAAAGATCAAAGGGCATTATTCTCTGTCTGTTGAAAATCGAAATCAATGATAAAGTAATTTATCAATTTTTGAATGAAAATAGGCTATTGAACTAATAACTAAAGTTAACTTGTAGTATTTTGAGAATCAGATAGTCAAAGTCATATATATAATAGATAGTCTTCACAAACACTCTCATTTCTCCTCTATATGAGAATATTTAGCTTTTCAAAAGATATTTTGATGAATTGAATTTTTTTTTGACATTAAAGAATAAATTTACCTTTAAAAAAAATTGTAAAATATTCAAAACTGACAGAATGACGAATACATAGATACAACAATATTCATATTTAATTAAAATTATAATTTTTTAAGAAATTTTAACGAAAAAAGTGAAAAAAAATATATTTTAATTATAAATTAAAAAGTTATAAAAATATGTTTACTCATATACCTATCTACTATAGTATATTTTATTGCGAAGAAAGGTACTCGAATAAGGGCAGCAGATTTCAGAAAAATTAATCAAATGTTTTAAGAATATTTTTTTTAACAAAAATGCTTATTTTATTGTATGATTTTCGACTATTTTTAGGTTTGGTGCACTTTGACATAGAGAAGTTGTCGAGCGAAATGTATTACATTAATCCAAAAATAAATTTAATTTAAAAAAATTATAAAATTTAATAATTTATACAATTATTTCTGAATGAAATTCTAAGAAATATAAATTAAAAATTCAAAAAAATCATTTTTAATTAATTAATCAAATGTATCATATATTTAAAATGTAATTATAATACAACTTTTAAAAATATATTATATTATTTAGTGAAATATATTATCGTAAAATTTTTATATATATATTATCTAATAATCTATAATCAATTCTCAATAACAAAAAAATAATACTAATTAATAGAATCCTTATTTTTTATGTTTTAGAACGGTAGAATATGTTTCAATATTTGTACGAAATAAAAAATTTAATTTTTGGAATAAAATAAAATAAAAATAAATAAAAAAAAAATAAAAAAAGTAAACAGCACGTGGTGTTCCCAAGCGGTCACCCATCCAAGTACTAACCACGCCCGGTGCTGCTTAACTTCAGTGATCAGACGAGAACTGGTGCTTTTAGCACGGTATGGCCGTTTACATTAAAACTTAGGAATTAGAGAAGCATATCTGCTATGTATTCCAGTGTCAGAAAGTTACGCTATTCAACTTAAATTAATAAATACTTGTATTTTATTATTATTTAATAATACGAGTTAAGAATAAATTATTATACCTTTTATATTTTTATAATTTTATTATAAATTTTTCAAAATTATTAATTATTTCCTTAAATTAATAAAAGGGATATTTTTCTAGAGTATGAATAATTAGGTATTAATTTAGTTAAGAATTTATAGTGTTTTATATATATTATTTATAGTAGCTATATATAAAGTACATCTAAGAGGAGAGGGGAGGAAAGTGGTCTGTCCAGAATTTGACAATTTAGGGGGTACTCAACTTGGAACCTCATTAATGATATGGACAAAAGCTTAGGGGTGGGTCTTAAGTAACTTAGGATTTTCTTCTAAAGGAAGCGTCACCAATGTTCACTAAATTTTAGTATCATGTGGACTTCACATTTTCACATTTTCTATGAAAGGGTTATATTTAAAAATACATATAATAAATATATATTGTATAAGTAATATGTATAATATCTTTGTTTTGAAGAAAAATCATGAAGAAGTCCGTTAATGTTTTGATATTTTTTTAAAAATATTTTAATATTTTCAATTATTTTATATACCTACTTATAATTTCTATAATAATATATCATTTTTATTTTTAAAATTTAATTATATTTAATCAAAGAATATATATATCATAACTGAAATCTATATATTTAATACGATAGTGTCCGTCTGTACGCAAAAAACTCCAGAGCCTAAACTACAAGGAGTAAGGTAACCAAATTTTTCTGAGGTGAAGGGTACCTCAAATGATTAAAAATAAAAAAGAAATTAGAATCTTAGGTAACTCCTGAGCTGAGCTGCGGGTGTTCCATTTTCCAGAAATATATATAAAGGAGAGTGTTTGTATGTATGTAATTTGTTTACTTTTTTGTGCTGTCATAGAAACAGATATATATATATATAATTAGAACCTCTCTCTCTCCCTCTATTTAAAATTTTAAAAAATGGAGTGTTCTAGCCAAATTAAGAAATTTAAATTCCTTATGCAACATTGATAGGTAAATGAATTGGACTGGAAGAGGAGACATAAGATTAGAGAAATTGGGGAAAAATCAACCGAAATGTAATTAAAAAAAAATTCAAGAATTATGCTACGGATACGACTTACATACAATTAAATGTAGAATTTGAAAAAGTATAAATATTTAAATACTTAAGATCTCTAATCACGAAGGATAATAATATTCGAGAAGAATTTAAATCGACGTTGTAATTGAGTAACGCTGTTATTATGCAGTAAAGGGGCTTAGCTCATCAAAGAGGATCAAAATTAAAATATATAAAACAATTATTTTTCATGTTGATCGATGACTAGGGTGACCATATTTCGAAAACACCAAACCGGGACAAACGGTATACCTTTTTTTTTTAGAACCAAAAGTTAAAAACTTATAAATTTATAAATTATAAATTCCCTAACTTTTTGGAGTTTATTAGATAAAAGTAATTTTATTCTCATTTGAGCATACAAACAATACAAAAATATTTTTAATATATATTTAATAAATCAGTCCTCGACGCATAAGGTCTTTTTAATCAGATTCCTAATTTATTTGTCAATTAATCACGTTAAATTATAATTTTTGTTAACTTGGTTAGGTTTTAATTTAATTTAATATTTTTAACAAATTGAAAACAAATATTATAAAGAAATAGTCAAAACATTTTTTCTCTAAATTTCCAACCATTTATTTAGGCCCTATTCAATAATGTGTCTTTTAAAATCTTTATTCATCATATAAAAACTATAAATTTATTGATTAAATTTAAAAAATGAAATGAAAAGAATAATAAAAAAGACAAATAGAAATTAATTTAAGTATATATATTTTATGAATGTAACTAAATAAAATTCAAATGACTAATAATAAATTATTAAATTGCACTCATTTTGAAAATCTTCAAAAAACTGTTCTAAAATATTCCATTAAAATAATAAATTCTTACATTGTCGAAAAGAGAAAGTTTTCTGATTGTCAGGTAATATGTTAGTATTACTTGAAAAGAAGAGAGATATCTTTTACTTCATTTTAGTTCTTCTTATAATGACTATATTAAGCTCGTTTGTATGCCTGGTTTCTAGAATCTATCTCTCTTCTCAGTTGAATATGCATGAATGCAAGACTCCTTCACCTTTACTAATTAACCGATTCAAACCTAATTTAGGTATTCAATAAATAATGCAATGGTACTAGAATTACATTAAATATATTATCACAATTATAGGTAAATACATTAAGGTAAATAAAAACAGAATAAACTGTAAAATGAATCAAATTTTTAAAAATTTGATTTTTATATAAATTTCAATAATATTAGTTTAAACTGAAAACAATGTAAATCATTAAAATTAATTTACATCTCAATTAACACCTAATTCATAAATACAAATGTACACTTAACTCAATCACTAATTAGAATATACTATATTTTCCAAATAAATGTTTTTATGTAAAAAAATCAAATAATTTCTAAAAATTTACAGTTAAATTTTTGAAAATATAAAAAAAATAATTATAAAAAGCAAGAGAATCATTATTAAAACTAAAACACAGTGTTATTATTTATGTTCTGAATTTATTCTATAAATTCAACTATTTTCTAAAACATAACTACTTTTGTATAATATCTTATTTTTAATATTAAAGATATTTATATGAGTTTTAGTTTTGTCTAGATTTTATTTTTTATGTATTATATTTATATAACAGTTTATGTCTAATTTGATAACTTACCAATTCTAGCATTGATCGAAATTCAATTAGACAAAAACAATTAGTTTTAGATAACTTGGCTGATCTGAAGCGATACTACAAAATCGATTATAGATAGTATAGAAAATTTGATTGACGCAAAAATAGAACTCGAAATTAATGATTTTAATACAAAATATTTAGTAGTATCAGAGATCAAATTTTAAAGTACAAAAATGTTCAATTTAAAAATGAAAAAAGATTTAAATATAATAAATAAATTGTAAAGTAAATGAATTCATTTCATTACAATTATTATTGAAGAGTAGAAAATTATAAAAGCAATTGTGTGTGTTTCCCATTTAAAGACGTGGTCTCTGACTATAGGGGACGATAATTGTTATTGGGAAGATTTCATAACAAGGAATTGCATTACCTCTATGCATCCCTATAAAATTACGAACCACAGGAACACGTGACCAGAATGAGCCAGTAATGAAACTTGATTCTAGGGAGACCAAATGGAAAGTGATCAGTTTATGATGGACGCGGTGAGAAGACAATATAAAGGAGAAATTAAGAGAATTAGGAGAGAACGGATGATAAGTTCTTGTAACCAAGAATTTTGGAGTTTCATAACGATAAAGATAGGTAGATAGATAGATTGAAAAAAACAATTCTACCAATATCGAAGTTTGAAACTAATGCAGGGTATGTAACCCCAAATTACAATTGAAAATAAATATAGAAATTTACTTTAACAAAATAAAATTAACCTTGGATTCTTTTTTCTAGACTTTATTCATGAATAAAGAATTGCAACACTTATGTAATGTATTTTAATACCATATATAAAATGAAAAACCTTAAATGATATGGTATACATAATAAGTTTAATGATCTTATACATTTACTATCAGCTTATCTTTTGTGTTTGAGTAGTATTAAATAATTATTAGGATCAGTTTTTGAATTAAATATATTTAAATTTTAACTATTCTATAGGTATATATACTATGCTAATGTCTGTTTCTGTGTCTTTTCTTAAAAATGTTTAAATAAAATTATATTTAATAACAAATTATAATATTCCTCTATCTATATAATATAAATGGAATGTTAAGAACAGATACGACTTTCGACTCTGATTTATAATCAATTATTTTTCAAATAAATTTGACAAGAAACAAATTATTATTATTAATAATAATAATATCTGACTTTCGGTATTCCAAAAATTTTATAATATATTATATTAGAATATATACATTTTTATTATGTCTAAAAATTGATCAAATATTTATCATTTTAATATCTGTTATCTGAATTATTATTAAATATCGACCGACGATAGGAAGGGAAGGATTGTTTTCACACCAAAATTCACATGGGGGGATTTTTACATATCTCCAGGGATCATGCATTTTGTTAACAGAATAAATTTTTTTAGCATGTCTGTCAGTCCGTCCGTCTATCCGTTTGTCCAGAGTGTGTCCGTATACACGTGTACAGTTTGAACAGCTCAAGGGATTTTGATAAAATTTGGTATATTTACTTAATCCATCAGAAGCATAAATTCATAAACTTTTGGTGCTTATCCGGAAACTGGAAGTGGTAGTTTACAAAGTATATAATTTTATATTCATTGTCGGAAATTTTTCACTTAAAATATAGTAGTAATTTATTTAATAATAAAAACCAAGATAATATAATCGAGTCATTTTAATTCTAGTTTTAAAAATATTTTTTTTTTGATAATTTATATATATGTATACTTATATAATGTTGTTTGGAAATTAATTTATATCAAATAGTCGATCGGTTCTCTGCCTGGCCATAGCTCATTTTTTAATATTTTATTAAAAATAAGATATTAGTTATGTTTTTCTTTATTTATAAATGAATATCATATAAATTATTAAAGAATTTGTTTAATATTATATATATATATATATATATATATATATATTAAGAAATTTTGGAACATTCCATTTTTGGTTGTTTTTACGTATGGTGTGATTTGATTCTCGACGTTTCAGCTACCTCAGATAAATACAATAATGATTGTCCTTCGGAGCCTCAGGTAAGTAAAACTTTCCCCGTCTAATCAATTTAAAAATCTCTTTAAGACTTTTGGTCACTCAAACTAAGAACCAGAATCCCAAAATTCCTTTCTCTTAACTCTCTTGAATATAGCGCCAAAATGGACGCCAAAACATCGAGAATCAAATCTCACCATACATGAAAACAATCAGGATCTTCTTTTAATCAAAATATATATATATATATGTTAGTAAGGTCAATTAGAAATCCTAGGAGTTAGTTTTTATTACGATCAGAATGATAGACAATTTTTTCTATTATATTAAGTTTATAAAAATTTTAAAATTTTAATTAATAATTATAATGATATCAGTTAGTTTACTTTCAATTTTAAATTTACCTATTTCAATATCTCCTCTCTCAAGTTCATTTTTATTATTAAATAATATTTTCAAAAATTAATTTAGTATTACAAAATTAAATAGGAGAGGTAAAAAAATGAGAGAAAATTATTTATAAATTAATATCTAATAAAAAAAATACAACTTCAGTTTAATTTACATCTCAAATGCTTTGAATTTTTAATAATGCAATATTTATGAAAATTTCGAGGACTGCTCTTCTTCTATGCAATTCAGACTGAGAGTGAAGTGAATTCTTCTTCCTCTTGCTTTTGTGCATTATTAATTCAATTTTCATCAACTTTAATTAGAATTCATCTAGATATATTCCTAAGTTAATCGAAGTACCGCGTTTCAATGTCTCTGGGTGTATGGCAATATGATTTGGTTGTGTGTGGGTGTGTCTATATGTATATATACGAATGGTGCTTCTCTATAAATGTGCGTGTGTGTGTGTGTGTGTGTGTGTCAAAAACGATTTTAATTAATTCACTTTCAATTAGAATTACAATGTTTGTGGGGGTTGTGGTTGTTCTTTGATGGGGGGTCGCCTAGGGCTGTAAAGTGGTGGGGGCAGGTGAAGGGATTTTCACTGTGATGGAGAGGAGGGAGGGGCGGGATAGCACCCTTGCCCTGGGGTGATTTCCCTTTTGCTATTTTAGGGATCCATTTTAGCCGACACGTGTGGACCACCCAAAAACAACTCATGTTTGAAATAGCCAAATGAAATATATTATATATTAATATTGGATCAATTTCACTATTAACCTTTTCCCTTAAGAGCAATTAAGATATTATGATGGTTTAATTACTATCTTAATGACTTCGAAAACCGTAAAATATCATATGTGAACCAATCATTTGTAGGGGGTATTAATTCTAATTAAATCAAAAGAAAGAAAATTTATTTTTATTAATTTATTCATTGTTATTTATAATAAAAATTAAATTATTCAAAATGAAAAAATAAATTATTAATATTTCGTATTAATTATATTCATCAAAAGTAAAAATTATTTATTCTATTTAATATAAATCATAATTATATAAATATAATATTTAATTATGTTGATTTGTTTTTATATTATTGGATTTGTACTATAAAAATAATGAAATATTTATTCTCTTATTCATTTATATTTTTATTTTTTTTTTATTTTTCTTTTTATTTTTTAATAATTTCATTAAATTATTTTATATTATTATATCAATAAAGTTATTTTCGATTAAACTAGGCTCATTATAATAAGTTGACCTGTGGCCAGGCGCAGAACAGATCGAAAGTTTGAAATAAATTAATTTCCAGCTACAGAAACAATTTCAAATAATTTAAATGTATCTATTAATGCGATAAAAAACAGATATGGATATAACATAAATATTTTTAATTTTATTTTATTTATAATAATAATAATAATATTATATGTAAGACCAGGCTGTGACGTCATGAATGGCTGGATGACGTCATATAATTTTAAATTAAGAAAAAAACTAATAAAAATGATTTTTATCGAGAATAAAACCAATACAAAGTGCATGATTCGTGGTGATATGTAAAAAATATCCTCATGTGAAATTTGGTGTGAAAATAACCCTTCCCTTCCTATCGTCGATCGGTAATACTACCACTTCCCGTTTCCGGATATACACCAAAAGATGATCAATTCATCATACTGATGCATTAAGTAAAGAAATCAAATTTCATCAAAATCCGTTGAGCCGGTCAAGCTGTACACATCTATACGGACACACAGCGGACTGTCGGACGGACATCATGCTAAAAATTTCTGTTAAGAAAATGCATGATTCGCGGAGATATGTAAAAATTCCCACATGTGAAATTTGGTGTGAAAACAATACCTCCCTTACTATCGTCGGTCGGTAAAAATCCTTTTTATAATCCATTCATTGTGTAGAATATAATAATAAGCATTAATATTAGGGTATTTTTTATATTGTATAACTTATCATAAACTTAAATTAATTATTAATTTATTATTGTTTTTTTTTGGAATGATAAATCATAATAAAGGGTAAAATTAATTTAACAAAAATATTTTTTCAAAATAAACATGACAAGGGGCAGTAAATATGGCAAATATAAAATAATATTCTTATTTTAATATTACCAAATTTGTATAGTTTATTTCGTAGTTATAATAGTCAAAAGTTATTAAAATAGAAAACATTTTTGATTAATCTAAGGAAATAGCATGAATGAATATATTATTATTAATATATGCCAAGGTTCATATTATCTAACTCTTTCGCTTATATAGAAAATTTTCCTTATGTATCTTGATAGTGGTTAATATTAAAGGAAAAGTAGATAAATGTCCAGCTAACATCATACAAGTTTCCTTTTGTCTCTGAAAAGTTAGACAACCGGATGCCCTATTATAAACTTCTATAGCAATATTTTATTAATATTTTCTCAAATAAACTTTATTTAAGTATTAATATTATTTAAGATTTTACTTAAGAAAAAATAAATATTAAATTGTTTTCTAGATGAGTAGTATATACGGTTTTCTAAATTTCATAAATTTAAGCGAAATTTAAATTAATTTATTAATATATCTTTTAAATCTTCTATTCTTATCCTTTTCAAATATCAGCATTGATTTATTTTAGTATAATGAACGCATTCGGTTTTGGAAGACAACTTTGTTTGTTACACCACTTTATTGTCGCTTGTCCCCATGCTTGAAATTAGTTATAATTAATTTCTTTAATCTAGTCTAGCCTTTTACAGCCACCAATAAGTTTTAGGTGGTTTATTTATTTATATTTTTATATTATTAATTGGATTATCAATAGATTATAATAATAAAGGTCGGTACAATCTGCAAGTGGCGTTAATGGCCTGGGAAGCCGTCACACCTATATATATTCAAATAATAATCATGAAAATGTACTTTACCATTATTGTATTCACTACAAACTCTAAAAATAATCAATAAATAATTTAATTTAATATGGTAATCTAAAATGAAATGAAATAAAATTGATTGAATGAATCTCGTTAATAAAGTCAATTTTGAAAATTGAAAATTAAATAACAGAATAAGCTTTAGAAACTTATTTAATTTTCTATCAGGAAAAATATCAAAAATATAAATCAAAATAAATCAGTATAAGAAATAGATTAATTTAGATAAAACAATAAGTCACTCATTATAATAATAATTATATTCACAAATTATTTTTATATATCTTATCTTATTATACGAGTAAAAATTGTTTGTATGTTTGTTTGTTTGTTTGGCTATGGGTTCTCAAAAACCGCTCTGACGATTTTTTTTAAATTCACACCAGAGATAGTATTTATAAAGAAAAATTGAGTTTTATTGCTCGACCCTTTAAAAAATATTGATATACAATTCTTTAATTATTTATTACAATTATTAAATGTTGCATCATTGCATCAATCTGATTAAAATGAATGGAACTGGGGTCCTCAATAATACAAACAAACAATTTTAGCTAGCATAATAAGATAAGATCTTAAAAAATATATAAAATTACCTATTCACAAATTATTTTTATAAGTTATGAATATATAAAAAATATAATAAAAAAGATTTTGTATTTATTTTTTTATTCACTGCTAATTTCAAACTAAAAATTAAAATAACTAAAATTTTATAAATGTTATGTTTCTTAAAAGTAAATTTTAAACAAAATCGATTTTAAATCAATAAATAATCTCTTTTTTCCTATTTTTAAATTCATCAATTTTAAATATTTGATTTTTTTACATTAAGTTAATTCAAGTTGAAAATAAGTTGACCTGTGGCCAGGTCCGAACCGACCGACGGTTTGAAATAAATTAATTTCCTGCTACAGAAACAATTTCAAATAATTTTCATATATCTATTAATGTAATAAAAAACAGATATGGATACATAAATAATAAATATAAACATTTTTAATTTTATTTTATTTATAATATCTATGCAAGACCAGGCTGTGACGTCATGCATGGCTGGATGACGTCATATAATTTTAAATCAAGAAAAAACTAATAAATATGATTTTTCTCGAGGATAAAACCAATACAAAATGCATGATTCGTGGTGATATATAAAAAAATCTCCTTTGGTGTGAAAATAACCCTTTCCTTCCTATCGTCGATCGCTAATACTACCACTTCCGGTTTCCGGAATTGCACCAAAAGTTGATCAATTCATCCCACTGATGCATTAAGTAAATATACCAAATTTCATCAAAATCGGTTGAGCCGTTCAGGCTGTACACATCTATACGGACGGACAGACGGACGGACAGACGGACGGACGGACAGACGGACAGACATCATGCTAAAAATACTTTTTTCTGTTTAGAAAATGCATGATTCGTGGAGATATGTAAAAATCTCCACATGTGAAATTTGGTGTGAAAACAATACCTCCCTTACTATCGTCGGTCCGTAAAAAAATATTTAAAACGCCACTAAATGATAAGATTTATAATAGATTTTTGTTAATTATAAATTTTTAAAGTTTTAAATTGGACCAAAAAAAAAACAATATAATTTCATTGTTTACTTTATTTAATTACTTTTGTTTTTGGAAGTGAGCGATATAATGAATATTATTTTAAATTAAATAATAATAATATTGATAATATGAGAAAATGATTTTATAACTTTGTTTTAATATTCTACAATTGAATTTTTATTTGTTAATGAAGTCAGAGATGATTTTATATAGTTTATACTTTACTAATAACTTTCAATTAAAGAATTTTATTTAGTTTCATGTATCTATTATAGTTGTGCGATAGTTTTGGTTGCATCTACTAACTACTGACAGTGGTTGGTTATTTTGCATGTCGTAATTTCTGTGTGAGTATCTAGTCTTGATGTAGAAAAGCACTTAGGTGAGAATTAGAAGGTAAATGGAGAACGTACTTTAATGATTGTTGGCAGACGTTTAATTGAAATTTAAATAATTATCGAATGAAACTCTGTGCTTGAAACTTAAACGTTCCTAATTAAATAAAATAGCTTAGATACATATAGATCTTATTTCATAATACTTTCATTAAAAAAGAAAGAAAATAAAAAAGAGAAAATTAAAATTAATGAAATTTTATTTATTTATATTTTTTTTTCTTTTTGATTAGAAAAATTTAAGGCAACCTATTCTATTAATAAATATGTTTAAATGTATCTATAATAAATTGTAGTCAGTATCTATTTTTTGATATATAATTCAAAATTATCACATTCACAAAATTACACACTTCAAAATATCATTCCAATAATAAATAGTAAACATACACCCTTGCTGAAAAACTACCTCTATAAAGAAGCCAGAAGAGAGGGTTCTCCATAAATATAATTTTAAAAAAATTAAAGTTTAAAAAATAAGAGATAACTCTTTAAAAGCGAAACACAAAAAAGTAGAAAATATTAGAACATACGAGGGTCATTCAATAAGTAAAGAGACAAATGGCAATAGCTCAAAATGGTTTAGTTTATTCTAACAAAGTGAACATAATCTTTCTTGCAGCTTCCTAATTCCCTTGGCGAAAAATTATTTTGATTTAAGCCGAAGCCACTTTTGCACCACTTCCTTAACTTCTTCAATGTTAGCAAATCTTTTACCAAGTATGTCATCTTTGGCTGGTCCAAACAGATAAAAATCAGATGGGGGCGAGGTCCCGCTACAGTTACATAGGCAGGATGAGGTAAGACCTCCCAACCCAATTTTTGAATCTTATCACCGGTCAGTTTAGGATGAAAGATGGGACAAGTGCATAATTATGGAGGGTGATGTTGAAAAATAGCCTGAATTTTGTAAGAATCAAAAAACCGTTTTTGAGCTATAGCCATTTGTCCCTTTACTTAATGAACGACCCCCGTAATACTAAAATCTCAGAAAGTAAAGTACAATGATTCTGAAATGTATCTGTAAAAATAAATGATTCTATTTGAAATTTAATTTGTAAATTATTTAACATTTCTCACATAGTTGTATTAACGCAATTTTGCTTATAAATTTTAAACCCATTGATTCTAAAGTAATAATATTAAAATTTGGCTGATTTCTGAAACATATAGTGACAAAGTATATATATTATTGAGCTGCTGATAAGAAATGCAGATCAGGCATAAGAATCATTTATAAATAATTCCCTGGACCTCTCAAGTGCTAAACATCTTATTAGATGTGAATTCTATGTTCCTTAAGCCATTAAAGACTCGGCTGTAGAACGACAAGGCATGCGTGTCCGTATATTTCAGTTAAATGGAGGTTCTCAAATTTAATTAAATGACTCTTTGATTTGATTACATGCTTTCGTCTCTTGTCTTGATAGTTGGAATGCAATGAATATGTCTATTGATCCTCCTAATGATAATCTCCCTTTTGAAGAGAGAGAGAAAACCCTCCTATTAGAACTGTTTAAGCAGAAATCCTCTTTTTATATCTTACTTTATTTGAAATAAATAATTTATAATTAGATTTTTTAAAAAAAGATCCTTCATAATGATAATGATATTTTATATAATAATTCGGATGTTTATAAGTATTGAAATTAATTTTTTTTTTATTTTAAAATTAAATTTATGAATCCTTTACAATGAAAATATTTAAAAAAAACAACTGTTTAGAGATGGTGGAAATCCGGTGACGAAAAATCACAGATGAAAATAATTCATTTTTTAATATTAAACTTTTTGTTTATAACTTCCTTGATTTCAATGATCAGTAATCTGATAAAAAATAATAATTATTCATTTATATATATATATACACTACTAAGTTTGTACATTTGGTCACAACAAATGCTTGAAGCGATAGTGACTCTTTATTAGCATTATATATTTTTTTCCCTAATAAAAATGTCAGGTTTTGAGTCATTTGATTTATTCTTTAGTTTGAAGATATCTGTATCTGAGACGAATCGATTGCTTGCGGAAGCATATGGCGAAACTGCTTTGAGTAAGAGAAGATTTCGGGAGTGGTTTAAAAATTTTCAAAAATAGTGAGTATAACGTGAATGCTAAATAACACAGGAAGCAAGTAGGGGAGACCGGGGCACATTGGTACATGGGGTACATTGGTACAATGTAGATATTTTCAGTTGATTTATTTAAAAGTTTCTAATTTCTCTCCTAAAAGTTGGCAACAGTGAAGACTTTCTTTAGGTGAAAGTTTGCTGGGATTGGATTTACTGTTTCTTGGAAAAGGTAAGTTTATCTGTTTTACTGCAATTTTGTAATCTTTTGGAAGTCTATTTGTAACAGTATAATCAAAATTCCATTTAATCTATCACTTTGAGTATAATAGCACATTATAACCTATGTTAATGACATTTATTTTCACACAGTCTTGAACTACAATGTAAACAATAAATGTCAGCCATGACACTTTTTCAAAAAATCTGCTTCTGGGGCAGTTTGGTACAGTCCTATTGGGGCACATTGGTACATGTACCAATGTGCCCCATAATAGTAGAGTGTATATGTACAGAATATGTATTGTTGTGTATAGGCAAAACATCCAAGAATTGAGAACATCAGATGTTCTATGTCACTTTCCACCAATTCATCTTCAATTGGTTATTTGCAAAATTATGAACAACCTGTTACACCAGAAAGTGTTCGCCCATACCCAAAAGCTGTAAGATGTAAGTCAAATAATGCACGTAGGCAAAGAAAAGGAAAGTCAAGAATACTGACTTCAACTCCCGAGAAGAACAGGCTAGTGGAGGAAGCTTTGAGAAGGTCAAAGAAGATAAAACCAAAAGAGTTAACTGAAAGTTCTACTAAGTATATGAAACGTGCTCCAAAACAACCTGCACATGCTTCAGAAACAGAGAGTGAAACAGATGATTTCAATTATAGTCTCCATAGCTCAGGAGATAGCATCAGTGACGGCCCTCATCAAGAAGAATACCAACTTATCCCACCCAAAATATATGAGTCTGGTAGATCCAATATCTCAGTTAGTGATTATGTGTTAGTAAAATTTGCTGGAAAGAAGAGCTTTATTTATTATGTTGGCCAAATTGAAATTAAGAATACAGAATCTGAGTTCTCCGTAAAGTATTTAAGGAAGAAAGCTGACTGCTCAAAATTTTATTTTCCTGAACAGGTTGATAGTAGCATTATTGATATTTCAGATGTATGTTTTATCCTTCCACAGCCTACATTTTATGGTGGCACTGCTAGGGCTGCAACCTTATTATCTTTTCCTGTTGAATTAAGTGAATACAATGTCCACTAATTGTATAAAATTCTACAACTATTCATTTTCCTATGTTTTTTCTTGTGGTTTCTATATATTATTCATGTATTTTTAAGTATATTTCCTTTTTTGTATCCTAATTACTTTTATTAATAAAAGTATTAAGTTCACTATGTATATTTCTTGTCAGTGTACCAAAGTACCCCATCCTTGTACCAATCTACCCCATCTTGGGGTACATTGGTACAAAAGTTATTATTTCCTAAACGACATGTTACTGACTTTAACACAGCAAATTTTTTCAAAATTATTCATGACACTGCAACATTAGAAAACATTTTTCAATTAAGTGGTTTAAAATTTCAAAAAATTTGGATGTTCATCATAAAAAAGACATTTTTTTGTAATATGTACCAATGTGCCCCGGTCTCCCCTAATTACTAAAATAGTAGAAAATTGCGAAAACTTTTTTGAATAACCATGTACGATTTTTATTGAAAAGTACTTCTCTTACTAAACGTATAAAATATAAATGAGCATAAGAACAAAATAAGTTTAATAAAACAATCGAAGATTGTTAAAGTATAAATGAATTATGGAAAAATAAAATGATTAATTTTATAATTAAATTATTTTTATAAAATGTTTAAGTTCTATCTAAATTTATTTATTTTTTTTTTCATATTATCATTTGATACCAAGTGTTCGAGATTTTAAAAATAAATTTAATGATGAAGGCAATTTAAAAAATAGTATTATTATTATTATTATTATTATTGTTATTACAATTCTGAAATCTGAGCTGGAAAACTCATTACATATAACTGCTTCAATCGTCATCTTATATCTTTTATCTGCCTGAATTTGAACTTTGAATATTAAATAAAATTAAATTTTAAAATAGACTACTTCTGAAAATGTAGAAAAAGTACTTTTTTAATTAATATTCATTTAATTATTTATATTAGCGTTTAATTTATGATTTAATTATTATTTCAGTGTTTATGAAAACATGTTTATGTTGAAAAATGAAATAAAATACAGAATACTAATAAATTTAATGCAATACCATGAATCATAGGATTTTCTACTTATGATAAAATAGATATTCAATCATCCAATTCAATAGAACAAGAAATATTCATTTAACATGTTGAACCATTTATAGATTACAAATGAATTGCTGGGTTTGAAGCATCGCATTCAAAATAAATCTTGGCACGTGTCATAAAAATTCTCTCCACATGCAGTTTGGCACGTTATTGTTCGGTCTGAAGTACTTCTGAAAAACTCTCTTAGGGGAGATTTAGTTGGTGGGTCAAACCCCATTTTTCTCATTTCCATGAAAATACTACCTTATCTATATCACATTTATATGATTATAACAAAATCAGGCAATAAAAATCTTTTGGGAATTTCATTTACACTAAAAATCAATTTATTTAGTTCTTAAATCATATAACTATTTATGATAGTTTTTTAAATATTCCGTTTTAAATATAAATCAATTTTATAGAAATTATTATTGACGTTTTATTCTTACTCAATTATCCATATCCAATTATTCATACTCCATTTAATATTCTGATAAAAATATTTGATAAACTTTACCACTTAAAACATCTCTACTGATTAATAAAAGTTTTTTTAATGATAAGGGATGAAAAAATTAAAAGGCTAATGGATCAAAAGTGTTGTTAAAAAAAAAGTTCAGTTTGAGTTTAGGTATATTTCAATTTTATAAATTAAACAATAATATACATAAATTATTATTACTATTATATTTTAATATAAATTTTATTATAAATACTCCTATAATATTATAAAGATAGGTATAATTTGTAATTTGAATTCTAGAGAGATAATATGCCCATTTACAACTTTAAATTATTAATAATAATAATAATAAATTATAATATTTTTAGTATTTTATACTTAATAATATAAATATAGATCAAATATTTTATGTCTTTCCCTTTTATTTATACAATTTAATAAAGTTACTTTTCTTACCAATTTTATTTTAAAATTTTAAAATTTATAATATATATCTATATTTATAATTTAATCATAATAATTACAATTACATCATTCATGTTTCTCATAATTCTTATGGTTATTTTTCAAAATATATTTTCTTCTTAAATACATTTTTTATTTAAATGATACAATAGTCATACTAAAAGATATAGAGCATTAGATTGATCTGGGTATCTAAACTTGCTAGTGCAGATCCAATAATGTATGTATCATTTAATTTTGAAAGATCATATTTAAAAAATGTAAGAAAAGACTTAATTTTTAAATAAACAAAAAAAAAATAATAAATTTTAAATAATTTTTAATTTATACAAATTTATTGGATAAAATAAATAAACTATTTATTTTCTATTATTATTATTATTATTATTAAAAACACTCGGTTTTTTGTTTCAAAATAAACTTTTATTTAACTTTATAATAATTTTGACAGTAAGGTCATCACATCAGAAGTTTGTACTATACTGAATGACATTTTAAGAGTTGGGTATATATATATAGTCTGATGATAATGTTACTGTCCAAATGATCATAAAGCTAAATAAAAGTTTATTTTTAAACAAAAAACCGAGTGTTTTTAATAATAATTAATCCTTAACCTTTTTTATTTTATTATTAATTTTCAGTTATATTTATAAATTGAAAGTTGTTATATAAAGAAAAAAAAAATTCAGGTTGAATCTACAAATAATACAATGTTTCAACGAGAGTTGTTATTCCAATCTATAAATCTAATCTATTATATTATATAATATTAATATATATATAACACTAAAATATACATCTATCATCAAGCATAACACTTAACATGCATATAGCACGTATTTTGATGTGTAATTGTCTGAATATCACGTGCTATTGGCTTACTAATACATATACATTATATACGTTCCATTGCAATAACGGAGACTAAGGGATTAATTCTATTTCAATAGATTCGGAATAGCTTAAAGGGTATATAATGTTGTTATAAACAATATATATTAACTATTAATTTATATATGTACCTAAAATAATTGATAATGAAAACATAAAGAAATATATTTGTTAATAAATATGTTCTAGTCCACACGAAACTTAGAGATGGAGAGATCAAACCTAACCAAATCCATAATTTAAATAAAGATTTAAATACGATTTTATATACCATAATTTTCAAAACATGTTAAAATCGGCTTACATTTATCCTATACAAATAAAAATAAATAAAACAAAACAAAATAATAATAAGAGTACTTGGAAAATGGGGCTTAAATTGAATTTCAAATATATTTTACTTTTATAAATATTTATACTCTTCCTTTTATAATTTTTTTAGAATAAACTAGAATAAAAGTTCTAATAATTATTATAAACTTAAAGATATAAATAATTAAAATGAATTTTTATTTATTAATACTAAACACTATTAAAATGATCAATCTTGATAAATTACTATTATAATTAAATTGAAAAATAATTTATTTTAAGAGAAAATTATTGTAATTTACTAAAATAATAAAGTACCATTGTCTATTCGTTATTATTAATAGATCATAAATATTAATTATAAATGAGCTTATGATTCATTATAATTATGATTAAATCAATAGATTTAAAATAAATTATTAATTCAGTAGTCACTATTAAAAATATTTATTTATTTAAATTATTTATTAATTGTATTTATTTAGTGACATCCCAGCAATTCACACTAGTTATAATATCTTATAATATATTTTATCATAATATATTGTAATTTATTTGATTGTTTATTATAGCTAGCCATGTCGAGATGTTGATGTTTTTATACGTTTTGAAGGTTCCTGAGTCATTTTCACTAAGGTTGAGAAAAATGTATGTGTGTGTGTATAAGCATTTTTCTATCAACTTTTGAGAAATGTAGCTCTTTCGGAAGAGGGTCATTATTTTCAATTTGTTTTCCTCTAAACTGAAAAAAACAAAGATATATGTTTGATAGTTTTTCATATGATTAAAAATTGTATAAAACTGCTATATATAGAATTTCAGCTTGATTGAATTGCTGAAAATACAGGAATTAATTTTTTAAAACTGCTAATCACGCCCCAGGACGTGACATGGTGCCATCAACTCCCGCTGGTTTAATAATTATTATTTATTTATTTTAATTTATAAGTTAATTAAATTTAATTTAAACATAATATATATGTGTTAATTAATCCAATTCAAATTTATGAGATAGTCGGGAGGAGACAATCCAGATTTTTACCGACCGACGATAGTAAGGGAGGTATTGTTTTCACACCAAATTTCACATGTGGAGATTTTTACATATCTCCACGAATCATTCATTTTCTTAACAGAAAAAATTATTTTTAGCATGATGTCTGTCCGTCCGTCCGTCCGTCTTTTCGTCCGTCTGTCCGTCCGTACATTGAATTGTCCGTATAGATGTGTACAGCCTGAACGACTCAACGGATTTTGATGAAATTTGGTATATTTACTTAATGCATCAGTGGGATGAATTGATCAACTTTTGATGCAAATCCGGAAACCGGAAATGGTAGTATTAGCGATCTACGATAGGAAGGAAAGGGTTATTTTCACACCAAATTTCACATGAGGAGATTTTTTACATATCACCACGAATCATGCACTTTGTATTGGTTTTATCTTCGAGAAAAATCATATTTATTATTTTTTCTTGATTTAAAATTATATGACGTCATACAGCCATTCATGACGTCACAGCCTGCTCTCTTACATATATATTATAAATAAAATAAAATTAAAAATATTTATGTTCTATCCATATCTGTTTTTTATTACATTAATAGATATATTAAAATTACTTGAAATTGTTTCTGTAGCTGGAAATTAATTTATTTCAAACCGTTGGTCGGTTCGGACCTGGCCACAGGTCAACTTATTTATTTTTTATTTTTATTTATTATACAACTACAACTACAACTATTATTACGATATATACTAAATTAATTTAAGTTATTTATTTAATCAATTTAAAATTTTATTTTTGATCTTGGTTCATACACAAGTTCCTGTAGTTCACAACTTTATCATTTATGTTACATTTGAATTGATTTGTTTATGATAATATAATTATTGATTTTGATGTTGGAGGTAAATTGATTAGAAATGATGTTGCTTTCCTTCAATGGTTCTTAGAACAACACATATTGTACAGAGTAGATAATACTTGTTTAAGCCAAATCTAAATTTCACTTAATAATTTTCCATTCATATTATTCTACGTTTTTTGAATTATGACACGAAGGTAAATGTTGAGGGTTCGGGTCGGTTCGTATAGTCTCGCTATGATTCGTATATGCTGAGAGGAAGGCAAGTTGGCTTGGGTGGCTAGGCTGGGTGACATATTGGTTTTGACATGCTTGAGGTTGGCCCGTTGGCCGGCAAGACAACAGATGAAAGACAACACGTTTCTCTACACAATATTGTATTAATATTCTTCATTCTTCATTATTTACATTTCAACATGTATATCAGGATTGTATAATCGTAATGTATTATAATATGTGTTTAATCCAAATCGAAAGGTATTTA
The DNA here is from genome assembly GCA_963082975.1 of Labia minor. Classification (NCBI taxonomy): domain Eukaryota; kingdom Metazoa; phylum Arthropoda; class Insecta; order Dermaptera; family Spongiphoridae; genus Labia; species Labia minor. Next base: position 24,287,795 of record OY720344.1, read on the forward strand.
TTTAATATAGATATACGAATGATTCGCTCAACGCTGGCTCAACTTACTGTGACGCCATTACGAACGATCATTCAATGAATTTATATCAGGCCTATTGGCTATTATCATATATCAAACCTCTTGATCATTACTATACACAATTAACATTTATAACAAACACACTCCTTTTCGTATGCATATAGCTTTCATCAACTGAATAATCTTCAGGGAGTTTTTTCCTTAGTTATACTAAGGTTTTCTCCCTTCTTGGGGCTAATAAATTCTTCAATATACACCCCAAATTGAGTATAATTATTTAATAATACCTATTCATATTTAATCCTTCTCCAAACATTTATTTTACAGTAAACTAAAAAAGGGTTTAAAACTGAAGCACGAGAATTAGGCTTAAGGACTAGTTTTCGACGATACAAATGGTGCCTCCTGTGAGGTTTGAATTGATAATATCTACATACAACGAGATTAAAAATTGAAGAACATTTCAAAATCAGTGCCTGATCTCCATCAACATTGTGAAACGCAATCAAATTAAGATAAGTTACAAATTTAACTCATTAACAACGCTGTATCCTTTAATTCTATTCTTTAATTATTATTATTAAAATTTAATTTTCAATCAATTATCAATTTTAAAATTTTCAATTCCAACAATTAAATCTTATAAGGATTAACAACGCTATAGTCTTTAATTCCATTATTTAATTATTATTATCATTATAAAATTATCAATTTTAAATTTTCAATTCGAACAATTAATTCTTATAAAGATTAATAACGATATATTCTTTAATTCCATTATTTAATTATTACCAAAATTATCAATTTTCAATTCGATCAATCAATTCTTATAAAGATTAATAACGCTATATTCTTTAATTCCATCATTTACTTATTATTATCAAAATTATAAATTTAAAATTTGTCACTTCCATCAACTAATTCTTATAAAGATTAACGACATTAAATATATCAATACATTATTAATTGGTATTTTTGTTATTATAATTAATTAATATTTCTGCTATTGATATTTAATTATTGTTTTTTAAATACTCTTTTCTAATAATAATATTACTATAGTTATTAAAACATTTCAAAATTATACAAGAAATACTATAGTAACTATAGTTATTAAAACATTTCAGAATTATACAAGAAATAGCAATTTTGCAATTTGCAAAGTTAACAAAACCTTCTTTATAGAACTCTTACAAGGGTACAATATGTAAATATATATATATTGTATCAATTTTATTCATACATAAACAGTAGCCTTTTTATAGAGCTATGACCAGGATACAATATTTAAACATGTGTATTGTATCAATTCATTCATATAATTATTAAAACGTATCTTATGGTATTCCCATCATGGGACTCTATTAAAACATACGCCTGCTCGCCTGCTTGCGACTTTCATGCCCGTGGCTGAAGTATGTCTGGCCCACGGTCATCATACATTCGATCCGTGATCGTTGTTATAAAACAAACATTCGCCTGCTCGCCTACTTGCGACTTTCATGCCCATGGCTGAAGTATGTCTGACCCATGGTCATCATACATTCGATCTCTCAAACGTTGTTATGAACAATCTGTTTCCACGAAACATACACATCGAACAATTTATTCAATAAACCCATTTGGCTAAAGTATATTTAGCCTCATAGTCTCCATACATATCATACTAATTAATTTTATAATTAGTGAACTTTTCATGAGACACTTTTTACAATACATATCCCTAATTCATTCATATAATTAGTATCTTCCTTTTTCCGATATTTAACCATATACATTACACAAATTCATTCATTGAACCTACTTGACTATTCATTCATTAGGCCCACTTGGCTATAATACACCCATTCTCCTGGCTATCATATACTCTTTAAGTGTCCATCTTTCAACTCTCTCTCTCGATTGATCAACGCATATATGATGTTTATAAAATCCTCAAAACACTACCCATCATTTAACAGTATTTCATAATGATACGTCTAAATGATTGGTCACACACAATCTCACGACTTATCTTAAACATCCCAGATTCCAATTAATGATGAATGCCATTATAATGATGCAGGATTCATCAGGTAATTTCATACCAGCTCAATGAGTGCACGATACCTGTGCGACTGCTAATTTCATTATTGAATCGTTAACACATAAATTTTAAATTCCCAAACAAACACGTTCTATAGTGGAATTTTGTGGATTGGACCGCGTATTGATGCTTGTTGTTGTGGGTTTGTTCGGGGGATGCGGGCGCGCGCGCGGCGCCTCGGTTGCTACTTCCGCGGACGTTTGGTGGCGATCAAGGGGGTGACGGTCGGGGCGTTGTGTGTGTGTTTGTGCTCTTTGGATGGATTCGCGGTGGCGGGTGTCGGTGTGTGGTTTGGTTTGCGGGGTTCCATTGTAAATAAAAACAACCACCAAAGCTTTAATAAGTAAACATGTTCTATTCCTATAGGAGTAGTTAATGAAATGCAAACTTTCTCAAAAAATCTAATACAAATAAAGTGCAAATCCATGAATAATAAATTCTAAAGATCATTATCCTTCTTGACAGTTAATCAAATTGCTGATCTGAGTACCAGTCAAGTTTTTCCACGTGACATGTTAACGTTTCCACGAAACATTAAATTAACTGATCCACAATTCCATTTACCACGTTCAATAGATATTCTTATTGGCTCAGGAACTAGTTTCTCTCTTTTATCCATTGGACAGATCAATCTTTCAACACATGATTGTTATTGAATTTTGCAAAAAACACAACTTGTGTCCTGTCAACTGACTGATCTGTCAAATCAATTAACTCAATTTATGGAAATTGAAAACACAAATCAAAGAGCTCTAGATCTTTTGATGATTTCATATGTGAAACTTATTATCAAATCCACACTACTCGCAATCCATATGGTCAATATATTGTTAAATTGTCATTCCATATAAATAATGTTGAATTTGGAAATTCTAGAAATCAAGCTTATTGACAATTTTTATCTTTACAGAGGAGATTGAATGCTAACTCACAATTAAAAACTGAATATTGCAAGGTAATGCAAGAAAATATTGATATGGGCCATATGATATATGTCCCCGATGTCCCAGAGCCAGGATATTACATGCCTCATCATCTAGTAATCAAAACCTCCAGCACTACTACTAAGGTGCGGGTCGTGTTCGATTGCTTCTGCCAAATCAGAGAAAGGTATCTCATTGAATGAGGTTCTATTGATTGGTCCTACTATCCAAGATGGTCCATTCACTATGCTGCTACGTTTTCGATCTTACATCTATGTTATGACTTCAGACATCGCTCAGATGTATTGACAAATCCAACCATCGTAAGTTTCAAAGGATTCTATATTATCATAATAGTGTTATCAATACCTTTGAACTTCAGAGAATTATCTTTGGAGTCTCTGCTCCATACCTCCTTGCTATTCGGACTATTAATCAGTTTGCTGATGACCAAGCTCATAACTCTTCTAGAACTTTCGAAATTCTAAAAAAGGGATCTTTATGTAGACGATCTCTTAACTGGAACCAATTCTCTGGCTGAAATTCTTAGACTGCGTGTTGATATTAATCAATTGACAAACAAGGTGTTTTAACAATTGGATGGCGTTTAAAACATGCCGCACTCTCATTCACGAAAAGAAAAAACATCTTACTCTCTTACCTTCTCATCATCACGTGACCGATTTGATTATCCGTGATATTCACAAATACACATTTCATGCCGGAATCCAAACTACTCTATACAATCTTCGCCAGACTTTGGACTCTGAATGGTAAGGGTACAGTTCGACGAATCATTCGATGATGCATTGATTGTCTTCGATATCGACCAGTGTTATTGCATGGAAAGATGGTAGATTTACCATCTGCTCGGGTCACCGAGTCAGCTGCATTTTCTCATGTGGCTGTCGATTACTTCGGTCTCCTGTACATCAAGGAATGAAAATTCCGTAATTGAACAGAGATTTTTTATATGGATGTCTCTTCATCTGCATGGCTACCAAGGCAGTACATCTCGAAATAGTGAGTGATCTAACAATTAACGGTTTTTAGGATGCATTTGTACGGTTCATTGGTCGACGAGGTGTCCCATCTCACGTGTATCCTGAAAATGGTACAAATTTCATAGGTGCAAACAATCAATCACGTGAGCACTATATATTGTTCTCATCTAAATCCCATCAAGGCATTGTCAATGATTTTGCCTTGGAAAAAAGTATTACTTGGCGATTTAATCCACCCTTATCTCCTCATTTTAGTGGCATTTGGGAAGCTGAAATGAAATCCTTTAAACATCATTTCAAAACGAGTGGTGAAAGATCAATTAAACTTTTGAAAAACTTAACTAACTTGCTATACATATAGAATCTATATTCAATTCTCACCTCTTGTCTTCATTATCTAACTATCCTAATGATCTTATTGTATTAACTCTTGCTCACATTCTAATCTCTCACGATACTTCCCGAAAATAATATCTCTGATGTTCCAGATTATCGTCTCAACATATGACAATTAATTACTAAGGCCACACAGTAACTCTGGAAACGATGGTATTTAGAATATCTACACGAACTTCAAACTCGTCACAGATGGCAATGATCTCAAGGTAAACTCGAGATCAACCAGATCATCGTCGACGTCCTTCCTGCAGATGATGGAATATCTCGATTCGCAAGGGATTTTCAAACGAAAACATCACTTTACTATGTTTTTTAACAATTAATTAATCAATACTTGTTGTTAACATTCTAAACCATTGTCCATTCTATTGTAATTACTATATATATCTTGCTCATTGATTCGCAACGGGGGGAGTGTGTTTAAGCCAAATCTAAATTTCACTTAATAATTTTCCATTCATATTATTCTACGTTTTTTGAATTATGACACGAAGGTAAATGTTGAGGGTTCGGGTCGGTTCGTATAGTCTCGCTATGATTCGTATATGCTGAGAGGAAGGCAAGTTGGCTTGGGTGGCTAGGCTGGGTGACATATTGGTTTTGACATGCTTGAGGTTGGCCCGTTGGCCGGCAAGACAACAGATGAAAGACAACACGTTTCTCTACACAATATTGTATTAATATTCTTCATTCTTCATTATTTACATTTCAACATGTATATCAGGATTGTATAATCGTAATGTATTATAATATGTGTTTAATCCAAATCGAAAGGTATTTATTTAATATAGATATACGAATGATTCGCTCAACGCTGGCTCAACTTACTGTGACGCCATTACGAACGATCATTCAATCAATTTATATCAGGCCTATTGGCTATTATCATATATCAAACCTCTTGATCATTACTATACACAATTAACATTTATAACAAACACACTCCTTTTCGTATGCATATAGCTTTCATCAACTGAATAATCTTCAGGGAGTTTTTTCCTTAGTTATACTAAGGTTTTCTCCCTTCTTGGGGCTAATAAATTCTTCAATATACACCCCAAATTGAGTATAATTATTTAATAATACCTATTCATATTTAATCCTTCTCCAAACATTTATTTTACAGTAAACTAAAAAAGGGTTTAAAACTGAAGCACGAGAATTAGGCTTAAGGACTAGTTTTCGACGATACAATACTGAGATGAAAAGGACAAATGAACTTAATGGCTATCAGTTTACATGCATTAGGTAGTATTTGTTAGTGTATCGTATGGCATGGTACTCAAATCCAGGTTGTATGTTGCTCCAATTTACGGATTATACGGGAAAGAGCTTTTCATTAAGGCATTTATTGTGCATTGAATAGGTTTCATTTACCCATCCACTCTTGATAAGTGATAATAGGAAAATATAAAATTGAATTTTTAGTGTTTGAAAATTTATTTCGTTTACACATACCAAATATAATACTGTATAGGTTCGACTTTATTCTAATATTAGATTACGAAAAAAATTATTTAGTATAAAATTTAATCTAAAATTTTTAATATAACAATTATAATACTTGATTTCATCCGACATGGATATACGAAATGGATATATATCTAAATAAAGATTAATTATTTTGAGCGAGTGTAATTGTTATGAGCTATTTTGAAATGATTTATAAAGATATTTCAAAAAATAAGCTGGAGTGTCTCCACTCGACTATCTCGCAATTTGATTGGAATTAATTGGATTAAATAACATAATATATTATATTTAAATTAAATTTAATTAATTATAAATTATAAATATAATAAATATTAAACCAGCGCATGTTTGGCTTTTTATTGATGGCACCATGGCACGTGTTGGCGCGTGAGATTTGCAGTGTTAAAAAATTAATTCTGGTACTTTCAGCGATTCAATCAAGCTGAAATTCTATTTATAGCAGTTTTATACAATTATTAATCATGTGAAAAATTATCAAACATATATCTTTATTTTTACGGTCAGTTTAGAGGAAAAAAAAATCAAAACGTTGTAGGTAATGACCCTCTTCCGGTTGAGCTACATTTCTCAAAAGTTGATAGAAAACTATGAATTTTGAATAATGTCCATGTACCAAATTTCACCATTCTAGCTCAAACCGTTTTTGCGTAATCTTGTCTACATACATACACACACATACACATACACATACACACACACACATACACACACACACAGACATTTTTCTCAACCTTAGTGAAAATGATTCAGGAACCTTCAAAACGTATAAATACATCAAAATCTCAACATCGAAAATTTTTGTGATCGCAATACTCTCTTACGAGATAGTAATTATTAATTAAAAATTTTAAAATCAAATTAATATTCATCATGACCATGAGATTACTTTTAACATTACGTTATGATATTTTCCATTTACACTGTTCTGATAAAATTTATATGAGTTCGTTAAATAACAGATATGTATATAAACAAACATAATATAACGTATAGGGACATGGGGTCATTGATCTTTGAGGCCACCCCTAAAATTAAATAAACATATAAAATATAAAAATACAAGCATTCTAAACAAATGAGAAATTGATAAAATTATATTTGATTTATAATGATTGAATTTATAAATTAATTAAAGTATAAATATATTAAAAAAATAAATAAATAAATAAACACGTGATATTGAAAAAAATATATTTAACAGATATTACATTCAAGATATATTAAATGGTGAAGATTAAATTATAAATTATGGACTAATAAAAATTGTATTAAAAAAAAATGAAAAGGTAATAAAATATGTAAAAAATTATTTTTCACTTAATTAAATTAAATTATGGATTAAATTATAAATTGAAAAATAAAATTAAATTTCTTTTTTTTTTATAAAAAAAACACATTTTATTTAATTAATATTGTACTTTGAAGCAAAAAATTTTTTATGCTAGAGTTTCGGCAAAGATAATTATTAAAAGAACAAGAATTTTGTTGTAATCTAGAAAAATTAGATGTTTATTTTATTAATTAATGAGAGACAACCTCGCCTTATTTTTCCTTTTAGTACAATTTAAAATAAAATATGTTTTAAAAAATTATTTAATTTAATTTTCTACTCTTTAGTATTTTTATCATTTCTTTTGGAATATGTAAAAAAAATATAAACTAAGGACTTATTTTTCACAATATTCTAAAGTATATAGAATTATTGGGTGTTATTATTTTGTATTCTATTTAAAAAATATTTTCGACGTGATTCGAAACATAAACCCATAGAATCCAAACTTGCAACTCATTGAACTACGTGTTTTTATAATAAATCGGGATATTAAATGTAATTTAAATCACATTGAAGAACTTTTGAATTTTTTACTAAGCTTTTCTCACACTCTTTTTAACAAATATCCTTTCTATTCATGAAAATATCTACTTCTAAGCTAATTTTTGTTAAAATTAATTAATAATAAACTGTGAATTCTCTTTCTAAATAACAAAATTATCGCTATTATCAAATTCAATAAACTTTTGAAAAGAAATATTCAAAACGGAATTTTCAACGAACTTAAGTGAGTTTAAAAATCGTTCAGTCTGTGTCGTTCTGTCCGACATCAAACTCAAAATTTTGAAATTCTGACTTCAGATTCGGAAAGAGCATCGAAAAGTAGTAATGTAAAGTGCCTTTCATTTTTTGATACCCCCTCGGGAACATGGTCAAAATGGCGTCCAAAGTTGAAATTTTTAATATTTATTATTATAGTGACGTCATTTATATTTATTCGTGACAATCATCGATTCCAGTGAACATAAAAAAAATTTTATTAATATTTTTATTTATAACACTAATAAATAAAAATATTCAATAATATTTATATTTAATCTTGACTTATTTATAACTTAAATTAATCCGAACTTAAGTTCGTTTTGGCAATGCAAGCTTGCGTATTCCCAGATGTTTAATTAATAAATTTTTAATGAAAAATTCAATCAAAAATATTATATTGTCATTAATGACCAGTAAATGTATGAAATTTGAATTAAATTTGTTAATTTGCAATTTGTTAAAATAGATAAAGTATTTACTACTTTTTAGGGAGAAAATGCAGATTTGGGGGGACCAATGGGTAAATCATTTAATTTATAAAATAAATAGTATATTTAATTTTTCATTTATTGATTTTTGTTTTTGAATATAATATGACTAGTTTGTTTTTAAAAAAAAAACTCTTCCTTGGATATTAATTATGTAGGTACAATGATATGCGAAGGTTCACAATCTTTTGTTGCTGGTGTTGTAGTGAAAACCCGATACAGGAAACTATTAACTATAATCCTCTCCTGACCTGGGTAGATTTGCTTATCAGCAGCCGCAAGCTGAATCTGCGCCCTTCCTTGGCCCCGCGTTCATGACCTTCCTCTTCATCTATCCATCATCCGGATGAACTTGACAACTGACAGACCCCGTGTTGACATGGATTCCACTTCGCTAACCAGATCTAATGAGCTTTGAAAGGCATCGTTAGCCAACCTTCTAATCCTACTAGGCTTTTAAGCCAGACTTGTAGCAGAGATTGCAATATAAAAGAAAAATAATCAAATTTTTTTTTTTAAATTCTTATCTTATAAGAACAATCCATTTAAAAAGATAATTTGTGAAAAATTATTAATGAAATTTTACCATTATTCAATTAATTTTTTTAAGAATTAAAAGAGAAAAAGAGATAAATTTAAAAAAAAAATCAAAACTTTAATTCAATCTGATAAAGAGGGTAGACTCAGAGAGACAGACATTATTGGAAAAATGTCAGAAATAGATCCTTTGGTCTGTTAAACGTAAAGCAATACCAAAATTGCATAGTTTTTTTTTTTTTTTTTTGCATGATCGAAATATCTATGTATCTTTGTATCCACTGAATTCGGAATGTAAGAAAAGTTAAAGTTAATATTTTCCTAAAAGGCCGTAAAGGTAGCTTAATGTTTATAGTTACTTGAGGGACCCAATCTAGATAAGTTCAATTAGATTAAAATTTAATTTGATGATGATATTCTAATATAAATGTTCTGATTTCGAAAGGCAAATAATAGAAAAAATCTGGAGTGTCTCCACTCGAATATCTCATAAATTTGAAATGGATTAATTAACATATATTAAATTTAAATTAAATTTAATTAATTATAAATTATAAGTATAATTGAATTGGATTAATTAATTAATTAACTAAAAAATTTAAATTTACAGTAATATAGTATAACAATATTAAATTAATTAATTAACATATATTAAATTTAAATTTAAAACCTATACCTTAGTTTTTAAGTCGAAATTTAAAAATTTAAAAAATTAATTCCGGTACTTTCAGTGATTCAATCAAGCTGAAATTCTATATATAGCAGCCTTATACAATTTGTAATCATGTGAAAAACTATCAAACATATATCTTTATTTTTACGGTCACTTTAGAGGAAAAAAAATCAAAACGTGGTAGGTAATGATCCCCTTCCGGTTGAGCTACATTTCTCAAAAATTGAGAGAAAACTACTAATTTTGAATAATACCCGTGTACCAAATTTCATTATTCTAGCTCTAACCGTTTTTAAATCTTGTCTACATACACACACCCACACAGACATTTTTCTCAACCTTAGTGATTAGTGAAAATGACTCAGGAGCTTTTAAAAGGTATGAAAACATCAAAATCTCGACAACGAAAATTTTCCGGCGAGATAGTAAAAACAAAAAAATGGTTCTATTAATAGTATTAATATAAAATATGAATATATTACAGTGTATTAATTAATGAAACCATTTTTTTTAAACTTATTTATATATATCCCTAGTTATAGATGTATGTTTAATCCAGAAACTAATTAATTGTTCCTTTTGGCTCCATCATATTGATTATGAAAGGAATTATGCAAGGAGAATTAGATTTCTCACCGAGTATTCGCTCTCCTGGGAGCTCCCCATATTGAGCGGAATGCAAAACAGCACAGATGTGTGATGGAGCTCAAATTAAGCATCGTTTCCTCTTGATACAATAGCCTTACTCATTAATAAATATAATCAAATTAACACACGAGTTTCATTGCATTTCTATTTATTTTGTTAGATAAATTTTAGAATTATCATAGATTATTATTTTAGAATTCTCAGATGAATGAAATTTAATTAATTATTGAATAAGTATATAAATAAATAAGGTTTATTTATTATTAAGGGAATTTTTATTAAAAGACCAAATTGTTTGTATAAAATTATTTATTTTAAATTAAAATAACTGTACAACGTTTCGACTGCTTATTCTGAAGTCGTTTTCAAGGAACTGTACGCTTGCTCCGATTCAAGGTTATTATTATTAATGAAATTCAATTGTAAAGAGAATAGGAATTTCATTAGAAAATTAATATGTTTTGTTCAGGAATGCATGTCTTATACAAATATGATCAATAGGGGTTAACCAAAAAAAAACCCAAAGAGTCATCTAAATAGTATGATAATTAACTCACATTGTGAAATAGGATTTTAGACAATTTCTTGTATTGTATGAGATTGAGAAAAAATAATATAAAAATATATAAAAAAAATAAAACGTTTAAATTGTCGAATTATTTTATTAAAAATGAAAATTAAAAATAAGTGAAAAATATTTTTAGTATGTTTGTTTAATCTTTTAACTCAATTAATCAAATTTTTAAAAAATTAAAATTAAAATTAAACTTGGAGCTATTTTATTCATTTATGGATTACTAATTTAGCTTGGTTGCGCCCCCTGAATTCTAGACAATGTACAGGGTGCGCCAGAGCAACCTACTTATTTGAAAGGTCAATAAAAACAAAAGTACTTCAGTTATTGTTTTAATTTTTTTTATTTGAGAATACAATATCCAAATTTTTTCATGCAGTCTTAAAAATGACATCGGATAAATGGCGACCCCCTTTGCGCATACACTGATGAAGTCGATTTTTGAAATTCATATCCACTCTTTGCAGCATATCAATCGGTATGTCGCGGTGCAATGGCGTCGCGAATGTTCTTGAGGTGTGCTATGGTACGTGGTCGATCGACATAAACCAGGGATTTCAAATAACCCCAATAAAAAGAAATCACATGGAGTCAAATCTGGAGAGTGTGCCGGCCTTTGGAGATCGCCTCTGAGAGAGATGAGGCGGTCGGGGAAATGTCGCAACAAATTCATTGACTAACGTTCATTTCTTCGAGTCTTATGGGGACCATACACTATGCGATTGCCTGCAGGCCGTCGCCTCAACAGGCGATCGTAAGACCAATATCGCCGAGTTCCATACACTAACAGTCAACCGCCTGCAGGCGGCCGTACTGAACTGTAGATGATAGCCTGAAGATAGCACACACTACAGTCCGGTATCTGCAGGCGGACTGTCAATCAATGAAACAGAACTGCAGGAGATCCCCAGTTTTTCGCTATGTTTGTTTTGTCAGTTCTTGGGGAACCCCAAGAAAAAAGGGTCTGGGTAAAAAGTTGGCTGCGAGATAGAGAGGCTAGCTCTCACATTCCTCACTCCCAATCGTCGCTCTCATGGTCGACTGTAAACAATAGCAAGTCGAAATACCACAGTGACGGGGTGTATACGTCATCTCCCGATGAGCCCGACTTTTGCTTTTTTACTTTCTTCAACTCTTTACGGAACGCACATCTCAAGTTATTAATTTTTTTTTCACTGTGTCAATGGTCGCTGACGGCACAGTTTTTTGATAGAACTTCAACAACTCACCGTACGCCTCTTTTATTAGCGTAGGTATCGTCCTTGACTTTCCATAAACAGGGGTAGGCCCGATATAATTCAATAAATGCAGAAATGAAAGGAGGTTTCCCGTCCATCTTTCCTCGTCAGTCCAATCTCGGCTGGTGAATGATCTCACGAAAATTATCTCACGCAAAACTGATGGAAACGGTGACAACAGATCGTTTGCCTGCAGGCTAACTGACAGTGTGTGGTGGGGGCACATGAGATCATTATCCGACAGGTCGCTGCCTGTCGCGAATCTCTCATCCTATCCCCGCCTGCCCGGTGACCACACACCTTCAGTCCGGGCGAACTGCAGTCCATTATCTTCAGATCAACTGATAAATGTGTGGGCAATCCCGATCTACGGCCTTACGATTATCTTCAGTTAAACTGACAGTGTATGGGGCGCTTTAGAAGAAAAAATTCCTCGATCATGTTCCTGTAACGAGCTCCATTCACGGTAACTGAGCGTTCGTTTTCTTCAAAAAAATAAGGACCAATTATTCCCATTACCGACATCGCACACCAGACAGTAACTCGCTCACAATTAAGTGGCTTCTGGTAAAGCTCACGTGGATTTACACCACACCAATAACGCATGTTTTGTTTGTTGACGCAGCCGGAAATGTGGAAGTGAGCCTCGTTACTGAAAAAAACGACCGCGTCTTCAGGCAGGTTGTCAATCAGCATTTCACATGCATTTTGACGGGCAACAAAATCGCGTTCAGTTAATTCTTGCACAACAGCCAATTTATAAGGATGAAACTTTCCCCTCCATATGCGCCCCCTCTCGCCCCTCTACCCGCCCAACTCACCACGCGGGAATTTTTTCAAATAATTAAGTTTCTCTGGTGCATCCTGTACAATTGTTTAGAAGAATCAGCATCATTTTTTTTTTTATTTTAAATTTATTTTTAAAATATATTTTTATATTTTGATAAAAAAAAAACATTTACGTATAATATCGTAAGCCATCTTTTAAGTTACACATGATTAAATAAAAAAAAAATGATTTTTTCTAATTCTAACCCCATTCTATTATTATTATCTAATACCATTATTTATTTAAATTCTTTTGATATTTATTTTTGCATGATTTTGTTTTAACTTTTCATGTTTATATGAAATAACTAATAACAACTAGAAAATAAAAAAAAAGAAAGCTCAATCCAATTTTTTTATTTGTTTATTTTTTATTTTTCGAAGGAAATTTTGTGAAGGAAATTATTTTTCATTTTTAAATGTGATTTACATTATGGTATTGATAAAAAATTCGTATTAATTTTAGTTTATTTGTACTTATACCTATTTTATTTTATTTAAAAATTCAGATTCAAATAAGGTTACTCTATATAACTCTATTTAGATTCCCATATTCACTAATTAAAAATAAGATTGATGCAATTTTTTCAACTTTAAAATGATTTCGAATGTGAAAATAAAAAGTGATTCTAGAGAACAATATAAAATATCATGTTAAATTATCTCTCGTATCCATATATTTATATCATCTCTATTCAAGATTTATATACTATACTATATGCTTAGAGATTTAATATAATATAAACAGCTTTCAAAAAATGATTTATGAATTTCTATTCCCTGAGCGATATTGCTTTACAAGCTTTTAAGAGGAATTCGTCCGTGACTAAATTTCAAGATGCGAATTTCAAGAGAAAAAAAGATTGAAAAATAAGTTAGGTAGCCACAAAAGAAAAGGTTTTAAGTGAAATTAAATTATTAAAAACAATACTCAATTATTTATATATAATAACGATTGATTAAAAAAATAATTTTGGATCTTAAATGTAAAATTAAAATAAAAATATATAAAATATGAAATATACTGTGAATTCACTGTCTTCTCAAACATATGCAATAAAATTGGTAACCACCAGGGTCGTCACGATATTTTTCTCTTATAGGTTTAATTAATTTTTTTCTTAATTTATCAGTGCTGATAGTAAAAATTCAAATCAAATCATAATAATAATTTTGAAAACATTATATTTATAACATAACATAATATTGTAATTATTTTTACTACTTGTATTATTATTATCAATATTATTATTAACATATTTATTGCACATATACATAAATATTTTAAAAGTTAGGATAAGGAAAATGTAGTTGGCATTCCAATTAACAAAGGGTATCTACAATAAGAAGTCAATATTCTTATATGGCAAACTCAGACATTATAAAACTGCCATCCAACCTGAGGCCCTTTATACAGCAGAAAGCCTTGCCATGCAAAGGAAAGTCCTGATGAAGAAATTAGAATTGAGGGAGAGAAAAATTCTGACGAAGATTCTGGGGCCATTGAAAGAGAATGGAAAATATAAAAGAAGACACACACACTACCATGAAGTAGCTGTACGACCTTATGGAAAAATAACGGATGAAATGAGAAAGAGGAGAATTGAATTTTACAGAATTGTGACACGAATGGATCCAGAGAGATTGACCAACAGAAAACGAAAGGGGCCTGGTCCTTTGAGGTTGAAAGGGACCTAGAAAAAGTGGGAATTACATTTGATGAAATTTGGGAACGTGGTCTAAAAATAAAAGGGTTGTCAAGAAAAATCTAAACTCGAAAGTGGATTGAAAAAAGGATGCAACAACATGGAGAACGAATACTACAATATTGGGCAGACATCAAAGCTAAAGGGAAATAACTTTTGAATTAAGCGGTCCTTAGATGGCCTAAAAAAATATTTTAAAAACAATTAAATTGTATGAATTAAGCTATTAATTAATTATCGATCCACCGCACTCCCCAGACCTGTTCCCAGCGACTATTTTCTGATTGCAGATCTCAAGAAGGAAAGAAATTTAGCTCTGGTAAAGAAATTGCTGAAACTTGTGTTTTTTTCTTATTTATTATACAGATTTATTCAATGGGTTATTTAAATTAAGCTATACTTTACTAAAAACTAATTATTATATATGAAAGAAAAGTATATATTAAAAATATTTTTTTCTGAAAATAAATATCCTAAGATATTGAAAAATATATTTTTTTACTTTGTTCGTCTTTTCTATGAACTTTAGAATTGTTTATATAAGAAATATCAATATATAGTTATATAAAAATGATCAAAAATTCAATTATGTCCGACTTATTTTAGATTTCGAATTGAACTTCTTTTCAATTGGTTATCAGAGAGCTTACGAGTCGTTGTAAGGAAGGTTTGAACCAATTAGAGCGAACATGATAAATTCAGTTGAAATTCACCAATCGATCCGTCTAGAGAATCCCCAACATCTCATCTGTTATCTTTGTGTCCCCGACGATAGGCTTTTTTTCTCTTATTTTGGTCTGCGTGAGGGATGATGCAGGGAGGGAGGGGGGATTCCTTGTTTGTCATTCCCATCTTCTCTCACCCTTAACCGAATATCGTTTTCTGTTTTTCCCCATTAGTCTCTTTCCCCCTTCTCGATAGAGAATCCAACTTCCTCCAATCCACCATTCTTTTTCACAATATCAAATTCAGGAAATCCTTTTAAATTTTTCTCCATTGTAAAGAAACGAACATGTTAATCAATTATAAATCATTTCAATGATTTTTCAATGTATATAAATTTATAAATAGAAGAAAATATTTTTTTATTAAAAAAAATATTAAAAAAACAAATTTAATTTAACTATCCATTTTTTAGAAAATAATGTTAATTTAGAAATTAAAAATATAATAAAATTACTAGTAATTATTATTGAATTAGTTGATAATATTTTTAAAAATATAAATATATAAATATTGATAATATTATAAAAGATTATATAAATAAGAATATCATTATAATGGAGGTTAATTACATAAATATGTAGTACAATTAGCTCTGCCCCCTGTATTCCCGAAGTAATACATAGTATTTGGTTGAAAATCTGTATACAAAAGGTTTTCATTCATTTTATTTCAATCAGTATATTTATACATTCATGTCTTTTTGTTTTCTTATTTAAAATATATTTTAATTTAATCAGTAAATTAATTATATATTTTATTGTATATGTTATAATAGAGTATAATATATTCTTAATCATTTCATTTTAATATTTTATTTTCATTTTTTTATTGAATATTTTTAATTATAATCAAATTTAAGAAAATTTAAATTTAAAGGCTTGAAACATTTTATAAAAGTAAAATTAACTTTTTTAAAGTTATCTATAGTTTTATATAAGGTAAAAGAACTTGAATAAGTTGAAAGAGAATAGGTGGTTAATGGAGGGGCTCAGGAAAGAGATTGTTAGAGAAATGTGTTTGCTGCGATTAATTTTCATTTATAAAACTATAGATTAACTAAAAATATATAACTTTATTAATTTAAATTAATTGATTTATTTGTTTTTATGGGTTTTATGGCTTTTATTAATTTTTCTGGATTATAGTTTCTTCCTCCCTTAGAAGAAACTTATCAATGTGGCGCTAGGAGATTAGAAAATTATTAGTCGCAGCAAACACATTTCTCTAACAGTCTCTTTCCTGAGCCACCTCCATTAAACATCTATTCTCTCCCAACTTCTTCAAGTTCTCCTTTATCTTTAGACTACCAACTGAAGGTTTCTCAATTGGTAGATCTGCCCATAACTAACCAAGTTCCTTGCTTGTCTTTCGCACTCTTCTAATCATGTGATCTATATATTTAATTAACATTTGTTGTTTTCATTATATTAAAATTTAAACAAATAAAAATTTTCATTTTTTTAATTTATATAAGTTTGAATTTAAACTGAGTTTTACACTTTGCCAAAACTCTGAATAATTTGTAAAAAAAAAATATTAATTTTGAGACTATAACGTTTCAGACAGACACACAGACAGACATTAAAAATTCTATACCCACTTTTGGATTCTAGAAGTTTTGAAACGCAAAGGTATGCAAAAATTTTTAAATTTTGAGCAATGTGCAGACAAAACTCTTTTATATATATAGATTATAAATGAATTATAATTATAATACATACACATATATATATAATTTTAATTATTCTTTTTTCACTTTTTTTAATATTTAATAATTTAAAATCTCTTGTAATAAATAATTTTTTTACTTTTCAATAGATAAAAATTTCTGAGCTTTTTGAGAGTAAAGGTATTGTAATATAGATTCACTGCCGATATGCGATTTTTGACAGATCTCCACGTTGCAAGTCATTCTGATCCCAAAAAAGTTTTCCCGTTGACGTATATATGTGTGTGTATCTTGTTTTCATTTCATCCTTTACAATTTTTGAGTGCTCATTCCAAAAAAATAATTATCTAGTATGGCAAAAAATGACTTTAATATTAAAAAAGAATAGAAAATGATTTTTGAATGTAAAGAGTAAAACCCAGATTTCTTTACAAATGGTTAAAAATTATAATCATAAATATATATAAAATGAAAAATAGTTTGTATTCGAAGTAAAATATGTAAGAAAAAATATAATTCTAAATATTTAAAAAGAAAAATGAGGATTTCAATGCGGTTATCAACTTGAATTTATCAACTTTATCTCTAACCCTTATAATATTTTTTAAATATTTTAAGTCTAACTCTTAGGAACTTAAAAAGACATTTTATTTTATATTGAATGACTATAACCAAGAGACTTTTATTTTTTTTATGGAAGAATCTACACATTTTTTTATATATTAAGCCATTTTTGTCTGATACTCTTTTCAATTTTATTCACATATAAAAGAGAATATATTTTAATCTTTTCAAACAAAAAGAGCTTTTAATAGTATATATTGTAGAAAATAGTGTCACTATCTTGTAACACCAGCGAAGATTGTTATTAAGTTAGAGAAAGATTGAGAGAGAAACAGCTAATAAAAAAATGGACGTTGAGATTTTGTAAAGAATATTCTATTAAAGTTTAATGAAGTAAAAAAAAACAAAATAAACGGCTTATATTTATAATCAAATAAGGTTAATTAATAAATTATTATTAAATATTAAATTTTAGTTTCAAATTTATTTATAATTTTCACAAAATATCTGAATTTTAATAAATTATCCAAAGAGATATATTTTTATTAATAATAAATAAAAATAAATAAATAAAAATATATATATTGTATTAAAAATAGAGCCAAAATGGAAGCCGAAACGTCAATACTCAAAACTCACAAAAACACGATCAAATAATTCTACATAATTAAAACTTTCACTAAATATAACCATGAATAGATGGTTATGTTAATGAGAGTGAAATAATTATTATCTATGTAACTTACTTATTAATTTATTTTTACTAAATTAATAAGTCTATGAATGTTGATCATTAATAAAAAAAAACAAATAGAATAAAAATATTGCTTTAATTTAGAAAGAAGTGTGTTCCTGCTAATAATAATCTTGCTGATAAGCAGTGTCAAAAAGATAAATAAATTGTCTTGATGTGAATTTAATTTATAGCCACAAAATGTATCTGCCCTGTTTTGAAAAGAAGGGAACCTCCCTTTCCCTACAAACATGTTATATTTTATCTACAAAAATCTAAAATAAAAATAATAAATAAATTTTAGATATATATTATATATATATTTCCTCCTTGAAAAGTCTGTGTGTCCATTACATAAATTCTCTTGATATATTTATTTTCCTACAAATTTCAAATTTCAAATTTGTTACCTTTTTCAATCAATATATTTAAAACTAAATTGCTATGAAATTGTATTTATATGTTTTCTTTTTAAGTATGTTTTTTTTCATTACCATATTTATTCTACTAAAAGTGATGCAAATCAAGTTTTCTTAAGTTTTTATCATTATCTCTTATTGATTAACAAAAAGATCTGAAATTAAATTAAGAAAACGGTTTTTAATGAAACTCTGTGAGGTTGTTTTGTATTTTTATTTTAAATTTTTTCGGTTTCCCAAAAGATATCATCATGGAATTATCTTATGCTTCTTTCCATTCACTTTCTATTTTCTATTTTCTTTAATAATTTAAAATGAAAGTATTGATTGTATCATTCTAAATTGTAGATGAATTTATTTATTTATTTATTTAAACCCGTTTCATTAAAGAACCAAACCGGTACTTTCCTTTAATTTCTGATAAACCTTTAGTTATTTAAATAAATAATGAAATCAATAATATTAAAATTTGTTTAGTCTAGAAAAAGGTTGTTTTATTTATTCTCTTTTAAATAAATGATTATTAGAGAAACCAATCTATAGTTAATATCTCAATATATATATATATATATATATAAATATAGATATAAATCTATACCTTGATCCACTAATAACAGAATGGGCGTTTTTCAAGAAACTAAGAGTATAAGAAGAAAAGTTACTTCTGACAAGTTTATTATTAGTACTATTATTTATTAGTCGTGAATGAGTATCTTAAGGACTGTTCTATTTGAAGAGTTTAAGACATCTATATCTAAAAGGCCACTTCAAAAGACCTCATCCCTCTTTTGAAAGTGCTCATCTTAATTATATTTGTACTTTAATTTAATCATTTTGATACGTAAATTTAGTAGTTAGCCTTTCAATAAATCTATATTAATGCATAACTATTTTTAATTGACTTAACATGTGTTTAAGTGTAAAAAAATATATAATTATTCACAATTTTTATTTATTTTTTTTAAATTTCTAAACTTGATGAGATTTGAATTTTATTTATATTACGAATGAATTTTGATTTAATCATCTTAATTAAACATTGTTTGAGCCCTGTGGGGTTGTTTCACCTTCCAGGGGATATCTATTTATCTTTTTTTTAGAATTTATAAAAATTCTTTTTTATCTTGTTAAAAAGAAGAAATATCAATTTACTTTTTAAATATTTTTTATTTAATAACTTAAAAGGAAATAATAAAGAAAAGATTTAAGATTATTATGATATTTTACAAATGTATTTATTCTTTTAATATGAGAGATGACTATCGTAATTAATAACTTAATTGATGAATACTTATGATTTAAGTAAAAATACCAAATTTTATCGAAATCCGTTGATTCGTTCAAGCTGTACACATCTATACGGACGGACGGACAATCATCATGCTAAAAATACTTTTTTCTGTTAACAAAATTCATGATTCATGGAGATATGTAAAAAAACTCCACATGTGAAATTGGTGTGAAAACAATACCTCCCTTACTATCGTCGGTCGGTAAACATGGGAAGAGTTCCCTCTTTGGAGAAAAAATCAAATTAAATTGATTTTATTCTATGCTATATATGTGTCACCGCGCATACATACATAAATTTTAATTAATTATTATAATCATTGAGATAAATTAGATATGTCTTTTTAATAAATAACCAATTTTTACCGACCGACGATAGTAAGGGAGGTATTGTTTTCACACCAAATTTCACATGTGGAGATTTTTACATATCTCCACTAATCATTCATTTTCTTAACAGAAAAAAGTATTTTTAGCATGATGTCTGTCCGTCCGTCCGTCCGTCTGTCCGTCCGTACATTGAATTGTCCGTATAGATGTGTACAGCCTGAACGACTCAACGGATTTTGATGAAATTTGGTATATTTACTTAATGCATCAGTGGGATGAATTGATCAACTTTTGGCGCAAATCCGGAGACCGGAAGTGGTAGTATTAGCGATCGACGATAAGAAGGGAAGGTTTATTTTCGCACCAAATTTCACATAAGGAGATTTTTTTACATATCACCACGAATGTATTGGTTTTATCCTCGGGAAAAATCATCTTCATTATGTTTTTCTTAATTTAAAATTATATGACGTCACCCAGCCTGTTTAAGCCAAATCTAAATTTCACTTAATAATTTTCTATTAATATTATTCTACGTTTTTTGAATTATGAGACTAAGGTAACTGTTGAGGGTTCGGGTTGGTTCGGATAGGCTCGCTATGATTCGTATATGCTGAGAGGGATGGAAATTAGCTTGGCGTGGATGGGCTGGGAGACATATTGGATACAGGCTTGAGGTTGACCGTCAAGACAACAGCTGAAAGACAACACGTTTCTCTACACAATATTGTATTAATATTCTTCATTCTTCAATATTCACATTTCAACATGTATATCAGGATTGTGTAATCGTAATGTATTATAATATAACATATTCCAAATCGAAAAGGTATTTATTTAATATATATATACGAATGATTCGCTCAACGCTGGCTCAACTTACTGTGACGCCATTACGAACGATCATTCAATGCATTTATATCAGGCCTATTGGCTATTATCATATAACAGACCTCTTGATCATTACTATATACAATTAACATTTATAACAAACACACTCCTTTTCGTATGCATATAGCTTTCATCAACTGAATAATCTTCAGGGAGTTTTTTCCTTAGTTATACTAAGGTTTTCTCCCTTCTTGGGGCTAATAAATTCTTCAATATACACCCCAAATTGAGTATAATTATTTAATAATACCTATTCATATTTAATCCTTCTCCAAACATTTATTTTACAGTAAACAAAAAAAAGGGTTTAAAACTGAAGCACGAGAATTAGGCTTAAGGACTAGTTTTCGACGAAACAAATGGTGCCTCCTGGTGAGGTTATGGACTGATAATATCTACATACAACGAGATTAAAAATTGAAAAACATTTCTAAATCAGTACCTGATCTCCATCAACATCGTGAAACGCAATCAAATTAAGATAAGTTACAAATTTAACTTATTAACAACGCTGTATCCTTTAATTCTATTGTTTAATTATTATTATTAAAATTTAATTTTCAATCAATTATCAATTTTAAATTTTCAATTCGAACAATTAATTCTTATAAGAATTAATAACGATATATTCTTTAATTCCATTATTTAATAATTACCAAAATTATCAATTTTAAATTTTCAATTCGATCAATCAATTCTTATAAAGATTAATGGCGCTATATTCTTTAATTCCATCATTTACTTATTATTATCAAAATTATAAATTAAAAATTTGTCAATTCCATCAATTAATTCTTATAAAGATTAACGACATTAAACATATCAATACATTATTAATTGGTATTTTTGTTATTATCATTAATTAATATTTCTGCTATTGATTGCTAATTATTGTTTTTTAAATAATCTTTTCTAATAATGGTATTACTAGAGATATTCAAACATTTCAAAATTATACAAGAAATACTATAGTAACTATAGTTATTAAAACATTTCAGAATTAAACAAGAAATAGCAATTTTGCAATTTGCAAAGTTAACAAAACCTTCTTTATAGAACTCTCAAGGGTACAATATGTAAATATATGTATTGTATCAATTTTATTCATATACATTATACTAATTTATCCATATAATTAGTATCTACGAATCGAACGATATGTTCATTAAATCCATTTGGTTATGGTATATCTGTATCCTCATGGCTATTCTACGAATCGAACGATATGTTCATTAAATCCATTTGGTTATGGTATATCTGTATCCTCATGGCTATTCTACGAATCGAACGATATGTTCATTAAATCCATTTGGTTATGGTGTATCTATATCCTCATGGCTATCCTACGAATCGAACGATATGTTCATTAAATCCATTTGGTTATGGTATATCTATATCCTCATGGCTATTCTACGAATCGAACGATATGTTCATTAAATCCATTTGGTTATGGTGTATCTATATCCTCATGGCTATCCTACGAATCGAACGATATGTTCATTAAATCCATTTGGTTATGGTATATCTATATCCTCATGGCTATCCTACGAATCGAACGATATGTTCATTAAATCCATTTGGTTATGGTGTATCTGTATCCTCATGGCTATTCTACGAGTCGAACGATATGTTCATTAAATCCATTCCACATCTATCTCCTCATGGTCTCCATACATATCATACTAATTAATTTTTATAATTAGTAAACTTTTCATGAGATACTTTTTACAATACATATCACTAATTTATTCATATAATTAGTATCTTCCTTTTTCCGATATTTAATCATATACATTACACAAATTCATTCATTGTGAACCTACTTGACTATTCATTTATTACACCCAACTTCCTGGCTATCATACACCTTTTAAGTGTCTAACTTTCAACTCTCTCTCGATTGATCAACGCATGATGTTTATAAAATCCTCAAAACACTACCCATCATTTAACAATATCTCATAATGATACGTCTAGATGATTAGTCGCACACAATCTCACGCGCGATTTATCTTAAACATCCCAGATTCCAATTAATGGTGAGTGCCATTATAATGATGCAGGATTCATCAGGTAATTTCATACCAGCTCAATCAGTGCACGATACCTGTGCGACTGCCAATTTCATTATTGAATCGTTAACACATAAATTTTAAATTCCCAAACAAACACGTTCTATAGTGGAATTTTGTGGATTGGACCGCGTATTGATGCTTGTTGTTGTGGGTTTGTTCGGGGGATGCGGGCGCGCGCGCGGCGCCTCGGTTGCCGCCCCCGCGGTCGCCTGGTGGCGATCAAGGGGGTGGCGGTCGGGGCGCTGTGTGTGTGCTTGTGTTCCTTGGATGGATTCGCGATGGCGGGTGTCGGTGTGTGGTTTGGTTTGCGGGGTTCCATTGTAAATAAAAACAACCACTAAAGCGTTGATAATTAAACATGTTCTATTCCTTCGGAGTAATTAATGGAATGCAAACTTTCTCAAAAAATCTAATACAAATAAAGGGCAAATCCATGAATAATAAATTCTAAAGATCACTATCCTTCTTGACAGTTAATCAAATTGCTGATCTGAGTACCAGTCAAGTTTTTCCACGTGACATGTTAACGCTCCTACGAAACATTTTAATTAACTGATCCACAATTCCATTTACCACGTTCAAAAGATGTTCTTATTGGCTCAGGAACAAGTTTCTCTCTTCTATCCATTGGACAGATCAATCTTTCAACACATGATTGTTATTGAATTTTGCAAAAAACACAACCGGTGTCCTGTCAACTGACTGATCTGTCAAATCAATTAACTCAATTTTTGGAAATTGAAAACACAAATCAAAGGAGCTCTAGATCTTTAGATGATTTCATATGTGAAACTTATTATCAAATTCACACTACTCGCAATCCATATGGTCAATATATTGTTAAATTGTCATTTCATATAAATAATGTTGAATTTGGAAATTCTAGAAATCAAGCTTATCGACAATTTTTATCTTTACAGAGGAGATTGAATGCTAACTCACAATTAAAAACTGAATATTGCAAGGTAATGCAAGAAAATATTGATATGGGCCATATGATATATGTTCCCGATGTCCCAGAGCCAGGATATTACATGCCTCATCATCTAGTAATCGAAACCTCCAGCACTACTACTAAGGTGCGGGTCGTGTTCGATTGCTTCTGCCAAATCAGAGAAAGGTATCTCATTGAATGAGGTTCTATTGATTGGTCCTACTATCCAAGATGGTCCATTCACTATGCTGCTACGTTTTCGATCTTACATCTATGTTATGACTTCAAACATCGCTCAGATGTATTGTCAAATCCAACCATCGTAAGTTTCAAAGGATTCTATATTATCATAATAATGTTATCAATACCTTTGAACTTCAGAGAATTATCTTTGGAGTCTCTGCTCCATATTTCCTTGCTATTCGGACTATTAATCAGCTTGCTGATAACGAAGCTCATAACTCTCCTAGAACTTTCGAAATTCTAAAAAAGAGATCTTTATGTAGACGATCTCTTAACTGGAACCAATTCTCTGGCTGAAATTCTTCGACTGCGTGTTGATATTAATCAATTGACAAACAAGGTGTTTTAATAGTTGGATGGCGTTTAAAACATGCCGCACTCTCATTCACGAAAAGAAAAAACATCTAACTCTCTTACCTTCTCATCATCACGTGACCGATTTGATTATCCGTGATATTCCCAAATACACATTTCATGCCGGAATCCAAACTACTCTATACAATCTTCGCCAGACTTTGGACTCTGAATGGTAAGGGTACAGTTCGACGAATCATCAGATGATGCATTCGTCTTCGATACAGACCAGTGTTATTGCATGGAAAGATGGTAGATTTACCTTCTGCTCGGGTCACCGAGTCAGCTGCATTTTCTCATGTGGCTGTCGATTACTTCGGTCTCCTGTACATCAAGGGATGAAAATTCCGTAATCGAACAGAGTTTTTTATATGGATGTCTCTTCATCTGCATGGCTACAAAGGCCGTACATCTCGAAATAGTGAGTGATCTAACAATTAACGGTTTTTAGGATGCATTTGTACGGTTCATTGGTCGACGAGGTGTCCCATCTCACGTGTATCCTGAAAATGGTACAAATTTCATAGGTGCAAACAATCAATCACGTGAGCACTATATATTGTTCTCATCTAAATCCCATCAAGGCATTGTCAATGATTTTGCCTTGGAAAAAAGTATTACTTGGCGATTTAATCCACCCTTATCTCCTCATTTTAGTGGCATTTGGGAAGCTGAAATGAAATCCTTTAAACATCATTTCAAAACGAGTGGTGAAAGATCAAGTTATTAACTTTTGAAAAACTTAACTAACTTGCTATACATATAGAATCTATATTCAATTCTCACCTCTTGTCTTCATTATTTAACGATCCTTATGATCTTATTGCATTAACTCTTGCTCACATTCTAATCTCTCACGATACTTCCCGAAAATAATATCTCTGATGTTCCAGATTATCGTCTCAACATATGACAATTCATTACTAAGGCCAAACAGTAACTCTGGAAACGATGGTATTTTGAATATCTACACGAACTTCAAACTCGTCAAAATGGCAATGTTCTCAAGGTAAACTCGAGATCAATCAGATCATCGTCGACGTCCTTCCTGCAGATGATGGAATATCTCGAGTCGCAAGGGATTTTCAAACGAAAACATCACTTTGCTATGTTTTTTAACAATTCATTCATCAATACTTGTTGTTAACATTCTAAACCATTGTCCATTCTATTGTAATCACTATACATATATCTTGCTCATTGATTCGCAACGGGGGGAGTGTGTTTAAGCCAAATCTAAATTTCACTTAATAATTTTCTATTAATATTATTCTACGTTTTTTGAATTATGAGACTAAGGTAACTGTTGAGGGTTCGGGTTGGTTCGGATAGGCTCGCTATGATTCGTATATGCTGAGAGGGATGGAAATTAGCTTGGCGTGGATGGGCTGGGAGACATATTGGATACAGGCTTGAGGTTGACCGTCAAGACAACAGCTGAAAGACAACACGTTTCTCTACACAATATTGTATTAATATTCTTCATTCTTCAATATTCACATTTCAACATGTATATCAGGATTGTGTAATCGTAATGTATTATAATATAACATATTCCAAATCGAAAAGGTATTTATTTAATATATATATACGAATGATTCGCTCAACGCTGGCTCAACTTACTGTGACGCCATTACGAACGATCATTCAATGCATTTATATCAGGCCTATTGGCTATTATCATATAACAGACCTCTTGATCATTACTATATACAATTAACATTTATAACAAACACACTCCTTTTCGTATGCATATAGCTTTCATCAACTGAATAATCTTCAGGGAGTTTTTTCCTTAGTTATACTAAGGTTTTCTCCCTTCTTGGGGCTAATAAATTCTTCAATATACACCCCAAATTGAGTATAATTATTTAATAATACCTATTCATATTTAATCCTTCTCCAAACATTTATTTTACAGTAAACAAAAAAAAGGGTTTAAAACTGAAGCACGAGAATTAGGCTTAAGGACTAGTTTTCGACGAAACACAGCCCTTCATGACTTCACAGCCTCGGGTAACGCCGGCAACGCCGGCTACTTCAGCTATATATTATAAATAAAATAAAATTAAAAATATTTATGTTATATCCATATCTGTTTTTTATTACATTAATAGATATATTAAAATTATTTGAAATTGTTTCTGTAGCTGGATATTAATTTATTTCAAACCGTCGGTCGGTTCGGACCTGGCCACAGGTCAACTTATTTAATTTAAGGGTCATCGAAAAAGGTGGACGGGATTTTGTTGTACAACTATTCGATAAATAAACACGACCAAACACGAAATTAAAGAGAGATTGAGTAGCATTATAAATATTTTGAGTAAGTAGCATTTATTCGAAATAAGTGGACGCATGCGCAGTTGTTATCTTGTCTTGCGCCACCATTACCGTGCGGCTCGAGTGGGTCTGTTACTTCAGAGATGCCATGACTACCGTACAGCAGAAAGCTCAGTGTGTTTTGACGTACGCTGAGTTTAAATCACCTGTGTTAGTGCAGCGTCATTTTAGGCGTAGTTATAGACAAAATCCACCAACGGACAAGGCTAGATGTCTGTCGTGTGACGGCGGGAGCACACATCGAATCTTTTAAGAGTAAAAGTTTAAGATTTTCTGACTTTTGATGTATAAATAAATATTCTACCATTTGTATTTCGGTTTTTATTAGTCTTCGAAATCCCAACCACCTTTTTCGATGACCCGGTATTATATTTTTTAAAATATTTGAAAGATATTGCAATAAAAGAATTAATTATAATCAATTTAATTTACATTTTTCTTTCTTTTTATAATCATAATTCTGTAATTTCTTTATTTCAGTCTTTAATCAAAAAGTAATTATTTAATTCCTCAATGTAATTTAAAGTATTGACTTGAATCTAGATAAAACGAACAAAAACTCTGATCAATCTTATATACTGGACTCTTGGGGTTAAGATGGTTAGGGAAGGAGAAGACAAGCAACTTTCTAACATTTAGGAATTGGGACTCCTATAATTCTCGAAAAGTAATATGCCATAAGGAACAATTAAGAGTATCATTAAAGAAAAATTAGACTTACTCTTTGTGAAGAATAGAAAATGTGCTGATAAAACACACTCACTTGTTAATATTAATAAGATATTGAACAATTAAAAAGAAAAAAAAACGTTTACTAAATGAGAGAAAATTTCATGAATTGATGAGACAAAGTTTGATAAACAAAAAAAAAGACATTGAATACGCGTTGTCCCTAGAATATTTAATTATACGTCTCGTTTGAAATTGAATTAAATAGAAAAGTCCTAAAACAAGACAAGATATTTATTCTTAACAGTATTCTCATTAAATTTAGTAGATCCAGTGGTGAACCTAGAGCTTTTGCCGCCCGGGGCGATCTTCAGTTTGCCGCCCTTTTTATTATAAGTCAATCAAATAGTGGTATTTATAAATTAATGCACATAAATAAATTATTAAGTTATTTAATCAATATTAATTAATACACAGAGTAAATTTTTTTACACATATTTGTATGCACTCATAAACATATTAATATAATATTTACTCTTCTAACTTTCATACTAGAAAAATCGTGTATAATGCTCTCAAAATTTATATTTATATTTTTTATTTCAAAAGAAAAATCGATGATTTAAAAAAATATTGGTATATCACTTCAAAGTAATCATATAAACTTTTCAAAAGAAATGACATTTATAAACTGATATCAAAAAATTTTAGTTAGGAAAAATTGCTGAACAAAATCGTAAAGATGCGTTTACGAATTCAACGAATTTTAATGAATACAATAAAATAAAATTATTATCCTGTTCTTGGAATTAGAATTCAAAATTTACACTAAAATGCATTTATTTACACCGAGGGATAATATTCGAAATCATATAGTTGATCATAATTTATATAAATCAAATAGTAAACTTATAATAATCATAATAATCATTTATTATTCAAGAAAGAAAAAAAATAAATATGAAATGAATAAGTTGCTTTTTACAACTATAAATAAATATAAAAAATGCCGCCCCAAGATAAGTGCCGCCCGGTGCGGACCGCACCCACCGCACCCCCCTAGGTACGCCACTGAGTAGATCTCTAATGAAACAAAACATTTATTTCTCTTCCCTTTCTTATTTAATTAATCATAAAAATGAGATTACTATTATTTGATGGAAATTCTATGAGATTATTTATATAAATAATAATTTACTCAAAAAAAAACATTTATAAAAAAATCATCTTTTATAAAATAACTAATAATAATATTAGTATGGGTTTCTATATATCAAATAAAAAAATTTCCAATGTTCCTTACCGACCGAAGATAGTAAGGGTGGTATTGTTTTCACACCAAATTTCACATGTGGAGGTTTTACATATACCACGAATCATGCATTTTCTTAACAGAAAAAAGTATTTTTAACTTGATGTCTGTCCGTCCGTCCGTCTGCGGTGTGTCCGTATAGATGTGTACAGCTTGAACGGCTCAACGGATTTTGATGAAATTTGATTTATTTACTTAATGCATCAGTATGATGAATTGATCAACTTTTGGTGTTTATCCGGAAACCTGATGTGGTAGTATTACCGATCTACGATAGAAAGGGAAGGGTTATTTTCACACCAAATTTCACATGAGGAGATTTTTTACATCTCCACGAATCATGCACTTTATATTGGTTTTATCTTCGGGAAAATCATCTTCATTAGTTTTTTCTTAATTTAAAATTAGATGACGTCGCCCAGCCCTTCATGACGTCACAGCCAGCTCCTACTTATCTATTTTAAATAAAATAAAATTAAAAATATTTATGTTATATCCATATCTGTTTTTTATTGCATTAATAGATATATTTAAATTATTTGAAAATGTTTCTGTAGCAGGAAATTAATTTATTTCAAAATGTCGGTCGGTTCTGCGCCTGGCCACAGATCAACTTATTTTCACTGTAGTTATACCTAAATCAGGTAACTTTATGATAACTTCAGGGCCGTCCTAAGATTTTTGGTGCCCGTGGGCTCCTAAAATTTTGCGCCCCTTTTTATAAGAAATTACACAGAATGGTTAGTAAAAATATATAAATCAATAAA
Source organism: Labia minor (assembly GCA_963082975.1). Classification (NCBI taxonomy): domain Eukaryota; kingdom Metazoa; phylum Arthropoda; class Insecta; order Dermaptera; family Spongiphoridae; genus Labia; species Labia minor. Next base: position 24,317,825 of record OY720344.1, read on the forward strand.
AAATGCCGCCCCCAGAAGGCTTGCGCCCTAGGGCTATAGCCCAATTAGCCCTGTGGTTAGGGCGGCCCTGGATAACTTCTCTATTTACCGTCCGACGATAGTAAAGGAGGTATTTTTATTTGAAATTTTAATCTATAATTTTTTTTAATATTAATTACAACTGATTTATTGTTTTAATGTAGTCAAATAATTTAAAATTACAATTTATTTAATAATTGTAGAAATTCAAATTTTTAAAAATCATATTTAAATTATTATTATTATTATCCGAGTTATTGCACTTTGCTGCTGGAAAAATATTACCTATTATTAGGATTATTATTATTAATATTATTTATAAAGAATTATTATTAATAATTTTTTTATAATTTAATATATATATTATTAATAAACCTATATCCCAAAATTACTATAAAACTTAATAACTAAATTCTATGTTACTTCTATAAAACGTATTGTTTTGCTGAATTTCAAAATAAAAAAAATATATATTGTAAACTTTTCATTAATTTAATTTAATTATAATTTGATAATTTGTAATGTAAAAAAATATTGTAAAAACATCAGCTAATTTACATATATTTCTAAATGTAATTAGATTTAATTATTAAAATCTGAGTATGTAGATCATCAAATGGTATGAGTATGAAACAACAGATAAACAAATTGATAAACCAAAACAAATCTCAAAATAAAAATCTAATTAGATAAAGTAAGTAATTAATGTTAAAAATATTAATATTAATAAATATATGTATATATTATTAAAAAATTGCAAACAACTCCTAATCAGTATATTTGTGTTGAGAGAGAAAAATATTTCATTTTTACTTAGTTAGAATACACCAGTGGTTTCCACATTTATTTACCGCCTCTTTTTCAGATAGAAATATTACTTAGCACAAATGAAAATTAATTTTTTCAATACATTTTAATAGCAATTAAACAGAAAGTTATAATTACGTATACATGTTTCTATTGTTTTCTTTAAGTTTAGTAAAGAAATGTGTAAACTAGAAACATTGTATAGTATGAGTATTATTTATCTATAAAAATAAAAAATTTCGTTTAGCTCAGTGATTCTCAACCTGGGCGATATCGCCCCCTGGGGGGCGATCGACATCTTAAAGGGGGCGATTATTTGACTAAACGATTTTGGGGGGCGATAAGTTATTTTTGAGGGGCGAAATCATTTTCAACTCTAAAAAAAGGTAAGATGATTTTGCGAACAGGCTTTTTAAACATTTCCTCTTTTTTTCAATTTTTTTCGATATGGTTCTAAAAAAAGGTCAGATGATTTTGCAATCAGGTTCTGAAACTCGATTTTTCACTATGGCTCTAAGTATCACCTAGTATTGGGGATTATCATGCAATTTTTATCTAAAAAACTTTATAGGGGGGCGAATTAAGAATCGGGTCTTACAAAGGGGGCGTTTGGTCCAAAAAGGTTGAGAAACACTGGTTTAGGTAATCCGATAATATTTTTATGGAAGGTTGTACTATACGAGTATAATTAGAATTTATAAAAATTAGACTAATTAGATTAATTTTTTTTTCTAAGACGATAAGCTCAACTATTATTTTATTATTTTTTTAGCAAATAAGTATGATAAGAAAAATATTTGATAATTTATTAATATTATATTATTGATTTTAAATTTACTAGATAATTATATATTTATATTCACCTGAAATATTTTGCACAATGAAAAAAAGATAGTTAAAAAGAAATAAAAATGAAAAAAGAATATATTTATAATATATAGGTCCATATGTGCTATTTTGGACTTTGAATTTAAATTTTAATTTGAGTAAGTATAATAATAATTAATTCTACTTAAATAGAGTAAAAACTTTAAGAGATATTAAAGATTAGGTACATTATGCATATATATTTAAAAATAAAAATAAAAAGTTGAAGAAAATAATCGCGATAGTCAATAATTATTATTTTAATTATGATATTAATTAAATAAAAAAACAATTGAATATTTAATAGGGTTTCCTCCTTTCCCAATAAATTAGCCCTTTCAAGCCTCGCCTTATGATATTTGGAAAGAGTATAAAAAGTTCGCCTGATTAAAAAACTAAAAATAAGCCGTTTGGTCTGCAAGCCTCTTTGAATCACCTAAGAATGTCTTTGAATTTTTGGATTTCGAAATGAAACCGCCTCATCGCTAGCTACCTAAGGGTGTGCATGGTCTTTACCAATATGGGTGGATCGCCCTTGATAATCGAAAAGGCCCTTCGCTCAAAAAGTAACCGACAATTTGTTCTTGTGTGTTCAAACTATTCCTATTTCTGAATTATCTTCCCGATTGCCCATTCATTCGATCCATCTCAACTACTCTCTCATCAATGCAAAAAGCCAAAATTCAGACCTGGCATGCAATTAATGCAATTCAACAACTCATCCCTTAATATTTTCTAGGTACTTGTTTTATCCACCCACACTTTTGGATTTACGAGTGTGGTCTGAAAAGTTTCCGTCCTGACCAAGAAAAACGATGTTTTTCAAATTTTTTTTGTTTTATTTTTCAAAATTCAAGATAGCCCTACGATGTCAGCTGAACGTGTGCGAAATATTTTGCAAAACCATATGAATATGGAAAAATATAGCAAAAAAAAATTTAAAAACATCGTTTTTCTTGGTCAGGAGGGAAACTTTTCAGACCACCCTCGTAAATCCAAAAGTGTGGGTGGATAAAACAAGTACCTAGAAAATATTAAGGGATGAGTTGTTGAATTGCATTAATCCTCGTATTTGTTCTAATCTAACCTTTAGATTAGTGGGATGAAAACGATGAAGACCCTAGGAGGCAACCTCCTGAAAATCTCTAACAACAAAGTAAATGTATATATCAAAGATTAGTCACCCTCTCAGTGTATCGTATCGAAACCTACCAATTCTAAATACTTTTATCTCTTCTGCCTCCTTTATCATTGTTCGTCATTCTTGACAGATGTGTTCTGAAATTTCCTGATCTGACTAAATTCTATAATATAGTATAATTCCCTATAATCTTCTAATTAATATTACCAAAACAAAAAATCAATGTAAATTAAATTATACTTGCTATTATGCAAGTTAATCTTTACTTTAAATATTACATTTACATTTTGAAATAAATAAAATTTATAAATTTTTTAAAATATGCCATTTTAAATAAATAAGAATGATTACTTACATTTGCTCGGCTGTATGTAGATCGTTTTATTATCATCAAAGAGGGAGAAATAATCAAGAATTCAAATCAACAACCAGAAGCAGGATCGAAGATTGAAATATAAAAAAGAAGTAAAAATTCACTTTTTATATATTAACATTTTAAAATAATAAATTTCAATTTCAATTCAAAATCAAATAATAATAAATACTGTCCTCGGAGTTAATAAACCTCGTAGATTAGAAAAAGTGAACTCGAAGACGAGTTGATGTCCCATCTCTCTCGCCTAAATAAATAATGAATTAAGTAAGATTAAATATTTATATCAAAGAAATGAAAAAAGTTATAAAAATAAGTAAATAACATTAAAATGATTCAAAAGTTATATAGATTTTTAAAAATATTACCTTATTTCTGTGATTTTAAATTACTAAAATTCTTTAAAATTTGAAAATATTTCAGAAACTTTTATGTACTAACACCTTAAAGATTATTTTCGTTAAAAAAATATTTAAATAAATAAACATATAAAGAAAATTAAAACTTTGATGATTTTTTTAATGTGTTTAAAAATAATTTTTATTTAACTATTAATAAAATTGAATTAACGAGTTCTTGAATCGAATCGATAGAATATTTAAGGCCTTAGTGATAAATTTATGGAATTTATAAATATATACATTTAAGTAATATATCAATAAAAGATTTTTTATTGAAATATTTAAATATGTATATAAAACTAACTAAGTTGACCTGTGGCCAGGTCCGAACCGACCGACGGTTTGAAGTAAATTAATTTCCAGCTACAGAAACAATTTCAAATAATTTTAATATATCTATTAATGCAATAAAAACAGATATGGATATAACATAAATATTTTTAATTTTATTTTATTTAAAATATATAAGTAGGAGCTGGCTGTGAGGTCATGAAGGGATGGGTGACGTCATATAATTTAAAATTAAGAAAAAACTAATGAAGATGATTTTCCCGAGGATAAAACCAATACAAAGTGCATGATTCGTGGAGATTTGTAAAAAATCTCCTCGTGTGAATTTGGTGTAAAAATAACCCTTCCCTTCCTAGATCGGTAATACTACCACTTCCGGTTTCCGGATAAACACCAAAAGTTGATCAATTCATCATACTGATGCATTAAGTAAATAAATCAAATTTCATCAAAATCCGTTCAGCCGTTTTAGCTGTACACACGGACGGACGGACTGACAGACATCATGCTAAAAATACTTTTTTCTGTTAAGAAAATGCATGATTCGTGGAGATATGTAAAAATCTCCACATGTGAAATTTGGTGTGAAAACAATACCTCCCTTACTATCGTCGGTCGGTAAAAAGAGGCTAAATGGTGTGAGTCTTACTTTAATTGCAATGTAGTAGACCGACATTTCATTTGGAAGATAAGATTGCTCTTTTCTGTGGATTCATTACTCTCTCTCTCTCTCCTTACATTGCTCGCAATAAACTGAATGACAAAATATATTTTTTTATTCTACATATTTAAGTAATAATCAGGGTCAATAATCCCCTCTTAGGAAAAATATTTTTTTTACTAATCGGATTATCTTTTTTTAAAAAAAAATATATATATCTAAATGAATTAAGCATATAAAAATATCATTGTTACTAGCTGGGCTCTTCGTACTTAGACCACTGGCTCTGCCCCCCTGTACCCACTTCAACGTTAATATATAATCGAATATCTTTGTATATCTTGTAACTATCATGTAGAAACGTGTTCTTACTTTTAACTTTCAACAATCACAAAAAAGTTGATTGATTATTAAATAATATACATTATTAGGAATGTGATTAAAATTTATCTATTTTACGTGTTAGAATTATTTTTAAAAAGAGCAAACGGAATTATTGATTAAATTAATAAAAAAACTTTTTAATAAAAAATGCCCTAAATAATAGAAAATGAAATATTAATTAAACCTTGAATATTATCCTTTACATATGCCCAACAAAAAAGCGTGGGCGAATATGAACATAAGTAGTAGGTAAAGAATATATCACATGTTTTCTTATAAATATAAATAAATATATAAATGATAAATGTTATCAGCATCAGTTTCGAATACCGACTGCGGGAATTATGTGTTGCCGGTATCGACTGCGCCAATTATATATTTACCTTGCCCGCTGAGATAGTGGGTAATAAAAAGATAAAATAAAAGGCAAGATTTGATCAAAAAATGAAAAATATATTTATTTGTGAACTAATTACAACTCACAATCATTAAAGGGCCGAAAGGGAAAAATGGTGTCGAGGATCACTAAAGTCTAAATCTCTGTGTACATTTCTATCTCTGCACTGCACTCCACTGTCTGTCGGTCTCAACGACAGCTTATTTATATTAATTTAAGTAGAGGGGTAGTTTCAGGGATGTGAAATACATGTGGAAAAATTACCTTCTTTCCAAAGGTCAAGTTTCCACTCTAATTTATACATATATGAATTGAACTATTTCAATTCAGGTGTGTCGACTATTGTTGTTATTATTGTTACCTGTTTTCAAGGGTTCTAGCCTTGATAATATTTTTCGAGGACCCTTGAGTCGGGGTCAGCTTGGCAATTAAAACAGACCCAAGTTTGTAAAATCAAATTTTAAGTCTAAAGGTTGATTGACAGATTATAAATTATGTCAATTTCTATTCTATACTTATTCTAATTAAATTCTAAATAAAGGCGTATGTGAGCTGAGGTGTGATGTTTACGTGGGAATATGTCAGATTACATGACTATATAATTAAATTTATTTATATAATCTTGACTTATTATAGAAGTAAAACTATTCTAGTTTGATATTATATATATATAATAATATTCAGCTTTTAAACTCATATTCTCCCGGGCCAACGTCGCAGCCAGTGTGCGAGCTGCGAATATGTACCTGGCGTTGGCTTCCCATCCGGAGCTTAAATATAATAATAATTATTTATATATATATGTATGTATAGGTCGAATTAAAAATGATATAAAATTTAATTCGACCCCAATTCATTATTATTACATTAAACTAATTGGTGAAATAAAAAACACAAACATATTATAATGTTGTTTTTAATTAATTTTGAATCGTCGGTCGATTCTATGCCTGGCCTAGTTTTAGAATTATTCTAAAATAATAATTTTGTCCTAATATTTTTTTTTATTATAATAACTACACTTCAAATACAGTTGTTTTGGCTTTCAACTATACATCTAGAACAGTGATTCTCAACTTATTTGCCCTATGGAGACAATATATTTTTATTTTCAAAAACAGATAGGAGATAAATAAAGATTCTTGATTACCTGATTTTTTTTCACAAGCCATAACGATTTGTACTCTTGGATTATATGGATTGTACACAACCATGATGAATAATGAACTCAATAAAAAGGAGACAGGAATACAACCTTTCACAAATATTGATTAATAGTTTGAAGGGATTAACATAAATTAAAATTGGAAGAAGAGAGAGTCATTTCAGAATCTTCAACTTAATTTAATAAATCTGATAAAATACAAGCTACAATAAACTATGGACAGTAATTGTTCAAGAAACCTCTCAGATTTTGATGAAACTTCACCAGTGGATTCCTTGTTTAATTCTAAGAAACTTTTTCACTAGGCAATCTGTTATAATTTTCGAGATAAAAAGGATTAAAGTTTGAATATTGACATCCATTGGACACACATATTTATGTTTAATTGATTTAGCCAGAAGAGGGCTACATCTTCACCGCTGTGTCTTCAATGGATGTATATATATAATGTCAATATTCAAACTTTAATCCTTTTTATCTCGAAAATTATAAGAGACCCTCTATATTACCTAAGGAAAGAGTTTCTTAGAATTAAACAAGGAATCCACTGGCGAAGTTTCACCAAAATCCGAGAGGTAATCCATTTCCTGAACAATTGCCCTATGGACAATTTAAACAAGGTAAATTAAATATTAATCATTTTTATTTTGTTTACAACTAATGAGCAAATTTCTATTAATAATTCGTTTTATTTAAAACATTTTGTAATAACAATCACAAATTTATCATATTTTTTTTAATATAAAGAGATTAATTTTCTATTGAAGTATCGTATATTTCATATATTCAATATATATTTAATGAAATATCCTTTTCGGAATTGAATCCTATTATGTTTAAAATAACTAAATGAGTGGTTTTTCCTTTTCCTCTCCCCTCTTCCCTCTCTGTTTATTTTTCTCTTTCCCACATTTGATAATATCTCTATACATATTTTTATTTAAATCTAACACAATCTCCTATATGTAGCTATATTCCAGAAAATATCGATAAATTATTATTACAAACCTAGTGATTTAATTTGGAAATTTTAATAATGTCCAACCGTAAGCATTTTAATATAGCTATTAAATAATTTTATAATCTTGAAAAAATTTAAATAATTAATAAGAAGAATTTTCAATTAAAAATTTTCAGTGATTTTTTATTGATATATTTGCTTTATACGCATTGCATTTTAATTGTTTAATTGAGAAGAAAAATGCTTTTCATGATGGTGTATCAACCGAAATGCACATCAAGCAATAATGATATTGATGCATAAGAACTTCAAAATATATCTGTGTTCATTTTCTCTTTAAAAGAATAATAGCTATCATAATAAAATATATAATTTTAAAAAAATGAAAGTCGCGTTCCATTGAACTTTATAATAAAGTAAAATAATAAAATATAAAAAAAGTTAATTTATCTCGAGAGATATAAACTTAAAAAGAACACTAATGCACTTTCTCTAAACTCTGTTTTTTTTTTTCTTTTTAGATAAAGCTTAAAAACTTTACGCTTTTCTCCCTTCTAAGTATTTTCTTTGAAACTGAACCTTTGTCTTATCAAGCAAGAGCACTAACCTTTAACATGCGGAATTCTCAATCGGGTAAAAAAAGACGTTTGCAAATTCATTTATCACTATTTAACACTTCATCAATCAATTTCTCTACAGTTGAAAGAAATTAATTTAGATAGACAATACAATTCACAACATTTTAAATCTATTTTTTTTTAAATGAGTTTTTTTTAAATAATAACTTCATTAAGATATACAACTTAATAATTATATGCAAGAAGAAATAATATAAATGAAGAATTGTTTATTTCTACTCATAAATTAACAGCAAAAAAAAAATTGATTTTTTACATCTTTAAAATATATATTGTTTTAATCTGAAATTTTCAGCGATTTCATATTATTATTAAATTATTTTTTCTATTTTCCAATCAAATCATAAAATCAAACTTTTATTCCTCGATTTTTATTTCATTATCAGAAACAGAATGAGGTGACAAGTAACTAAGAATAAATTCATTATAAATTTATGAATGTTCATGTGATATAATTTAGTCAAACTTCTGGTCAAGGCTCGATGAAGGGGATTCTTTACTTGTGCATTTGGGAATAGTATAAAAGAGGAAAGGCTTAATTGTAATTGACACGTGGAGACTGTGTAAAGAACTAAAGGCTGACTGGAAATTGCAAAGAGAGGGTGGCAAAAAGCCATTTCTTGTTGTCGCTGATTCGTGAGTCCAACATCAAGAGGGGTGGCCCTGAGCGCAGCCATCCCCTTGGACTCATCTGTTAGGAGGGTCCACGATAGCACAAAAAAATAGAATTAACACATTGCGGCCCAGACAAGCCACCCCTTCATCAGTAGATGACTTTAAATTGGTTTCCGTTTCAATTTCACAAGCATTTGATTATCATTTCCAAACTGAAATCATAGAGGAAGGGAGAGAGTGAGGGGGTGGACTAAAAATGTAAACGCTTGTTTGGATGCAACATTTCAATTAAATGGGTATTTTATTTTGGTGTATATGAATGCAATTTTTCTAAGTGCTTGGGTGGGTAATATGATAATAAAAACATATCACTAAATTGTCTAAAAAAATCATTTATAAACATGACGATTCACAAACAAATTTTTAAACATGGGATGTTTTACTGTTGATGTTGTTGTTTAATGTTGATCTAAGTCTATAGATTCAATTTTAAAAATAAACAACATATATTACTTTAAAAATTTATTTTAAAAAATATTAATTAAAATATATCGAATATCTTTATTGTATAATTTAAATTAAATTGATATAGGGTAGTACCAGTAGTTGACCGCCTTAAGAGAAAATTTCATAAAAAAAAACACTTATTCTTTAACAAAAGTGAGAATAACAACAAAACAAGTGCTAACATATTGTCTAACTATTTTTAATTATCACTATAACACAAATATTCGGTTAATGTATATTTAAATATTTTTTGTTTTATTTTTTTCTAAATGTATTTTTTTTGTTCTAGTAAATGACCATATTTTGATTCAGTAATTGACCATCAACCTAAAATGGGTTTAAAATAAATAAATGGAATAAAATGCACCAAGGTTTGGTTTTATTAATATTTTATATATATAAGTTTCTTATAATTTATTTTAATTATTCTTTAAATTTATAGTTCATATCGGGAATTAGTAAACATTTCTTGTTTTGATAATTACTTGAGGTGCCTAATACACTATTCCAATTGTAATTAAGGATGTCAGCAGTTTTTGGACATTTCCATAAATCTCCTGTATTCTCCAGAAGTTGAAATCGTTCTTCTTCAGTAAATTGTAGGATTTTATCGGAAAAGTAATCTCCCATATAAAAAAACTCCACGTATTTGTTTATCTTTTTTCGAACATGCAAACATTGAATTTTAGAGCCTTCTGATCCTCATCACTTATTTCAAGACAATTTTTTCATCTGTGTGATATTTTAAAACTGAAGTCACAATATTCAGAACTATTAACTCGTTCCTTACAAATTGTCTTTTCTCCCTTTATTTTTTTAGCTATCCAACTTGTTCCTCCATTTCTTTTTCATTTGCCTCTCTAAAGCTGCTCATTTTTAATATTTTTTATATATTCTTTCTTTTTTTCTTATTTAAATAATAATAATAACAGATATTTAATATTATATTAATAAGAATATATAATAAATTGACGACCCCCGGTCGGTGTGATATTTGTTTCAGAAATGGGTACCCCCTTGATAATTGTTAATATTCACATTAAGAAAATATTTCAAATTGATTAATATAATTTGTAGTATGAACTATTGAATTGAACTTTTGATTTGAAATTATTATTAAATAAATCATAATTTATCCATAGTTTAGAAATCCTTTTTAGAATTTGAAGACAAGTCATAAAAAAAATTAGTCTTAATTAATAAAAAAAATTCATAGATAAAAAACAAAATATTTCATTTAATTGATTCAGATTTTTTTAATTATTTCATTTTATTATAATTTAATCATTTTTTAATAATTTTTTTTAATAATTTCTATCAAAATATTTTGAGATTAACAATAGAGTAGTTACAAGTTTTTGTATTTATAAAGTAATTACAGAATTCGTCTTTAAAGAGAATTTACTGAAAAAGTATTTATAAGTCATTAGATTATAGTTATTATAAAAATTTAATTATACGTATTATCATATGACCAAAAACAGATGTGTCGTAAACTACAACAGAGCAATACATTTGTACTAATACCCATAGATAAACAAGTTGTTAAATCTAAACAAATGTCTAAATCTGACAATGCTGAAAACGTATTGATTTGAAGAAATGGTGTAATTAAATTTATAATTACAAATTCTAAATTCTAAATAAAAATATGAAAATATTATTGAATTATGCAATGTTTCAAAAATTCTTAAAATAATAATTTATTATTTGGGTTTGGCCCCCTTAACATCAACAGAGCAAATCTATTTCAAATAATGCTTGTGGCGAGTATTTTATTAATGTAATATGTAATTATAAAAAAATGATGATAATTTTTTTCGGTTTTTCATTAAATTTCATTCATCTTTCAATTAAAAAAATAAATAAACAAATATATGTTTTTTATTACTAATATTGTTCAAAAAAATAAAAAAAAATTGTGAAACTACTTATTAATTTATTAAGATTTTTTATGTTATTACAAATTTTATATAATAAGCTTTAATTTAATTTTGTTATTGAATTATCTCCTTAGTGGAAGCCCCTTAAATGTAGATTACCTATAAAACATAAAAATAAAATTAAATTTATCTAAACTTTTGTAGTTATATTTTAAAATGATCACAAAAGGCAATTTAATACAATTAACGAAAATTGTATATTTAATTATTCAAGATAAAAGATAATCACGCGGGAATCTATTACATTTAAACACCTATTAGATTTGAAAGAAATAAATAATGATTTTCTGTTTGTAATGTCAAAATATATAATTAAAATTAAGATCAAATTATTATTAATTAATTATTTATTAATTATTAATATAGAATTTTAAGAATTTAATTAATCTGAATTTTATCTATTATTATGTTTAAATTTTAATGATTATTTTTCATTATTAATACACTTTACTTAACTCACACTGTCCGGTAGTTTGTCCGTGGCATTTTATAATCGATATTTCAACAACTTCCCGTCATTCAATCAACTTGAAATTTTGCATACACGCTTGCTCCTGCTAATAATACACGAATCAATTGAAAAATCCACTGAATTATTTATCTATTAGTGGTAATTAATTAACTAAACTTTCATATGCGGTTGTCTTATATATATATATGTAAATAAACATACACATACATATTATATATATATATATATATATATATATATGTATGTAAATAAATTATATAAATAATAATAATAATATATATATATATAAAAAATGAAAACCGAAACCGCAGCACAACGTAAAAGACGATTGGAGAAGAAAAGACAGAAGCGTGAGTCCCGCGTAAAAGCAACTGAAACACCACAACAGCGTGAGTTTCGATTGGAACAACAACGACAATCTCAAATTAGAGCAGCTGAAACATCACAACAGCGTGAGTTACGATTGGGACAAGAACGACAACGACGTGCCCAACTTCGAGAAAGATTGAATTCAGATGTGACAATATTCAATGCATCCATTAACACCTTCTGTGATAGCATTTGTCAAATATGTACCAAACGATGCTATCCGAAGCAAATCGCAACATATCGTCCAAGTAATCAAGCCCTCACATACCTGCCAAATGAATTGAAACAAAATCGAGTTCTCAAAGTTTGTTACAGATGTAGAAGTCACATTTCGAGTAATAAGAATATATCACCGCCTAAGGCTTTCTGGAATAATCTTTATCCAGGTGTGATTCCCGATGTTATTAGTAACCTTACTCAATCCGAATTGAGATTACTGGCAAGAGTTAATCCGTTCACCAAAGTCGTCAAATTCTCAGGTCTCTTTGGACAGTACGGTTTTCGTGGACAGGCAGTGCTCTTTGCTCAGGATATATTCGAAATAAGTGAAAAGCTACCAAAAATGTTGCCTAGATCTTCAAATGATGCAGCAATCGTTGTTGTCACTGAACATTTGGAAAATTTAGACATCATTCGAGAGTACACAATATCTCGTACCAGAATATATGACGCATTACGATGGTTGATTGCTAATAACTCACTGTATCGTGATGTGCAAATTGACTACAATGCAGTAATGGATGAGAGTGACATAATTAGAGTAGTACAACCGGAACAGAAGAATCAAATGGATGAAAATAGCAGTGCTTATTTGCGCATTGGAGATGTATCAAGAATCGTACGGGCTTCGTGGCACCAAGGAGATGAGAGCATATTCACCTCTGGACACGCAGGAGTTCAATGTTGTGCAATTGTTCTTGCGAATTTAGTTAAAGCTACCATCTTTTCACCTAAGAAATGGAGTACTCTAACATTAGATCAAAATATGGTAGAAGGTGATGGGATATATGAAACCGTACGAATTCTATCAAATGAAAATCCCGATGCATATTTCATTGACTCAAATGGATAGCACTGGGACGAGGCCGTGCAACAATGAAGCACTAGCCGAAATGAATAGACTGGGTGAATGAATGTGATTTGGTGTTTGGTGTGCTTGGTTTTATCATACAGACGAAGAACATAACATTATTTAAAAAAAAAATTGGTATAGTGTTTTCGGATCGCACTCTAAAAGGTAATGTACACTCCTTTTTTTTTCTAAAAAAAGTCAAACTATTCTGTGGTTGCAAAAAAATGTTACACATGTTATTAATAAGAAATATTTAAAATAACGACTACATTTATTTACGTTCGACTAAAAAGTATAAAATAAATTTAATTAAAAAGAAATCTTTTTAAAAAACACACTTTACTTAAAATTGCACTAAAAAGTAAAAAATAAAATCACTGTAAAGTGTGTGCGCTCAAATTATAATAACACCGTAAGACATTTGCTTCCACTGAAAAATCCACTGAATTATTTATCTGTTAGTGGTAATTAATTAACTAAACTTTCATATGCGGAATATGGAATAGTTCACTATTTCAATCATAGATGGCAATAGTAGTTTTAGAGGCGCTGAAGCCCTGTTTTAAACTAAAAGTTTTTGCAACACATATTATATTTACAAATGTCAAAACATCTCTAATTAACCACGTATTTCTTCTTCTGGCCGATTAGAAGTTCCAGGAATCGGTTGTCTTCTTATATATATATATATATATATACATATAAATAAATAAATAAACATACACATACATATTATATATATGTACCAATAGTGGAAAATATATATACACCGTAAAACATTAGCTTCCATTTGGTGTTATTATAATTTGAGCGCACACACTTTACAGTGATTTTATTTTTTACTTTTTAGTGCAATTTTAAGTAAAGTGTGTTTTTTAAAAAGATTTCTTTTTAATTAAATTTATTTATATTTAGAATATGTTAAAATTTTAAATTTCAAAAAAAAAAAAAAAAGATAATTTTGCAAATATAAAGTAAAATTAAAATAATTTAAACAACAATTATATATATATTATATATTATGGAATTTTAAAATCATTTTTCATTCCGAATAAAGGCATTTATTTAATGAAAAAATGACATTTATAGCAGAAAATTATTTTTATAATTTTGAGTATTCAGACAAAAATAGTTTCATTTATAATATAAAATATTGAATATACTAATATTAATGTGTTATCAAAAATCTTCACTTAGTGGATAGAATTACCTTTTTGAAAAAAATAAATTTTATTAAAATAATCAATTATAAAGAGATGAACTTGCGAATAAGTGTTCAAAACTCAACAAATTTAAAAATTTAAAATTTGATTTAATAAATTAAAATAGTCGATATTAATTAAAACATAAAAACATAAAATATATATGAATAATAAATAGGTTATATTGACTAATTATTATTTCAAAAAATATAATCAATCAGTACCCCTTATGAATAAATTCATAATTAATTACGTAATTAATTAAGTAAACTTTATTAGGAAGATTATAATTAATGATCAGATTAAATAATCATTTTTATATTAATCAGTTTATTTTGTTTTTATTGATTTAATTAAATTAAATTGAGCTAATGAAATGAGAATTCATTTATTATAAATTAATTTATATTCTAATACACTGTATAAATTATATATCATGAAAATATTTTTAAAATTTTGTTAGATTTAAATTTAAGTGATTTTTAAGTTAATAATTATGTATGATTATTGAACTATAATAAATATATAAAGCTTGCTTTCATTTCAATTAAAGGAGTGGTAAATAATTGAGACACATTTATAAAAAATATATATTAAATAAAATATTATTGGAATATTAATTCTCGAAAACGATTATTCTAACGTCAATTGCTTATTTGAAAGATAAAAAAAATGAACAAACTTTTTTTTTAAATATAAATATCGTTCTCTGAGGGTGAATAATCACTATTATATATCGATACTATAATAAATAAATTAATAAATAATATTAATAATATTTTTCTAGTAATAAATCATTCACATTATAAATATGGTATGTAACTCTCTCAAATTTTGATTTTTGATACCGTTTTAAAAGAAATCAATTCGAATTCAATGTAATACAAAATAAACAATTGAATTAGTTAAATTTATGAATATCTTACGAGTACAATTAATTTGAATTAGAATGATCTCACTTTTCAAAAAAATAAGAGTAAGTTGTAAATTGTTGATATGATTTTAAAAAGAGTAAGTATCTTTGTTATTTAATTAAAAAAAAAATTTTCAAATTTTATTTTATTTACAATATAATTTAAATAAATTGAAAATTTTCTTGATTTGAATTTTAGGAGTTTATTTTTCACTTTTGGTCATTTGTTTTCATCACCTTTTCTCATTAGCAGCCATCCATAACCATACGCAGTTTTATACATATCGACTATACCTTAGTATATTTTATTGAACTTTCGAAGGAAAATGAAACTTGTTAATTATGCAAGATAGCGCGTGTAGTAACGGGAATAACAGCCTAGGGCTGTATCTCGCCCTAAGTTACCCCTGGTTCTTAAAGAAGAACCGCAGGGGCGCAAACAACCCTCCTGCTACAAATGGCGCCAATGCACACGTGTCAATTACATTAAGTTGCTGCCACAAGAGAAATGGAGTTGGACGCAGGGGGGTCTGAAGCTTTTAACTCATAAAGGAAAAGGATACAGGGGTGAATTAGGCCTAGCCCTTTTTTTAAGCCAAATTATTATTTACTTTTGCAATTTGCATTTAAAATTAACCAAATTCAAAACTAATAGAAATTAAGAAGAAAATTTGATTTAGGGAGAAAATCGAGAAACCATTTTTCTTAGAATTCTTTTTTTTTTATTCCAATACTTAGTTTGAGGGTAAATGATCATGCAGGGTTATCAAGAATGAGTAAAATTCACAAATTTGAAAATCGTTAAAACAAGCCTTAGCTATATATATGTGAAGTTTGAATTAAATGACACCTTTAGAAAAAAATTAAGAAGTTGTTTATTTAATATTTCATTCCATATATCTATTTACAAAAATAAATCAGAAATATCAACGATTTTCATATATGTTATAATTAGGGTAACCGTAGTGTAAAAGTATGATTACCCTAATTTTAATTATTACAAAAATAAATTGTCATTTTCAGTGATTTAATTTTATGTGTTAGTTGAATATCTCTATATTCAGTACAATGACGGTAAAAATAGTCATATATTGTTAAAAATTTGAAACATTTTATTCATATATATCTTTTCCACAAGTGGGCAAAATAGCAACCTTACAAAAATAAGTTGACCTGTGGCCATGTCCGAACCGACCGACGATTTGAAGTAAATTAATTTCCAGCTACAGAAACAATTTCAAATAATTTTAATATATCTATTAATGTAATATAAAACAGCTAGGCATACATAAATAATAAATATAAACATTTTTAATTTTATTTTATTTATAATATATATGTAAGACCAGGCTGTGACGTCATGAATGGCTGGATGACGTCATATAATTTTAAATCAAGAAAAAACTAATAAATATGATTTTCCGAGGATAAAACCAATACAAAGAGTATGATTCGTGGTGATATATAAAAAAATCTCCTCATGTGAAATTTGGTGTGAAAATAAGCCTTCCCTTCCTATCGTCCATACTACCACTTCTGGTTTCCGGATTTGCACCAGAAGTTGATCAATTCATCCCATAAATATACCAAATTTCATCAAAATCGGTTGAGCCGTTCAGGCTGTACACATCTATACGGACGGACAGACGGACGGACGGACAGACATCATGTTAAAAATAGTTTTTTCTGTTAAGAAAATGCATGATTCGTGGAGATATGTAAAAATCTCCACATGTGAAATTTGGTGTGAAAACAATACCTCCCTTACTATCGTCGGTCGGTAAAAAACAATTCTTAAAAATATATTTTGATTGAATCTTGAAACCCGGAAAATATGTGTTTAGTGGAATCAAAAATAATGGCTTGAAGGCTTATGATAAATAATTACTGGACAATTCTAAAATCATCTTTGTCTCTTTAGAAGAATACCTACATTTCTCATTTTCTCACACATTCATGTATATTTTATGTTATTTGGAACCCACTTTCAATATAAAAATTTATTAATAGTTATAAAAGTATTTATTTATAGATACTAAAAATAATGTTATTACTTATTACCTTCTGGTATATTTTAATTTAATTTGATTTATTTAAATATATTATGATTATTTTCTTTATTATGAGAAGTGAATGAATATATATATATAATTTTATCAAAGGCCAATTGTGTCATAATGATATCATCCATCATACCTATAAGTTATTAGTTTCATTCTCTATTAAGCTACCCCTCCAGGGAGAATTTAGTTTTATTCGCCGGGGCACAGACAGAAACAGTAAACTACTGAATCCTGAACTATTCCATTATATCAGTCTTTACGCTGCCCTGTAGATTACTTAGGAAGAATGAAACTATTTTCCTACACCCAAAAATATATCTATATAATTAAACACAATTAAACAAACAAATAATAAATAAATAATAAGAATAAAATATATATATGTAATGTAAAACCGAGGGATATGACCAGGTTAGAGATATGACGTGTTACCTATATCTCGAAAACTATCCCTTTTGGGGTGGCAATTGGTGAACGAGAGTAGCCAGATTCACAACCAGATAAAGCGTGTCTACATTATTTCTAAGTGGATCCTTGATCAAGAAGGATTTCTTATGACCGCCATTTGAAGATCAACGCAAGCGAAATAGGATCATATTTATTTCAAAGGCTCATTATTTGTTTTAGATATGTTTTAGAGATATGACGTGTTTTTTATATCTCGCAAACTTCTCCATAAGCAATGTTCCTCACACCAACTCTGCAATTTAATCACCCCTGTTAGAGATATTGCCGAAAAGTGGACTTTTTTATTTTTGTAAATTTTAGTTGTTCTTATTTCAAGAATAAAGATGATAGAATACCTAATAATCTTAGGGTACTTTTAACAACATAATCATGTCATAATAGGTATTAATGTTTAAGATTTAGCAAAAACCGAAATTATGCGTCATATCCCTCTGGTCTACCTTAAATATATGCATATTTAAATTGGACAAGAAACATTTAAAAATAGAAGATAATTTTTTCAAGATACAAAAAATTTATGAAAGGCCGTTGGTTCTCCATGTATATGACAAAGTATAATTTTTATTTTATAAATAAATATTTTTTTTATAAATAATGAAATTGGAAAAATTTCATACTAGAAGAATCTTGTATAATGCACTCTAAATTTATATTATTTTTAATTTCTTTTTTTAAGAATATTATTGACATTTTTATAGCCCTAGATCTCAATTATCATTTGATAAAATTGCTATAAAAAATTCTTAACAAAATTACAATGTTGGGTACAGAATTTTCAAATCTATACTGTATAATAAATTTTAGTTGAATTAATTAAAACTAAAAATTATAAATTAATGAATTGTAATTTATCAAATTGTTTTCATCTGAAAAATTGAACAAAACAATTAAAATTAAAAAATGTTTTTAATTTTCCCACTTTTTTATACATTTAGTGTTTTGGTTTTTTAGTTATTGGCGACCCTGTTATTGAAAGTTAATTCTTTAAATACAAAATATTAGTTCGGCATTTAATTTTCATATCTATCAATATCTATTCTACACAGAGCATCCTTAATATTCTATCATTGATGAATTTTAATATTTAAATATATTTTTAATATTAACTAATAAAAATGGATGAAAATATTGAAGGTATTTATTGAAATTCAAATTTCCTATTGATAAATATACATTAATAATTTCTATTGTTCAATGTTTTCATTATATCTTTGGTCAATTAGATAAATTCATTTTATTTATATTTATTTTATTTTTTAGTTCAAAAAGTCATTCCAAATCAAATAATACGATACATTCAACCGTTTTTCCGAACTTTACATTCCCAAACTGGAGCTTTAGTTACATATATGATAGTTAAAGAAAATGCGGTTATATGCATTGAAGGGAAAAAAAATAATGTAGAGTTTGCTACAAAAAAGCTCTTGGACTTAATAAAAAGAGAATTTCAAGAAGACTTTGAATTTGATCCAAATTTAACATATACCCCACCGCCTCAAATCGATTATTCTTCAATCCAAGAACAGGTATTTAAATAAACTCTTAAACATGAATAATTATTTAAAATTATTTTAAAAAAATTTATAAATCTAAATTTTATCAGATATATAATTATAAACAATATATTATTAAAATAAAATATTAAGTCATATTTTCATATTGAAAATTGTTTTCATATATTTTAACTTTTAGCATGACAAAGAAATGGAAAAATGGAATGCTATGCCATCGATCGTTAAAAATATTTACAAAGAACATCCTCAAGTGTCAAAATTTACTCAACAAGAGGTTGCTAAAATTAGGTAAATATCATATTTCTTAAAAGATTATAATTTTTATTATAAATATAATAAAAACTTTGTAAATTTTAAAACAAATATTACAAAGAAATTTTTTATTTAATTTTTTAAATATTAACATATATTTATTCAAATTTCTGCATTTATATCTTTAAATTTATTTCATTTCTTGATATTATTTTTAAATGTAATTTTAAATTTTATTAAATAAATAGTTTAAATATTGTATTTTGATTAGACTCATTTATTAATAATTTATATAAATAATATCAAAATATTTATTTGTTGAAATTAATCAGTTTAACTATAACACCGGGCCTGAAGTTTTGGATAAAGTATACGGAAAACTACATTCTAAAGGTCTAACAATTTCCTCATTGAATAAATGTTTTCGAAACTATTTACTATATGTTTAGATTTTAAGAAATACATTCTCTTATCGCATTAGATCTAGACTAATTAGTTATTTCTTTTTTTTAAAGTAACTAACCAAAAAATAAATGTCTTCTGATCAGAAAAATATCTGAAATATATCTTTAAACGGATTTTCACTTTTATTCTTAAGGGGTAAGAGAAAGTTTCCTTTCTCATTCATAACTTGGTGTTAAAATAAGCTTATTTTTATATTAATTTAAATGTTTGAATTTGAAAAAAAAGTAAATTATTTTACATTCATTTCTTTGTTTATTTTTCAGACAAGATATGAACAATATTTCAGTCTCATTGCCTTTTAGTATTGAAATATCACAAGAAGAATTAAATAAAGTTCCTAAGCCAATAAAAAATTTTGAACATGCATTTCCTTTAGGAACTCCTATTTATAAAATGTTAAATGGGAGATTCTCTAAACCTTCACCTATTCAAGCACAATCCTGGCCAATAATTCTTTCCGGATTTGATATGATAGGAGTTGCTCAAACTGGAACAGGTATTACATTATTATAAATATTTTATTTTATATTTAATTTCCACTAAGCTTTAAAAATTAAAGTAATTATTCCTTCTAATCTATTCAAATATATAAACTTTTATATTTTTCCAGGAAAAACATTAGCATTTATACTTCCTGCCCTACTACATATTGACGCACAACCAAAAGATATTCCTCCGAAAGGTCCCAGAGTGCTTGTTTTATCACCAACACGTGAACTTGCTTTACAAATAGTAGATGAAGTTAATAAAATTGGATCTGAAAAGAAATGGTAAAAATTTAAATTAATTATAAATTTAGCAAATAATTCCATATATAGTAAAATCTTCTTTTTCGCGCTTCTTTCATTCGCGTTTTCACTATACGCGGGTTAAAAAAAATCCGGCCTAATTCCTATATTCCCGGCTAAAAATTTCTTTATTTGCGGATCTAATAAGAACATACATAATAATAAAGGATACCAATAGGTATCCAACCAAATATCCTTTCTAAATACCGTCAAATGAACTAAAAAAAAGTAAAATAGATCTTATTACAACCATGCCTAAAGTATGTTGTCGCCGAGGACTTTGACATAAGCCGCCTTCGCCGCGATCGGTGTTTTTGAGAATGTAAACAAACTGAAGCCACACACATAGAAGTCATACTGAAAAAACTATGGCCTACTCTGACTGCGGAAAATAACTAAGAATCTGTGCAAGTTCAAAATTTGAATGCAATCAGCCGAAATCTCGAATGGAATAGGACGAGATGAGTTCGAACAGATAGAATCAAGTGACAAGTCAGGAATTACTTAAATCGCAAAATGATGATTTGACTGAAACCGACTAGGAGGAAATGCTAAATTCACAGCCCATTGAAGAAGAGGTTTCAATAAGCACTGGAAATGTGACATTTAATTTTAAAAATTTTAGTGAAGATTTAAGAATAGCAAATGAACTTTGCGATTTCTTTATGAACATTGATCCGTCTATAGAACGAAGTCTTATTTTTAGAAGCAAATTGCTAAATTGCGTATCAGTCTGAATTGAAGGAGCTTTTAAAAACAAAAGCAAGAGAAAATTAGAAAATTCTTCAAACCATTTCCTAAGCCTTAAGATAATTAATCAAAATGTTCAAAAACTTCAATTAAATTGATTTTTTTATATATTTTTTTTTGTCAACTAGGGAGGGACGTATTCCCTATAACCCCATATAAATTACCATTCCGTACTCACGGTTTCTGTATTCGTGGCTTATTTATGGAACATATACCCCGCGAATTAAGAAGTTTTACTGTAATATATTTGATACTGTATTAAAGTACTTTTTTATAAATCAAATTTTTTTCTATTATTTATAATAAATTATTATCAAACAAAATTTTCATAATGTTTTCAACTTCTATTTTTAATTTTCTATTTTTATTTTTTAGTATATGTATTTATGGAGGAGATAATCGTAATCGTCAAATGAAGAGAATTACTCAAGAATATATAGATATAGTCGTTGCCACTCCTGGGCGATTAATTGATTTTATGAAAAGTGGAACACTTTGTTTAGATTCTGTTTCACTTTTAATTTTAGATGAAGCTGATAGAATGCTTGATTTAGGATTTGCACCGCAAATTCGCATTATTATAGCTGATATCAGGCCAGATCGTCAAATTGTTTTAACAACGTACGAAATCAATTTAAAAAAAATAATTTATATTATTGTTAAATTAATTATTCTAATAATAATGTTTTTACTTTGTAGAGCAACTTGGCCTACTTACTTGCAATGGCTAGCCAAACAACATACAAAAAATCCTATTCAAGTAAATGTTGGGAGTCTTGATTTACAAACCGTTGAAACAGTTAAACAAGAAATTATAATAATACATCCAGATAAAAAGGAATTATATGTAAGCTTTTTTTTATAAAACATTTTTAATGAATAATAATAATATTTTAATAACTAACTAAAATTTATTTTTAGTTATATAATTTTATGGACAAGTTAAATCCAGAAGAAAAATGTTTAATTTTTTTTGGAAAAAAATCTATGGTAGATGATGTTACAAGTAATATGGCCATTAAAGGTTATTCGGTGTTATCACTTCATGGAGGTCATGATCAAAGTGATAGGGAATCAACCATTGCCGATTTTAAATCTGGTGTTTGTAATATTTTATTGGCGACTGATTTGGCTTCACGTGGACTTGATTTTCAAATAGAGTGAGTTTTTTTTAATCTAAACTATAATTAGAAATATTCTAAATATTGTCTGATAACTAATTATATTTTTTTATCAGCTTATATTGCCATTCTGGTAACCATTATTATTTTATAATTCCAATATATATTTTAAAGAATTTTTTTTCGTTAGGGTTGTATTCAATTATGACTTTCCAAAAAATATTGAAGAATACGTCCATAGAGTCGGTCGTACAGGTCGTGCTGGACGTTCTGGACGATCAACTTCACTGATGACTCGAAGTGACTCTAACAATGCTGGTGAATTGATTAAGATCTTAAAACGTTCTAATCAGGTAAATATAATATAAATAAAACTATAGTTAAAATAAAGTTTAGCGATACATTTATCAATGGTGTAACATATTGAAAATTAAATTAATTTGAAAAAATAATGATTTTAGATTGTTCCTGCTGAATTATATGAACTGGAAAAATTCCATGAAGAAAAGAAATCTTTTAGAAGTAATTATGGTAGACCAAGAAGAGGGTACAAAAATTAATGATATTATTATATATATTTATTTATATTATTTTCTTTATAATTTAAAAAGTTATTTTAAATATTTTTTAAATATATATATTTAGATTTAGATATAGATATTGTTATATTTCATGATTAAAGTTGTTAAACAAAATTTATTATATTTTTTAAGTCTATTTTTTAATAAAAAAATATTCTTGAAAAAATTTGAAAATGTTCATAAAATAAATTTTACCTAAAATTTGAATTCGCTTATTTCATTAATTTATTTTGGCATTTATATAAAAAGATATCAATCATTATTTATTCATTATTGAAAAATTTAATATTTATGATTATTCAAAGATTCATCTCAATTTTCCGAATTTTTAAAAATCTATACATATTTTTTATTTTAAATGATAATATAATTTATTATTTTTTGTAATATATATACTTTACTTTTAAAATTAATAAAAATAAAATTAGACAATAATAGCTATTTTCCAAACATATATTAAGTTTTTTTTTAAATAAAAACTAAGTAGATTCTGCTAAAGAAAAATCAGAATCGATGACCAACCTAAATAGATACAATGAAAATTTTTTATAGAATTTTATTGTTGGTTAATAATAAATATAAATATATATAACATAAAAGTAATGTCTATTATATTAAATATCAAAGAAAAAAATATGTAGTCCCTTTCCAGTTTTATTAAAACTTTATATTTTAATAAAGAATAATAAATTAATAAATGAAATAGAGTTTCTTTATAAAAATTAAATTTATACCTGAGATGACGGAATATTTTATTAGCAAAAAAGTTTAATATTTGTGATTATGAGAAGTATAATTATTATTCTTACTTAGGGTTATAAAATTGAGAAGGCTGTGATGGGCAGGACACGTGGCTAGAATGGGAAAGGAAAGAATGGCGAAAATATATATTGGTGGGGAGACCGATTGGGAAACGTCCGCTTGGAAGACCAAGGACGCGGTGGGTGGACAATGTAGAAAGGAACGTGAAAGAGATGGGAGAGGATATGGAATCTGGAAAAGTGATCTTAAAAAATATAAGCAATTTGATACTTCTTCAACTTTTAACCAAAAAATTTAAACAACCCTTCATTAAGAGATAAATTTTCTATTTTTTTATATAAACAATATTCAATCATAATTAAAATATGAATTTAAATTATTTCTATAAGAAGAGATTCTTTAGAAGTTTTTTCTGGTTTAATAATTATTGCTTTTTCAAGTAGTTTTAATAAGTAATCCGGAATGAGATGTTCAGAGTGATGAACTTCTAACCATGGATCTCCTTTATCTCCTTTTTCTCCAACTGTTAATAAAAGTTTAATTCCCACTCTGCGGTCGATGGAATCCTCTGGTTTAGAACGTCCAGCGCCTAAACGCCAAGACACTTCACCGATTGTCATTGCATCAATTGAGTTCACAAATCCACTTTCAGGAAGTTTCAATTGAGTGATCTAAATTAAAACAAAAATTATTTAATCTAATACTTAAAAATTATTATATTATTAATTTAATTTTATAAAATATACCTGTGAATCTGGTACTTTTTCCATAACGTTCCAAGGATTTTTACATATTTCTTCAGCTATGTTTATAGTTACTCCTTGACAAACAAGCATTTTTTTGAAACACTTCAACGCTGATCCAGAATCTAAAGATTTCGCAATTAGATCCTGCCCTTCCTCTTGATTTTGAGCAAGACCTTGCATTTGTAATAGAAGTCCACCTACCAGGATATTACATTAAAAATCTTTTTATTTTTATTTATTCAATTACAAATCAAATTTTTAATCCTATTATTTTAATCGAGATTTAGATATATTAAATAAACATACCTTGAAGCATAACAAGTTCTCGAATATCGGAAGGTCCCCCACCTTTTAATAATTCAATACATTCTTCTATTTCAAGCGCATTTCCAACAGCTCGGCCAAGTGGATGAATCATTTTAGAAAGAACTACATGTGTATTAACACCAAGTTGCCCCGAAACTTCAATAAGTTGTTCTGCAAGGATTCGAGCCGCTTCAATAGATTTTAGGAAAGCAGCAGGACCCACTTTGATATCAATTACTAGACCTTGAGTGCCTTCAGCAACTTTTTTAGAAATGATGGATGCTAGAAAGTTAGAATTGGTATTAAAAAATAATTAGATTTTGAAATCTTTTTAAAAAAAGAGAGAAACTTAAAATTTTACTTGCCAACAATAAGGGGATTTGAAGAAATTGTTCCAGTAACATCACGAATTCTATATAAATATTTATCACCAGGTGCTAAAGATTCAGAAGCTGCCGCAATAAAACATCCAGCATCTTTTAATGCATTGAGTAATTGCTCTTGTTTAAGATTGCACTGATAACCTTTAATAAAAATTATGTAAAATTTTTATTTTACATTTATTTATATTTTTACTAATTTCTACACAAAACCATAGGATGATACCATGATTGAGAGATGTAAAAAAAAATTAAGGGGAGTATTCTCTGATTAATATTAAATAAGTGATAGTTAAAGTTTAAGTGACTAATTGATTTCTTGATTATTATTTATATTTTTCTAATAATTTTAATAATAAAACATTATCTGGTTCACCGAGCCGCAGCTCGGAACTTTAACAAAATTATTCCTTATGAACTATGAATATTTAAGATAAAAATTATGATTTAAAATAAATAAACGACAAAATATATTCAAAAATTTCAAATAATTTAAAAGAACATAATTAAAAAAAACATACAGCCCTTAAATGTACGTATTAAAGCACTGAAAGACAGAAAAATATGGCCTGTGGATATAACATAATATATATTTCGTAATTTGATTTCAAAATATTATTAAAATAAATATTTTTAATTTTATTTTATTTATAATATTTTGTATTTAAGGAAGCGCTGCCTGAAGTCATTTAAATTTACTATTTTAAATTAAGAAATATAAATATAAAATTTTTTTATAAAATAACGTTTTTAATAAAATTTAATATATAGTATGGAATTGTCTACCATTCTTTTTATATAATTCGCCATTAATTCATGGTTTTTTACCGCCCGACGATAGTAAGGGAGGTATTGTTTTCACACCAAATTTCACATGTGGAGATTTTTACATATCTTCATGAATCATAACAGAAATAACGGACGGACAGACATCATGCTAAAAATACTTTTTTACCGACCGACGATAGTAAGGGAGGTATTGTTTTCACACCAAATTTCACATGTGGAGATTTTTACATATCTCCACGAATCATGCATTTTCTTAACAGAAAAAAGTATTTTTAGCATGATGTCTGTCCGTCTGTCCGTCCGTCCGTCTGTCCGTATAGATGTGTACAGCCTGAACGGCTTAACGGATTTTGATGAAATTTGGTATATTTACTTAATGCATCAGTGGGATGAATTGATCAACTTTTGGTGCAAATCCGGAAACGGGAAGTGGTAGTATTAGCGATCGACGATAAGAAGGGAAGGGTTATTTTCGCACCAAATTTCACATAAGGAGATTTTTTTACATATCACCACGAATTTATTGGTTTTATCCTCGGGAAAAATCATCTTCATTATGTTTTTCTTAATTTAAAATTATATGACGTCACCCAGCCCTTCATGACGTCACAGCCTCGGGTAACGCCGGCTACTTCAGCTATATATTATAAATAAAATAAAATTAAAAATATTTATGTTATATGCCTATCTGTTTTTTATTACATTAATAGATATATTAAAATTATTTGAAATTGTTTCTGTAGCTGGAAATTAATTTATTTCAAACCGTCGGTCGGTTCGGACCTGGCCACAGGTCAACTTATTCTGTTAAGAAAATGCATGATTCGTGGAGATATGTAAAAATCTCCACATGTGAAATTTGGTGTGAAAACAATACCTCCCTTACTATCGTCGGTCGGTAAAAAGTATTTTTAGCATGATCTGTCTGTCCGTTCGTCCGTATAGATGTGTACAGCTTGAACTGCTCAACGGATTTTGACAAAATTTGATATATTTACTTAATGCATTAGTATGATGAACTGATCAACTTTTGTTGTATATCCGGAAACCGGAAGTGGTAGTATTAGCGATCGACGATAGGAAGGGAAGGGTTATTTTCACACCAAATTTCACATGAGGAGATTTTTTACCTATCCCCACGAATCATGCACTTTGTATTGGTTTTATCCTCGAGAAAAATCATCTTTATTAGTTTTTTCTTAATTTAAAATTATATGACGTCACAGCCTGGTCTTACATATATATTATAAATAAAATAAAATTAAAAATGTTTATATATATTATTTATGTATCCATATCTGTTTTTTATTACATTAATAGATATATTAAAATTATTTGAAATTGTTTCTTAGCTGGAAATTAATTTACTTCAAACAGTCGGTCGGTTCGGACCTGGCCACAGGTCAACTTATTTAATCTATTGAATATTTACCAGGAATACTTTCTAATTTATCAAGGGTGCCACCAGTATGAGCAAGTCCTCTTCCGGAAACCATGGGAACTTTTAATCCACATGCTGCCATTGCTGGAGACAGAACTATTGAAATTTTATCACCAACCCCTCCAGTACTATGTTTATCTGCAATAATCCCTTTTGAAATCCATTCTGGATCCCATTTCATTGTTTCTCCTAAAAACATTATCATTATAACAATAAATATATATATTTGTATAATACAGTGATTCTCAACCTTTTTTTACCGCGGCACACTATTAATGGTTTAAAAATTTGGTCGCACACAAAGAAAAAGATAAGTGTACAAGTTTACCATATTGAAATTAGCTGGAGTGTCTCCACTCGACTATCTCGCAATTTGAATTGGATTAAATAACATAATACATTATATTTAAATTAAAAGTTTAATTAATTATAAATTATAAATTAAAATTAATAAATAATATTTATTAAACCAGCGCATGTTTGGCTCTTTGTTGATGGCACCACGTCACTTGTTGGCGGGTGATTTGCAGTGTTAAAAAATTAATTTCAGTACTTTCAGGGATTCAATTAAGCTGAAATTCTATACATAGCAGTTTTTTACAATTTATAATCATGTGAAAAATTATCAAACATATATCTTTATTTTTGCGTTCATTTTAGAGGTAAAAAAATAAAAACGTCGTAGGTAACCCTCTTCCGGATGAGCTACATTTCTCAAAAGTTGATAAAAAACTACGAATTTTGAATAATGCCCATGTACCAAATTTTATTATTCTAGCTCAAACCGTTTTTGAGTAATCTTGTCTACACACACACATACACACACCGAGATATTTTTCTCAACCTTAGTGAAAATGATTCGGGAACCTTCAAAACGTCAAAATCTCAACATCGAAAATTTTCGTGATTTTTTTAGAACCAAATTGAAAAAATTTAGAAAAAAAAGTTGAAGAGCCTCGTAATCTCGCGGCACAGTGGTTGAGAATCACTGGTATAATATATAATATACACATATATATAGTATACTAAATATATTTAGAGTGATTTATAATTTATATTATATTTTAATCAATATTATCTTTATTAAGATTTTATCTTTCTTTATGTTTCTTTTAAGCTTAAGTGAAATGAGAAACAAACAGCGAGGAATTATTTAAATTCTCTATAAATTTTACTTATTTAGTTTAATTTACAAATAAAAACCAAATGTTTAGTTGAATAAATGAAAAAATATGATAAAATATTTTTAAAATTATTTTTATTTACAAATTTAAAAATGTATTTTATGAGAGACAGCGAATTATAAATTTATAACTTAGTACCTTGGAATTATTTATTTCTATTTTCAATTATTCAGTAGAGCCTCTCCAAAATTACAAGGAAAATTATAATTCTTGCAATAATAGATTAGGTCAGAACAACTTTAAACAATTTCAAATAAGGAAATTGATTTCTTGTGTGCCTTAGAAAAAAATTGCATACCTGAATTTATTATAGCTCTTGTAAGATCAAGAGTTTCTGTGTCCGTTAGTCCTTGAATATACATTGCCATTAACATTGCTCCTAATGATAATTAAATTTTTAAATTAAAAAAATGTTTAATAATAATTTTAATTAATAAATTTTTTTAATACCTATTTGTGATTCACTTGCCAGTCCTTTAATAGTACTATCAATAAAGAATTCAAGTTCTTTCCTCGTTAAAAACTTATCATCACGTTTTTTTTCAATTAAATCAACAACACGAAACATATTGAATGAGTGCTTCAAAGCAAGTGATACTTTTCCCAGTGTGGCGATACATATAGAAGATGCATAAGCTCACGCAAGATAAAAACTATCTTATCTTATAAATGCAGAAGAAAAAAATACAATTTAGATTATTATTATTTTACCATATACAAATTATGTTATAATCGATTTTTTTTTTGATAAATGGTTTTAATAAAATAGATTAGACCGGATTGTTAAAATAAAATGATGATTAAAATAATTTTTATTTTCATGACTAAAACTCAGGTCATCAAACAAACATATCTAATCTACATATTTTTTAGGAGAGTAGTTTTAGATTTTAATCCAACTTTTCTTTTACATATTCGAATAATAATAAAAACATTATCGAATTGTTTAAAGAAAAAACTAATTAAATTAATATTCTAAAAAAAAAAAATTAAAAATTATTATTATATACCTAATTGTTTTTATTTTTCATATTAATTGTTTTTATATAATATGTTCAAATTATAATAGGCGACAACAATGTTTTACGTTATAATATATATTTTAAATCTTACTATTAGTTTAAAATATCTTTGATATTGTAAGTGGAGCAAATCGGATCAGCCTTCTCTAAAACGACATTATCTTTAATAGCCCAGTCATATTAGGTAAAAAAAGGGATCAACCTCGGAATAAAAGATAATAAGCTGTAAATTGGTATAAACCTTTGTTTTGTCGTTCTAAATGTTATCTCAAAAGTCTCAAATGCTTATTATGTCCGCGTCTTAAGATATTGAAGGTCAAAGGTCATAAAAATCTGTTTTTTGTATAAAATTCTCTACAATTTTTGGTTTAACTTTTTGAGGTAGAGCGCGAAGAGTGCTCAGCGCACAGTCATATATGGTCTAATGCCTCTATTCTCAAAGAGGACCATGTGGACCCCCTGGGGGTCTATGGGACTTCATGGGGGGTCTATGATCACCAAGGGGTCTATTGGGAGTCTATGGATGTTTCTTTAGTAAAAAATAAATTAAAAGGGATGATTTAAGAATAAAACTTAGTAATTTTAGGCCAAACAAACGAAATCGCACAAATACGTCAAGTCCATCCATCACACTAATATAATTTTGTAAAATATTAATGTTTTTTTTATTATGTGTTAAATTTAATCATTAAAAATATAGATATAATTATTGATATTTCAGTTTCTTTCTTCTATACAATTTCCCCTCTCATTTTCCTATTACTATGTGTTTTAAAATGAGTCGTCTGTGGTAGCTTTTGCACACACACAATTAGATGTATATATATATATATTCCTTAGATAGGGGGTCTATGAAATAAATAAAATTCCTACAGGGGGTCTATGGAAGAAAAAGTTTGAGAACCCCTGGTCTAATGCAAGGTCAAGCGTGAGTTACGGTTATCAGTACGTTGTATAAAGTCAATTATATATATATTAGTTAAAATATGATAATTATTAAACAATGGTCATTATTTATGTTCTAATTATTAATTGTTTATATTTTATTAAAATAAGTAACTTAATTATTTGTATTTAATTATTTATATTTAACTATTTAACTATAGTATATTATTAATTCTGGAATATATATATTTACCGACCGACGATAGTAAGGGAGGTATTGTTTTCACACCAAATTTCACATGTGGAGATTTTTACATATCTCCACGAATCATGCATTTTCTTAACAGAAAAAAGTATTTTTAGCATGATGTCTGTCCGTCCGTCCGTCCGTCCGTATAGATGTGTACAGCCTGAACGGCTCAACCGATTTTGATGAAATTTGGTATATTTACTTAATGCATCAGTGGGATGAATGGATCAACTTTTGGTGCAAATCCGGAAACCGGAAGTGGTAGTATTAGCGATCGACGATAGGAAGGGAAGGGTTATTTTCACACCAAATTTCACATGAGGAGATTTTTTTATATATCATCACGAATCATGCACTTTGTATTAGTTTTATCCTTGGGAAAATCATATTTATTAGTTTTTTCTTGATTTAAAATTATATGACGTCATCCAGCCATTCATGACGTCACAGCCTGGTCTTGCATATATATTATAAATAAAATAAAATTAAAAATGTTTATATTTATTATTTATGTATCCATATCTGTTTTTTATTACATTAATAGATATATTAAAATTATTTGATATTGTTTCTGTAGCTGGAAATTAATTTACTTCAAACCGTCGGTCGGTTCGGACCTGGCCACAGGTCAACTTATTTAATTATATTTTTAATTAAAAAGGAAATTTAATTAATAAGGAAATATATTTTATACATATCTTTATTTATCATTAAATATGTCAAATTATACATTTATTAAAATGTCAATTTAAATATTAAAATAATTTCTATTGGTTGACTATACGCTTTTGGGGGGCAAAAGTTATTTTTGGAAGGCGAAATCATTTTCAACTCTAAAGAAAAGGGGTAAGATGATTTTTGATATATATATTATCAATATCTTAATTATTATCCAACTTATACAATTGGCTCCTAAAGTGTACCTTTAATTTTTATCCAACTATTATACTGGTACCCAACAAGGAATTAATCAAGTAATTATAAATCTAAAATACTCAATATATTTAAATTATTGTTGTAAGTTGTATACATTTTATTGTTAGCGGAGACCGCGATTTTTGTTATGATTGAAAATTGGACCGCGAATACTAAAAGGTTGAAAAAAGCTGGCATAATCAAATATAAAATATTATTAGTTTTTCGACGATTACTCTCCTATCCTATGTAGTATTTTTCCATCCATTCGTTTATATTTATCTGTTGATCCCTATACGATTTCTAGTTGTTTCTTTTATGATCCTTCAGGAAGTAACTGGTATTTTCCACCCCAAAGGATGTTCCCAAGATAAAAGATTTTCCAAGCTCTTAACAACGCTAAATAGCTGTTGGCCCTATTGTATATTAATATAATCAAAATATAATATATAATATTAAAACACCAAAAATTAACAAAAAATATTAATATTATTATTATCAATATTCAATATATTATTAGAAACAAAAATTGTTTTGATTAAAATATTGCTTTTTTTACTTTCATTTATATATATATATATTTATATTTATATATATATCACAATGAAAATCATTAAAAACATTCCATCACTTCATTTTAATATTTTAATTGAAACATTGTTAAAATTTGAAAATAATTGGTGACAGAATTTTTAAAAATAACTATATTAAAAAATTCAAAAACATAATTTACTATTCATTATTTCGAATACTTTAATACTGTTATTTTATTTTAAGATATTAATACTATATAAGTATATATACTTATATATAATTCTTTAAAATAACATTAGATTTTTTTGTAATTAAATAAAAAAAAAATTTCAAGAATATATAAAAGACTTAATATTCTCAAGGTCATATCTTGTTATTTTAACAAATAATTATTTTTATAAAAGAAATCAAATTAATATAATAAAAAAAATAATAAATTAGTTTTCAATTAAGATTTAAAATTAGGGATATTTTAATAATTAGTATTCATAATAATAGCTTATTAATGACTGACTTAAATAGATTAAGATAAGATTATATTGATAAATATCAATATGTGAGTGAGTGAGATAGGACTATATTGATTGTTACGTAAGTATAAGATAAGAGAAAATCATAATTCTAAGCAAGAATTAAAAGCACATAATATTACAAGTTAATAATATTTTTTAGAAGTTTTTTAATTATAAATTTCATTTCTTCAGAAATTTATAAGATTAATGATAAGGGTATCAATTTTTGAAGAAAACTTACATACATACATAATACTTTTAAAAAATAAATAATTTTTCCTAAATTGTGTTGCTAATAATAATATAATTTATATATTTTAATAATAATATTAATAATTTATAATATGTATATTTAAAAATGAAAGATATTTCATATTTACTAATACATTAATCGTTCACTTAAAATATGTGGCTCTAAAGTTCTTGGCCGCTTCCTTACTTCCTTCAAGTATCCTGATCCAACTCCTATTTTCTCGCTTTCTCGCGTCCCTTCCTGCATTATCCACCCATTGCGTCATTGGTATTCCAACCTGACGTTTCCTAATCGGTTTCCCCACAACGTGTCCTGCTCATCGCAACATTCTTGATTTTATTACTCTACGTCTGGAGATGCATAGAGGTCATGTAATTCCTCGTTTTACAGTCTTCGCCATTGACCTCATCCTTCTTTGGCCCATAAATGCTGCGAAGAATTCTATTTTCAAATACTCTAAATCTACTCTCGTGTCTCTCAAGGTCATAGACCACGCCTCACAACCATTTAATACCACTAGCAAAATAATAGTTTTATATATCTTAATTTTGATTCCCATTGATAATAATTTTGACGAGATAAGCCCCTTAACTGCATAATAACAGACGTTACCCGATTGCAACCTTGATTTAAATTTTTCACGAATATTATTATCATTCGGGATTACAGAACCTAAGTATTTAAATTTTTCAAAGATTTTTTAAAGATCTTAATATATTTATAAATTATATTATGACAAAAAATTGAGTATGAGTTCTTTTCTAGTCATTTAAGATATATACGTATATTAACGTTAAAGTTTAAATTTAAACTTAAATAAGTTGACCTGTGGCCAGGTCCGAACCGACCGACTGTTTGAAATAAATTAATTTCCAGCTACAGAAACAATTTCAAATAATTTTAATATATCTATTAATGTAATAAAAAACAGATATGGATACATAAATAATAAATATAAACATTTTTAATTTTATTTTATTTATAATATATATGCAAGACCAGGCTGTGACGTCATGAATGGCTGGATGACGTCATATAATTTTAAATCAAGAAAAAACTAATAAATATGATTTTTCTCGAGGATAAAACCAATACAAAGTGCATGATTCGTGGTGATATATAAAAAAATCTCCTTTGGTGTGAAAATAACCCTTTCCTTCCTATCGTCGATCGCTAATACTACCACTTCCGGTTTCCGGAATTGCACCAAAAGTTGATCAATTCATCCCACTGATGCATTAAGTAAATATACCAAATTTCATCAAAATCGGTTGAGCCGTTCAGGCTGTACACATCTATACGGACGGACGGACAGACGGACGGACAGACATCATGTTAAAAATAGTTTTTTCTGTTAAGAAAATGCATGATTCGTGGAGATATGTAAAAATCTCCACATGTGAAATTTGGTGTGAAAACAATACCTCCATTACTATCGTCGGTCGGTAAAAATACCTAGTCATTCATATTTCTCTTTTTAGTGTTTAAAGAATCAAAGAAATTCTTAAAACATAAATTCTGTATGTACTTCTCTTAAAAATAACAAATATTGTTTATTTAAATAAATAATTATTTTCAAATATCATGTCAAGATAAAAAAATTCTTGGAATATATTTTCCATCTAAAATATTTCACAGGATGAGTAATATATCTTATATATGTTTGTACTATCTTTAGAAAGTGAACAATTATAATACATTAATTCAAAACTTGTAAACAGATTTTCAAAAAATAATAATGAAATTGATTGTCTTAAAATATTTTATTTAATACTAATTAATCTTTTTATGTAAAAATGTGGAAATATATAATGTATAAAATAATGTCCTAATTAATTATTATTAGTTAATATTTAATTGTCAATATAAAATGTAATTTTCTTAAAATTCAC
Organism: Labia minor; assembly: GCA_963082975.1. NCBI lineage: Eukaryota > Metazoa > Arthropoda > Insecta > Dermaptera > Spongiphoridae > Labia > Labia minor. Next base: position 24,352,895 of record OY720344.1, read on the forward strand.
ATAAAATTATATCATTATTTATTTTTATAAGGAATAGCCCTTATGATTAATAATAATTTTGTTAATCTAATTTTATATATAGCAATTTATAATTTTCTTTATTTTATTTAGTAAAAAAAACATGGTTTGAACCATTTTAAATTTAGGATTCAAATGTCTGATATAATAATACCAATATAATTTATTTAAGAATATTTTTATTTATTTTCTGAAAACAATACCAAAATATAAGTTTTTTTAAATGTATAATTTTCACATCATTATTATTTAAATAAAACAATGAAGAGAAAAGTTTTAGTTATTTTTATGAAATGACATGGCTGAACTGATTTTAAAAAGAAACCTTTTTTTAAGTATAACCTCTAACCTTTTATTTAAACAGTATTTATTATTATTATTATAATATATAAAATATTTAATTATATTTATTATACTTTTTAAATATTTTAGCAAATGTCACCCATAAGTTTTAATAATTTAGATCTATAAACTTATCTATAAATAAAAAATTATGTTAAAATAGTTTTTTGAAACTTCAATCATATCACATTTTAAATTAAAATATTTATATTTCCTTACAATATCTAATACATATGTTTGGAGGATCTCCTAGAAAACTACTTAGCCTTTTAGGGTATATGGTGCAATATGGTTGTATTACTCATTGCGTCTTAGAATATATAGGAGATTTTGTAGTCGTAAGTATAAAATAATAGTTTTTAGTAAATAATCCAATATTTTAAACAAAGATACTATTATTATCATTACTCTTATTATTCAAATCAATATATCCTAAAATTTAATTTAGAATTAACATAGAGTTTTTTGTTAATTTTTTTCTAAAACTAATATGTTTAGTATTTATATAAATAATGCTTTAAATATATTTAAATAATGCCAGTGATTATAATTTTAACTTTTTACTATGGAATAAAATAGTAATTAGTATAAATAAAAAATTGTATATAAATGTCAAAATTCCAATCTTCGGTTATTATGTTTTGGTCATTCATATTATATTATTTTTTATTATATTTAGTGCACTGGTCCATCGATGGAGCCTACCATTTTCTCGGATAATATAATTTTAACTGAACATATTACAGCTAGACTTAATCAAATTAAAAAGGGTGACATTATTATTGCCAAAAATCCTTCAAATCATCTCCAAAATATATGCAAACGAGTTACTGGTGTGCCTGGAGAAAAGGTGTATTCCGGATTTTCTTCTCATATTGTAAGTTTATTTTTTATTTCTTTATAATAATAATATATATATTTTAATCTAAAAATAGAATAAATATTTTTTAAAAACAAATTATTATGAGTTGAAAATTAAATTATTCTCTAAACACTTATTTAATACATATTACTTCTAAAGAACATTGACTTTATTACTAATAAACATTTTTTTGTTTTATTAAGATTCCACCTGGACATGTTTGGTTGGAGGGTGATAACAGAAGCAATTCTGCAGATTCACGGACATACGGCCCTGTTCCTCAAGGATTAATTAGAGGACGAGCAATTTGTAAAGTGTGGCCATTACGAGATATACAATTATTATTATAGATTATATATTGTATATAAAAAATTACTATTCGAAATATACTAAAACAAATACATTTATTTATATATTGAATTTATTATTTATTAAAAAAAAAATTACTATTCGAAATATATTAAAACAAATACATTTATTTATATATTGAATTTATTATTTATTAAAAAAAATTAAACCTTTGTATCTAGAATACAATTATTTTTTTATTGATTACATGTTAAATTTAAAAAAGGTATCAAAAATTTCTAACTAATGTTAATGTAAAAAAAAATTAGCGAAATTATAGCGTATATATTTGCGATGTAGTATAGGACTCGTCAACTCGCGACCTCTGCTATAACAATTTTTCATACTTTTTCAAATTATATTTATTTTATAATGGATAAAATAATTTAACAAATATATTCATTGTGCATTCATATATTCAAAAAAAAAATGATGGACTTTCATAATAACCAGTAAGGTTAATTGGGTTGGCCACCAAAGTACTTACCTGCCCTAACCATATTTTTCATTAGTTTTATTTCTTGAAAATAAAATCAAGGTAATGTAAATATTCTATTAAAATTATTAACTATTAAATTATAGAATTAATTTATCGAGAAAATAGTTATAGTATTCTATAATTTTTCCAGACATAGAATTTAGAAATAAACGGAGATAATCAAAATGGGTTTGAAATATGTGAATTTTATTTTTATTTATATAGTTTAATAGATTTATGTGTTCCTTTTGTTTATTTAATATTATACTATTAAACCTATAAGGTAAAATAAAAAATAAAAAATATTTTTAGAAAAAATGGACAAGAATTGAAAATTTCTGTGATATAATGAAGATTTTCTTAATTACAATAATAATACATTTTTAATTTAACCAATAAAAGATGTATAACATTTTTTTTACAATAATCAGGTTTTATTATTAATTATTTGGTTAGATATTAATAAAAATATTAAAAATAAATTTAAAATCTTTATATATTTTTTGTAAATATAAATATACAATTGTAATATTTTAATAATTTTGAATTAAACTTCTTCTGATTATTTATCATGATTTATAATAAAGAATTGAATAATTAATCATTTATGAGTTTACTTTCAAAACCTTTTGTGTATTTAATGAAAGAATTCTTTTTGTAATGTACCAAAGAATCTTAATATAATTTAATAATCTTTAAATTATTAAATATTTTATTCCTTTACAAAAATATTCGATCATTTCAAAACTTGCACATTTTCTAATAATTTATTAAATTATATATTAAATTTATATAAAATTGAAATTAACTATAAATATATAATTGTTTTAAAGTAATAAAATACTTTTTATATTATATTTATCAATATTTAATAATAATAAATTGATTATTTCTTAAAGTAACAAATAAATTTTTTAATTTAATTTTAATCACAGACCATCGGATATCAGAGCAGGACACTCAATGTTAATTTCTGAAACTACGTTTTCCGTTATCTATTGAAATTTAGAATGAAACTTTTAAAAAAAGGGGGTGGGGGCTTGTGACACGTTTTTTAAATTTATTTTTATTAGGGCTATCTACTGAAATTTAGAATGAAACTTTTAAAAAAAAGGGGTGGGGGCTCGTGGCAAGTTTTTTAAATTTATTTTTATTTAGAAGTAATAATGGGAATTAAAAATTGTAGAATTTTCAGTTAAGTGAAAAATCATTTATTTGGAGATAAAACTGACATTTCAGCAATAAATTATGTTAATTTTTGAAGCCTTGTTTTAGCTTTCTTGTGACCTGGGTTTTTCCCATTCATATTCCCACACATTTTTATACAGAGAATTAGTAAGCGCCTGCAGTGCTGCAGTACCAACTGACGGTAGCGTGTATCTCTTGGGCATCTGAAGCGCCATCTTATGAAAATTAGAATGCAAAACTGTGTTTTAAGAGTTACCATCTGAGTCTCCTGGGTTGATTTTAATAGTAATGTAGAACAGCGGTTGCCAAAGTGGTGGTCCGCGAGAAAATTTCGCTGGTCCGCAGAAAAATGTGGAATATACTTACTCATCATGTTATGTTTTAAGATGCATTAAAACATGATTCAATTCATAACAATACGTGATAAGTTATTTTATGTATTCTTTGATCACAATTTTTATTTATATAAATATATTTAACACTTAAAAAATCCTATTAGTGGTCCGCGGGATTTAAATTATGAATTAACTGGTCCGTGAGGTCAAAAAGTTTGGCGACCGCTGATGTAGAACGACAATTTACGGGCAGTCCAATTCAATTTCACACAGAATATCCTCCATTTTATTTTTAAATGTAACTAGCTAATATATAATTAACGTCATTGGCAAATAGATTTTAGAATTTGAAATGAACATAAAATGCAAGTCTCAAATGTTAAAATATTTAAATTATTTATTTTTTTTTTTTTAGATTGTTTTGATTTAAAATAATGAAAGTGTTAGTAGATTATTTTTAAAAATAAGGTAAACAAAGATTTCCCATTAATGAAATATTAAGTTGCTTTAAATATAATATTAAGAATAAAGTAGAATTATAAATAAAATAAGTTATAATATAAAATTGAAGGGAGGAATTTTTAAATGATATATAAATAGATATGAAAAGATTTTGCTTCAATTGTATTTTTAAAAATAAGGTAAACAATAAAGATTTCCCAATAAAAAAATATTAATTTCCCTTAAATATAAAATAAAATTGAAGGGGGGGGGATTTTTAAATGATATATAAATAGATATGAAAAGATTTTACTTAAATTGTATTGTTAAAAATAAAGTAAACAATAAAGACTTCTTAATAAAAAATATTAATTTCCCTTAAATATAATATAAAATTGAAGGGGGGATTTTTAAATGATATATAAATAGATATGAGAAAAGATTTTACTTAAATTGTATTGTTAAAAATAAAGTAAACAATAAAGATTTCCCAATAAAAAAATATTAATTTCCCTTAAATATAATATTAAGAATAAAATAGAATTAAAAATAAAATAAGTTATAATATAAAAATGAAAGTGGGGGATTTTTAAATGCAATATTAATAGATATGAAAAGATTTTGCTTCAATTGTATTTTTAAAAATAAGGTAAACAATAAAGATTTCCCAATAAACAAATATTAATTTCCAGTAAATATAATATTAAGAATAAAATAGAATTAAAAATAAAATAAGATATAATATATAAAAATGAAGGGAAAATTTTTAAATCGAATATATTTAGATATGAAAAGAGGATATTGCTTGAATTGATAAAAAAACGCGCGGAACTATAGGTGGCAGAAGAAGCCAGGTGAGAAATGAGAAGACAATGGCCACCAGGTGGCAGTGTCATCATTGAGGGGCGAATGGTGCACCCCTTGCGTGGCTTGGGCCCCAAGCCAAGCAGCCGGCACAACACAGCTGCCTGCCGTGCTGGTGGGCGCATACAGCTAAGCATCTCTCCTCTTTTTGCGTTCCGTTACAGAGAATGTTGACTGATTTGACTTTAAGTATAATTTCTGTTTTCATCGGCTATTCGGTATCTTAATTCTTGTCGCAACGACCAGCCGTCCGTTTGTTTTTTTTCTTTTCGTTTTAAATAAATAAATTAAAAAAAAAAAAAAAAAAAAAAAATCGAATCAAAATGTTAAGCAGCCGAGCGAAGCATTTTCTTCATTGTATGTTATTAACGAGTGGTATCGTTTTGTTTGAGTTATACTCAGGAGGTGTGCGTCTTGCCAACGACACGACGATGGACTTTTCTCCCTGGGAGCGGTACGGGTGGCTGGGCACGTGCTTGCTCTACCTCCTGCGCGCGCTCACCTTCCTCTCCTTGCCCCAAGTGCTGTTCAACTTTGCCGGTTTGACATTGTACAATGCATTTCCAGATAAGGTGACATTAAAGGGCTCCCCCTTGCTTGCACCATTTATTTGTATACGGATCGTTACTCGGGGTGATTATCCCAAATTGGTCAATGCCAATGTTGCACGAAATGTTGAATGTTGTCAAAAGGCGGGACTGGAAAATTTTTTAGTGGAAGTAGTAACAGATAAACCGGTCGGTTTGCCAGTTCATCGTCGTCTTCGAGAATTGGTCGTACCCGCCACTTATCGGCCTAAAAGCGGTGCACTTTTCAAAGCACGAGCGCTCCAATACTGCCTGGAACCCGATGTCAACGTACTCGCCGACACCGATTGGTTAGTTCATCTCGACGAAGAGACACTGCTCACGGAAAACAGTGTCCGTGGAATTTTAAATTTTGTTCTGGATGGTAAACATCAATTTGGCCAAGGGCTTATCACCTATGCCAACGAGGATGTTATTAATTGGGTGACCACCCTCGCTGACAGTTTCCGAGTGGCTGACGATATGGGCAAACTTCGGCTTCAATTCAATCTTTTTCACAAACCTCTCTTCAGTTGGAAAGGATCATACGTCGTAACACAGGTAAAAAAAACAATTACATCTTTTCTCTTCACAATCGTGATCATTTGATTCCAAAAAAAAACAAAATAAAAAAAAATTAATACAAAAAATAAAACACTTCCTATCGTTTTCAAAATCTGAATCACGCACCTTGACAACCTTCACTTATTCTTAATTTTATTTATATTTATACATATATATATATTGATTTTTATTTATACAAAAGACAAAACAAAATACATTTAATTAAAAATATAATAGAAAATTATCTTTTTCTGACATTATATTGACAGTTATTTTGTTATTACTAAAAATAATTATTTAATACTATTATATTTAAATTTTAAAGTATATAAATATAGAAATTATATATTTACTCAAATGGGATTTAAAAATGTAATAAATAAATAGAGTTTAATAAAGCTACATAATATACAATTTTTAAACTTATTGTGATATTATTATTTGATATACACAGGTATATATATTAAAATATCAAAATAAAATATACCAAATCATTTTTCATTAGATTATATAATTACATTAATTTATCAAACAATATTTTCAAAATGTAGGTATATTTACTACAAAAAAGTTATTTTTTATTCAAAATAAAAATAAACAATGACTATTTGTTTGTTATTGTATTGTTTAATATTATTATTATTTTAATTTTTTACATGATTATTGAATTGTAAAAAAATAATATTAAATTTATTTTGGTTTTTTATTTATCTATAAATATTTATTTATTCTCAAATATAATTTTTGATTATAATGAAGTCTGCCTTTTCAAAATTATATAAATCGTGGATTATTTATTTATCCCAACATAGAAATTTATTTACCCCAGAAAAAGAGAATAAAACTTCAATGAGCTTTTCTTTAAGTTAACCATTGCAAATTTAAATTCATTCATTTTTTTATTTTTAACATTTTAGTATTTATTTCCACTAAATTTCTTTAAATTAACTACGTCTATGTCACTATATGTAAAGAAAATACTTGATAAACATTTTATCTTTTATTTATTTATATTATTTTTAGAAATTTTACTGCACTACTATTGACTAAAGAAAAATTTTTTTTTTTATAAATAATTATTTGATATATTTTCTTTTCAATTTATTTACATATATATGTATATTTTATTTAGCAAATTGATTCGAAAGTTGTATATGTACTAATACAAATTTAAAATGGTGTGGAATATAATATGAAAAATCGCAAAGCTTTCATTGGCATCATTTTTATCCATCACTGGAATATATGACTAACTTTGATCCTATAAACCCCACCCTCTCTTTCATTAGAAGGAGGATTTTTTTTTATGAATAACAGAAATATAAATATTTTTTATAATGTTTTTAAAAAAATAATAAAATACTATATTCATTTTAAAAACAAAAAAACATAATATGAAATTTTTAAATTGTTAATGTATATTCTTATTCTGCATTATTGACCATCTGGCATACCCGGCCTGGAAGAAAATATAGTTAAATTTGAATTTTAAATTACACACAATATGAAATAAAATATTTTCATAAAATAGTTTCTCTGTAAAATTCATTCAAAAAATTGTTTATAATATTTTGACGTAAATAACTTTTATCTAACTTACCTACCTATAATTAAAAAAAAAAACAAAAAAATAAATATTGAAGTCTGTGTTAATTAATTCTCATATATATTCTTGAAATTTTCCTTTAATTTCAAAATCAATAATTGATATTTAGATTAATTTTAATATAATTTTTTATATGATTTCAAAATTATTGATAACACGTTAAAATATCTTTATTAACAATGTCACAATAATTTATTTAATATATTTTTTTTTTATCAATTAGATTAAAAAAAAAAATATTTTTATTTTACTTATTTTTATATTATTTACCTTTATTTTCATTTCATTAATATAAAAATGTCATGTCAAATATTTATAAAACTAAAAAAAAGAAAAATTTTTGAAAGTAATTCACTTTCTCAAACAGTTTCTGTCATAAAGTTAGACTGAATTTTCTATAAAATAAAGAATGTATATAATAATTTTAACATAATTTATAAAGCTGATTATATTTCATTTAATTACTTTGTTTTTTTATAAACAAAATACAAACATTTTATTTTGCATATTATATCATATTTATGAAAATAAAATTAATATATCTTTGATAGATCATTTTAATATACACATATATTTCAATATTTAATAGAATGATAACCTAATCCTCTTATATTACTATATAATAATATATTTAGACATATTAAACCTTTTTTAAATGATTTCCTTTTAATAAATTAATAAAAAAAAAAACTTTAATATACACGCTTTTTAATAAAAAACAAACAAATAGAAAATAAAATATTAATTAAACCTTGAATATTATCCTTTACATATGCTCAACCAAAAAGCTTGGGGTGCATATGAACATAAGTAGTAGGTATATATCAAAATTTTCTTTTTGATTGAAATCACACAACTAGAAGTGGGTTAAAATCCAATTACAAATTATTAACGTTACAGACAGACAGAAATGTCAAATTAATAAAAAGCGTATAAAATTATATATATAAATACTAGTTATAAAAACTAAATGTACATTTTTGTTTTGATCTTTTCAGTAATTTTCATAAATTTTATTTTTAAATTTCTTATCTATCGTGATGGATGGTATAAATTGAGATAGATGTACCCTTTTGATTCTGAATACTTTCTTTTTAAGGGTGATTTAAATTACATTCCCATCAATCATTCCAAGTTGAAAAGACAAACTAAGAAAAATTCAACCAATACTTTTAAAAGCGTATATAATATATAATATTTATTTTTTCATTAACATAATCTAAATCTAAACTTTAAAAATTAGGAAAAATATTAAATTTTTTGATCTATTTTATATTATTTAAAGCTTATTGATAGGAATTGTATTATTACAACTTGATTGAAGAGTTCAATTATAATATATTTTTTTAGATTATGATTCTTTTTCACATATTTAATATCAATATTAATATCCTGATCCCTAATCACTTGGATAAGCACCTTTTTTTTTACTAATTAATAATATAAAATGGAAAATTTTACTTTAATAATCATTTCTCTGTATAGCTCATTTATTGACACGATGTATAAAAATAAAAATAACATATCCGGTTTTATGTATAAATAGAATATAAATATAAATGCAATTTAAAAAAATCAATTGATAAATATTAAAATAAAAACAGCTTAATTACTTTTAAATATATATGTGATTAATTCAGTCATGTGATTTAAATGACTGTTAAAGAATCTATTAAATAAAACTATAGAGTTCAGGGTTATAAAAATAAGAATATAGGTCTGAGATGGATGAGCACAGGAGGAGAGATATTCTTAGGTTATCAACCTAGGTTATATTCGATCTTATAAAACTTCAAATACTATTAATATGCAAATATTTTAATTATCAATTTTTAATATATAAAAATTTGGAAGATTATTTTTTAGAAAAATGAATGAAAAATTGTTACGTAGAAAAATAATAACCTCTCATCCCTAAATCATTTTTCAATATGATAAACAAAACAACCCTTAACTTATTTTTTTTTCATTATATGCTTATAAAAATCATCAAAAAATATAATTAATTTAAAATTTAAATCTTAATGGAAAATAGTATAAATTGTATTATATTTTAAAGTTTTTTTTTTCATTAAAAAAAAAAAAAAAAAAAATATAAAACATTTTAAAATATTTTTATACATTTATGGTTTGCATTATATATGAACTCATTTTTTAAATACATGAAATAAATTTGGTTAATATTTTAATATTTAATGTTATTTTTATGTTAATTATTTATTATTTTATTTTATTTTATAATTTCATTAAAAGTTGTAATAACTTCTTTAATAATATAATATTTAAAGCATTCATTTATTTGTTTTATATTATTTTCGTTGTTTTTTTTTTGGTATTCTGACTGAGATTAAATTTCAGATTTTAATAAGCTTTGAATTCTTCTTCAAACTAACAATCAACCCTGCTTGACTTCTCCTTCAGCCCAGAATCCAATTTAAGTCTTTGAAATCAAATATTAATTGGATCTTTTCTCATTCTCGTGTTTAAAGATTCTTTCGACAATATAATTTATTTACCCACTTTCTTTAAAAATATACTTAATTTTTTTTCACTTTTCATTCAGATAAACCTTATTTAAATTAAACGTAAGGTACTTTATTTTAATATATAATAATTAAATATTTTTTGAATTTTTATTCTATTTCCTATTTTTTTTTACTTTAATGTTAAAGTTAATTTTTTTTACAAGATACATTTTACTATTTTTCATGTATACCCATAAATATTAAGATTAAATTTTTAGCTATTATATAAAACACTTATAAATATGTTGGAATTATTAAAAAAAGTATGTATAAGAATGTTGCTTATTTTTATAATAATTAATATCCAATATCTTTATTTTTTTTTAAAATGTACATATTGTTTTTTTTTTGTAGAGTAGATGTTTTTGTTAGACTAGATAAGGTGTGGCACTATAAAAAATAATACTCAAACTAAAAATATATTTTATTTTTGCATTTTATATTAATTTAAATTAAATATTTATTTTATAAATTTCATATACAAAAATTCTTGGAGATAAGGTATAAATATTTAAGCTATCCGTAGCCAAAAATCTAACCAGTAAGTTATAAATAAGATAAGATTTTTTATCTATTTATATTATCTAACAATTTTTGAAATAATGTAATCAAATAATAGGATGAATTTAGTTTAATAGTTATGTTGGTTGCGGTTAAAAAGGAGTTTATAAAAATATTTTTAAAACATTTTTTCTAAACAATTTATGCTAACTGCATTATATTTTTAAAGATTTTATATATATATTATTATATTTAATTTACAAATTACAAGTCCATTTATTGCGAAGTATAAATATCTTATTAATTATTTTTAACTTTTTTCCCTGTGATTATATTAGTATTAATAATATTATTAATCGTAATCACAGATTTAAAAAATCAAAAAACAAAAAAAAAATTAAATCAATAGTGTCATTTTTTAAAAAATTAAAATAATAGTATAATGAGATCACCAAATATCATTAAAATAATGAATTTTTATAAATGTAAATAAATTCTTTAATACAATACTGTTTCTTGTAACTTTAACGAAAACTTTTTAAAAGTATGAATAAAATTTATGGGGAAAGAAAGCAGAGATGAACAATTTAGGTCATTTCCTCGAGATTCTTAATCCCCAAGTTGAACCTTTAAAATAAACTTTTTAAGATGAAACAAGATTGTCGCCACTTTTTCCATTTTAATTTTCTTCCAATGCCTGAATAAACAAAATACCTGGGCTAATCTCTGATTACATATCTCGTTAGTATAACATACATACATTATCTATCCATCATTCATACAAGGTTAATTATTAACATCTACATATGTATTATATTTTTATTTTTTATTTTTTTGTTAATATAAATTTTTTGAATATCTTATTTTTTTATTTTAAAATAAATTATTTAACGAAAATTAATTTTAATTTAATTAAAAGTTAACTTAGTTGTTTTAAAATAAAAAAAGAAACATAATTGCAATTTAAATAATCATTTTTATTTTTTTATATACTTTCCATTTTTATATATATTTAATACCATTTTTTTAAAAATAGTTTTTACCGACCGACGATAGTAAGGGAGGTATTGTTTTCACACCAAATTTCACATGTGGAGATTTTTACATATCTCCACGAATCATGCATTTTCTAAACAGAAAAAAGTATTTTTAGCATGATGTCTGTCCGTCCGTCTGTCCGTCTGTCCGTCCGTATAGATGTGTACAGCCTGAACGGCTCAACCGATTTTGATGAAATTTGGTATATTTACTTAATGCATCAGTGGGATGAATTGATCAACTTTTGGTGCAAATCCGTGAACCGGAAGTGGTAGTATTAGCGATCGACGATTGGAAGGGAAGGGTTATTTTCACACCAAATTTCACATGAGGAGATTTTTTTATATATCACCACGAATCATGCACTTTGTATTGGTTTTATCCTCGGGAAAATCATATTTATTAGTTTTTTCTTGATTTAAAATTATATGACGTCATCCAGCCATTCATGACGTCACAGCCTGGTCTTACATATAAATATATACATATATTATAAATAAAATAAAATTAAAAATATTTATGTTATATGCCTATCTGTTTTTTATTACATTAATAGATATATTAAAATTATTTGAAATTGTTTCTGTAGCTGGAAATTAATTTACTTCAAACCGTCGGTCGGTTCGGACCTGGCCACAGGTCAACTTATTTTAAAAACCTTCAGACATTTATAGAATATATATTATATTTATTTCTATTTCGGACCTTTCTATTTTTATTTTTAGTGGGTTGAGAACATAAGTATTATCTAAAACCATTATCCACTAAGATATCCTTATATTTTTAATTGAATCTCTAAATACATAATGAATATAAGGGAATTTATTATTAATTAAATTTTTGCTATTTATAAAAAAAATTCCAAATAGTATTCTCATGAAATATTGATTGATAAATGAAAAGTTCACAAGTAAATTTTATATTCATTTTTAGGGCATCCAATGAACCCCTTAAAATATTTCCTTTTATCCTTTATTTTCTTTTGCCCTTTTTCTTTTATAAATGTATATTACTTTCTTCGGTTTTTGGACACAAGTTGTGAATTTTAATGAAATTTTCCTTAGAAATAGAACCACATGTTGAAAAAGCATTGGTTAATATTGTTATTCTAACCCACATCAAATTCCTTTTATCTCAAAAGGGATGAGATAAATAAATATAAAGAATAGTATTATGGTCTTTTTTCATTTTGAAAATTGAATTGAATTTTAGATTTAATTAAAAAAATCCTTCACTATACCAAGCTTTAATCTTTATAATTATCTTTTTATTTTTTATTTTTAGTCATTCATTTTTATTTTAATTATTTATTTTGAAGTTTTGGACATGGAAACAATATTCATATATGTAAATTCAATTTTTGAAATTATAATTTAATTCTTTTAAAAATATTAAATATGGACTATATATGTAAGCTTAATTATATATATATATTATAGAAAAATATTAATATTTTAATACAATAAAAAACCAACATCAATTAAAATAATAATTAATATAATTTAGTTTTTTTTTATCTGAACTTTGTGATTATAAGGTGACCGACCACATTTATAAATATACATATATTAAAAAATTTTTCAATATGGAGATTGATATAATTAGGTCACACTCCCTTTATTAATATTTTCATTATCTTTTCTCATCCTTAATGACCATTTAATTTCCTGATGTCACACAATGAGTGGATTCATATTTGGATCTAACATATGATCTCCTCATTTAGCATTAGCCATCTCTATATATGGAACACAACCCACCAGGTCCATATTTTACTGGATAAAATTACATTAGCATTATCACAAAAAATAAAAATATAAAAAAAAACTTTAAAATATAAACAATTTTTATGATAAAATTAAAATCAAAAGACACATTTTCTTTATAAAAGCTTTTTTATGGTATACTTTAATAATTGTTTATTCTAGACTTATGGTTTGAAAAATTTTAATTTAATTTTATTATAAAATTTGAATGAATTTCCTTTTGGAAAAGTTTTCAAAAAATATTTAATTAGAACTTTCAACCGTCTGGGACGTCACTTTGTTTTATTTGATAAATTAATCATCCTTATTTCTTTAGGAATTTATTTATATCATAAAGAGTAATTAATTTTTCTTATCTTTTGTTTTTTTTTTTTATTTTATTTATCATTTTATGTGAGATTTAAAAACAAAAAGATGTTATAATGAAACTGTCTTGTATGCTTGTAGCGTTAGAGTTAAACGAATTGGGCACAAAAAAGTACAAAAGATATACACGAGTACATGGTTAGAGAGAGATTCTACGATGAAATATATGGTATTATTATCATAAATTCTTCCAATACTCTATAATATAAGTATCTATCTATCTATTCACTTGTATCTAATCTGATAATATGAAACAAATGTGATTCATTCTTTCTTCCTTTTTAAAAAAGACAAAAAGTTATATATTAATATTAATTAACAAATTAGGGTGTGTAAATCAAAATTCAACCTCCATTTTTTCCACTTAATTAATTTAATTTATATACTCACCTAGGAAAAAATATTCTTGCGTGTTTATTTTATGACATGAGATTTAAAATATTATTTAGGTCTTAATATAAAATATAAAATTAATTATAGAAATGAAGTGACTAAAATTAAAATTGATTTATTCTTAAAAAAACAAACTAGATTGTAACATTAATTGCTAAAATAAATACTAATTTTATGATTCAACTATCTAAAGCCCTTGATAAATCTTCTATTTATGTTCTATGAATAAATTCACTATTAACATTTATTTATCTACCTAGGAACATTTTTTTAATATGGATATTTCAAGTTTTCAATGTCACCTAAATCGTAATATATATATAACAATTTGAAAGCTTAAACTGAAATTATACTTTATGGTGAATACAGGAGGCACTATTCTCAAGTTCGAAGAGGAGGGTACAATAACTTGCCGGAATGGGGGGTGGGGGGGGGTGCGGTCCGCGCCGGGCGGCACTTATCTTGGGGCGGCATTTTTTAAGTTTACTATTTGATTTATATAAATTATGATTAACTATATGATTTCGAATATTATTCCTCGGTGTATATAAATGCATTTTAGTGTAAATTTTGAATTCTAATTCCAAGAACAGGATAATAATTTTATTTTATTGTATTCATTAAAATTCGTGAATTCGTAAACGCATCTTTACGATTTTGTTCGGCAATTTTTCCTAACTAAAATTTTTTGATATCAGTTTATAAATGTCATTTCTTTTGAAAAGTTTATATGATTACTTTGAAGTGATATACCAATATTTTTTTAAAACGTCGATTTTTCTTTTGAAAAGCAGGGCCGGCGGAAAAAATATAAATATAAATTTTGAGAACATGATACACGATTTTTCTAGTATGAAAGCTAGAAGAGTAAATATTAAATTAATATGTTTACGAGTGCATACAAATATGTGTAAAAAAATTTACTCTCTGTATTAATTAATATTGATTAAATAACTTAATAATTTATTTATGTGTATTAATTTATAAAAACCACTATTTGATTGACTTATAATAAAAAGGGCGGCAAACTGGAGATCGCCCCGGGCGGCAAAAGTTCTAGGTACGCCACTGTATAGAAAAAAATCATGATTAGAAATTACCTTTATAAAAGAAATTCAATTACTAAACAAGATGAAAAACAGTAAATTAAAAATTCATATTTGGGAGCTTATATAATATTTTATATTTTAAAATTTTAAAAACTAATGGAATATTATAATTATAAATTTAAAATTTATAATTTATAATATTTTATATTACAATTACAAAAATAAATATTTCGTTATTTTCTCTACACATTTAATGAGCTAATCAGATCACTTTTAAGTACTAGTAGAAT